>CAHIKZ030000064.1:1575000-1725000 GCA_903632075.3 Acanthosepion pharaonis | reverse complement strand
AGTCTGTTCATTATATATGTATGTATCTGTCTATCTATCACAGTCTGTTCATTATCTATCTATCAATCACAGTCTGTTCACTATCTATCTATCTATCAATCACAGTCTGTTCATTATCTATCTATCTATCAATCACAGTCTCTTCATTATCTATCTATCTATCTATCAATCACAGTCTGTTCATTATCTATCTATCTATCAATCACATTCTGTTCACTATCTATCAATCACAGTCTGTTCACTATCTATCTATCTATCAATCACAGTCTGTTCACTATCTATCTATCTATCAATCACAGTCTGTTCATTATCTATCTATCAATCACAGTCTGTTCATTATCTATCCATCTATCTATCAATCACAGTCTATTCATTATCTATCAATCTATCACAGTCTGTTCATTATCTATCTATCTATCAATCACAGTCTGTTCATTATCTGTCTATCTATCTATCAATCACAGTCTGTTCATTATCTATCTATCAATCACAGTCTGTTCATTATTTATCAATCTATCACAGTCTGTTCATTATCTATCTATCTATCTATCAATCACAGTCTGTTCACTATCTATCTATCACTCACAGTCTGTTCACTATCTATCTATCAATCACAGTCTGTTCACTATCTATCTATCAATCACAGTCTGTTCATTATCTATCTATCAATCACAGTCTGTTCATTATCTATCTATCTATCTATCTATCAATCACAGTCTGTTCATTATCTATCTATCTATCAATCACAGTCTGTCTTATTTATCTATCTATCTATCAATCACAGTCTGTTCACATTATCTATCTATCTAAATCACAGTTATTATGTATTATCTATCTATCAATCACAGTCTGTTCATTATCTATCTATCTATCTATCTATCAATCACAGTCTGTTCATTCATTATCTATCTATCTATCAATCACAGTCTGTTCATTATCTATCTATCTATCAATCACAGTCTTTGTTTATTTTTTTCTCATCTGTTCATTATATAGTCTGTATCTGTTATCTATCAAGTCTGTTCATTATCTATCTATTCACATCTATTTCACTATCTATCTATCTATCAATCACAGTCTCATTATTTATCTATCTATCAATCAAGTCTCTTCATTATCTATTCATCTATCTATCAATCACAGTCTGTTCATTATTTATCTATCTATCAATCACAGTCTGTTCATTATCTATCAATCTATCACAGTCTGTTCATTATTTATCTATCTATCAATCACAGTCTGTTCACTATCTATCAATCACAGTCTGTTCATTATCTATCTATCTATCTATCTATCAATCACAGTCTGTTCATTATCTATCTATCTATCAATCACAGTCTGTTCATTATCTATCTATCTATCAATCACAGTCTGTTCATTATCTATCTATCTATCAATCACAGTCTCTTCATTATCTATCTATCTATCAATCACAGTCTCTTCATTATCTATCTATCTATCAATCACAGTCTCTTCATTATCTATCTATCTATCTATCTATCAATCACAGTCTGTTCATTATTTATCTATCTATCACAGTCTGTTCATTATCTATCTATCTATCAATCACAGTCTGTTCACTATCTATCAATCACAGTCTGTTCACCATCTATCTATCTATCAATCACAGTCTGTTCACTATCTATCTATCTATCAATCACAGTCTGTTCATTATCTATCTATCTATCTATCAACCACTGTCTGTTCATTATCTATCTATCTATCAATCACAGTCTGTTCATTATCTATCTATCTATCTATCAATCACAGTCTGTTCATTATCTATCTATCAATCACAGTCTGTTCATTATCTATCCATCTATCTATCAATCACAGTCTGTTCATTATCTATCAATCTATCACAGTCTGTTCATTATCTATCTATCTATCAATCACAGTCTGTCCATTATCTGTCTATCTATCTATCAATCACAGTCTGTTCATTATCTATCTATCTAACTATCTATCAATCACAGTCTGTTCATTATCTATCTATCAATCACAGTCTGTTCATTATTTATCAATCTATCACAGTCTGTTCATTATCTATCTATCTATCTATCTATCTATCAATCACAGTCTGTTCACTATCTATCTATCACAGTCTGTTCACTATCTATCTATCAATCACAGTCTGTTCATTATCTATCTATCTATCTATCTATCAATCACAGTCTGTTCATTATCTATCTATCTATCTATCTATCAATCACAGTCTGTTCATTATCTATCTATCTATCTATCAATCACAGTCTGTTCATTATCTATCTATCTATCTATCTATCAATCACAGTCTGTTCATTATCTATCTATCTATCTATCTATCTATCAATCACAGTCTGTTCATTATCTATCTATCTATCTATCTATCAATCACAGTCTGTTCATTATCTATCTATCTATCAATCACAGTCTGTTCGTTATCTATCTATCTATCAATCACAGTCTTTGCATTATCTTTCTCAGTCTGTTCATTATATATGTATGTATCTGTCTATCTATCACAGTCTGTTCATTATCTATCTATCTATCACAGTCTGTTCATTATCTATCTATCTATCAATCACAGTCTGTTCACTATCTATCTATCTATCAATCACAGTCTGTTCATTATCTATCTATCTATCTATCTATCTATCAATCACAGTCTGTTCATTATCTATCTATCTATCTATTTATCTATCAATCACAGTCTGTTCATTATCTATTTATCTATGTATCAATCACAGTCTGTTCACTATCTCTCACTCACAGTCTGTTCACTATCTATCAATCACAGTCTGTTCACTATCTATCAATCACAGTCTGTTCATTATCTATCTATCTATCTATCAATCACAGTCTCTTCATTATCTATCTATCTATCTATCAATCACAGTCTGTTCATTATCTATCTATCTATCAATCACAGTCTGTTCATTATCTATCTATCAATCACAGTCTGTTCATTATCTATCTATCTATCTATCTATCTATCAATCAATCACAGTCTGTTCATTATCTATCTATCTATCTATCTATCTATCAATCAATCACAGTCTGTTCATTATCTATCTATCTATCAATCACAGTCTGTTCATTATCTATCTATCTATCAATCACAGTCTGTTCATTATCTATCTATCAATCACAGTCTGTTCATTATCTATCTATCTATCTATCTATCTATCAATCACAGTCTTTTCATTATCTATCTATCTATCTATCTATCTATCAATCACAGTCTTTTCATTATCTATCTATCTATCTATCAATCACAGTCTGTTCATTATCTATCTATCTATCTATCAATCACAGTCTGTTCATTATCTATCTATCTATCAATCACAGTCTGTTCATTATCTATCTATCTATCACAGTCTGTTCATTATCTATCTATCTATCTATCACAGTCTGTTCATTATCTATCTATCTATCTATCTATCACAGTCTGTTCATTATCTATCTATTTATCTATCTATCTATCAATCACAGTCTGTTCATTATCTATCTATCTATCTATCAATCACAGTCTGTTCATTATCTATCTATCTATCTATCAATCAGAGTATGTTCATTATCTATCTATCTATCTATCAATCACAGTCTGTTCGTTATCTATGTATCTATCAATCACAGTCTTTGCATTATCTTTCTCAGTCTGTTCATTATATATGTATGTATCTGTCTATCTATCACAGTCTGTTCATTATCTATCTATCTATCAATCACAGTCTGTTCACTATCTATCTATCTATCAATCACAGTCTGTTCATTATCTATCTATCTATCTATCTATCAATCACAGTCTGTTCATTATCTATCTATCTATCAATCACAGTCTGTTCATTATCTATCTATCTATCTTTCTCAGTCTGTTCATTATCTATCTATCTATCAATCACAGTCTGTTCATTATCTATCTATCTATCTTTCTCAGTCTGTTCATTATCTATCTATCTATCTCAGTCTGTTCATTATCTATCTATCTATCTATCAGTCTGTACTTTTTCTTTCTGCAGTGTTAGAAACTTTGAATGTGAATGGAAAGAATAAGTCACATTCAAATCAATGCTTCCACCAACAAGTAAAAGTTGACATAGCCGGACCAAAATAAGAACATTATTTATTGTGGCAGATTGGATTCTAGGAGTGTCAATTTACTTACAAGTAAGTCAATTTCCTTTGCAGGAACAATTGCAAGTAGAAACCTAAGATCATATTTTTCTATTTACTGTAAATCTACCATTCAGTCATGCATTGAATATTGCTGCTCTATCTGGTCTGGTGCTCCAGTTGTATATCTCGAGATTCTTGACAAAATTCAATGAAGGATCTGTAATGTAATGAATCCTGACCTGGCATCATGTCTACAGTCACTTTCTTACCAATGTGACATGGCTTGGAAAACTTGATCCTGACGGGGGCATATCAAGGGTAAGAGAGATTGCGGAAGGCAGCAGGTCACCTACCTGACAAACTTGTGCTTGTGAGGGAGACTTGGAAATGAGAGAAATGTTGCACAAAGCAAGAAGGGATAGAAAGATGTGGAGAGCCGTGATCGCCCACGTCCTGAAGGAACACGGCACATAGAAGAACAACTTGTGTAAATGATTGCTAAGGAAAGTGATGAGAAAGGGAAAAACTTTGTTAAAAACAAAGTAGGGAGTGCTGGATTGCTATGCGATATCCATCCTGTTATATAGCATTGTGATGTTGGTCATTTTCCTCACAGATGAAAAGAAAACTGAAGGCAACAGAAATGTGGTTCTACAGAAGGATACTGAGAATATACATGGATGGAGTGTATAAGGAACAAGGAAGTTTTGAGGAAAATCGCAATGAAAAGGAGACTTATACAGCATGTGATAGCAAAATTGTCCAAATTGTGTAACAGCATGCGATAATTGTCCATCCCACAAAATGTTTAATATCTAAAAATACACTAAACTGAGTTACTTTTTTCCAGGTTTTTGGATAAGATGTTCAGCCATCTTGACACAATTTGTTGTAAGAATCTCTGAAAAACCCTTTGAGTTATTCAGCTAAAAAGAGAACAGGTTAAAATCATTTTGTGTCAGTCCTACTGTCTTCCCAACTGAGCAATGGTGAGAAGAAAAAGATCATTGAGGCTTTCAGTAATGGTGCCAACATTCGTACTCTGGCTTCCATCTTCAAAGTCCATTCAAGAACCATCAAGAGAATGGTGAATAAGTTTAAAAAAAAAGAGGGAACAGTAGAAAGAAAAATGGATCAGGAGGTCCCAACAGCAAAAGGGATCATTATTTCAACTTAAAGCTAAATACATTCTTATTGTTCAAAGTAGAGTCCAATAGTGATATAAAAACCTCAGAGAATTCCAGTAAGATATCTTTAATCATTTCTAAG
Source organism: Acanthosepion pharaonis (assembly GCA_903632075.3). NCBI lineage: Eukaryota > Metazoa > Mollusca > Cephalopoda > Sepiida > Sepiidae > Acanthosepion > Acanthosepion pharaonis. Next base: position 1,719,633 of record CAHIKZ030000064.1, on the reverse strand, counting down.
ATACAGTGGTTCCAAGCTTAATCTAACAATTGGACAATTTTGCTGTTACATGATTTGGACAATTTTCCTGTTAGAATAAGAGAAAGCTGAAATTTCTTGGACACACAATGAGGAGGGAAGACTTGAAAAACATGAAATATTGAGTGCAAGAGAGATAAGGGAAGACAATTGGCTCCCTGACTGATGAGCATGTATGAAGTGATGGCAGAATGGGGGATGGGAGGCTTGACAAAGAGATAAATGCTCCTAAGGGCCATGTGGAATAGGAAGTTGTCAAGAGACATAATCACACACATCCTGAAGGAACATGGGATAGAGAAGAAGAAACTATTATTAAAATGATTATATTGGACATAAAGTGGGGGACCTGATTACTCCTGATTTTAAATAATAAATTGAGTCCTTAGTTTTACTACATAATTTTCTTTTTTAATGTCAGGTCAGGCTTAGGCCTGCTACTTGAAACTGGGAAAATGAACTATATAAATATTTAGGGAAAAATGAACTATATAAATATTTAGGGAAAAATGAACTATATAAATATTTAGGGAAAAATGAACTATATAAATATTTAGGAAAAATGAACTATATAAATATTTAGGGAAAAATGAACTATATAAATATTTAGGGAAAAATGAACTATATAAATATTTATTTTCTGGTCAGGCTTAGGCTTAGGCTTGCTCCTGGTAAGATGTTAACCAATACAACCTGTGTCATTGATGAGTGGTTGGCATTTAAATCAACTCCCCCCACTAGATATTCTGGTTGGTGAGGAGGGTGGTCATTTCAGTCCGCAAGACAAAAAAGAAAACCTATCAAAGGGAGGATGAGCTTCTTATAGGAGCCATCAGTCTAGTGGCCAAGTGATTAAAACATTCACTTTCTAACCATGAGACCCAGGTTTGAATCTCACCATGGTTGATTTGTCAGGAAGGAGACTTCTTGATGTTATTGATCTGGAGGGGGGGGATGACCCCAGCATGCGGCACCTTTGGAAAGTGCCTAGAAACTATACCATGAGTTGACCCAAGCCTTGTGGGTGAAATTGGGTAGATGGAACATTTGGGGCTGTCGATAGCTGCACAAGCACAAAGTCACAAGTTATCGTGACGGAGGGTTTGAGTGTGCTGGTGTTTTTCAGATTGTTGATCATTCTAGATAACACACTCTCTCCCAGAAACTGTAACTATGGTCTGCTCAGTAGCAGTATAAGCCACAGGTGGGATCTGTGGGTGTTGAACAAACACATATGTGCCAGAGCGAGTGTCTGAATGAGAAATTGGCTAGCCGCCCTAGTAGACGGGTATTCTCGAATACAAGTTGCCATCTATTATATATATATATATATATATATATATATATGTGTGTGTGTATTTTGGCAGCATCTTTTCATTGAGACATGTTTCATTGAATAATTTAGACAAGTTTTGTCTACTTATTTTCAATTGGATCCTTTCATATTCACGGATAAGCTTTTTGGTGTCATTATTGAAGGATGAGAGAAAATCACCATGTTGACAGATATTTCTTTTATTCTGAGTACTTTTGACATAGCACAATATCATCATCAGGGTATTGTTTATTGCAAGACAAATATCGTAGTGTTCATTATTGTCAAAGACAAAATTATTGTGTTCATCTGAAAGTTAAATTTCTTACTTGTGGAGTGAAGAAAGCTAAGTCAGTGCATGATCACTGACACTGTTTAAAGGGAGGTAACTAAGTATGGCCGTGGAGAGTTTTTATGAAGTAGTAAAAAAATAAGAAGATATCAATGTAATTCAGAAAAATTCTTGTTGAAAATACTTCTATACTTTTTAACGAAAAGAATAAACAAACAAAAAATTCTCGAAGCTATCTATATTGAAAAATTGAAACCAAACCATAATGAAATTAATTATGAATACTCCAAAAATGTTTTAAAATGTGTACAATAGATAGTTTGAAATGCCAAGGTTTGCACTAATAGTTTCTCTTTTTAATGCTTACTAGTAAAAAACTAATTGTTAATATTTTTGGTTTCATACTATCTTTGATACCACTATATATATCTCCAAGTATAGGATTGGTGTATACAGAATAAATTCCAATAACCAACAAATACATTTCAACACCATCACTTGATAAGACACCAAAAGTGTTGAAACAAAATGGCTATTTTTGTAGTGATTTTATAACATATTTATGTTATAATTTTTTAATAAATAATTATATATATGGGGTCTCAAACCTTTAATGCTAACCTACCTAGATATAGAGTCTTGATAAAAAAAAAACTCATTGTACTTAGTCTGAGCTGGGCATCTGGAAGAGCATCTGGACTTGTAAAGCCTTGTCTCAAATCATTATAACAAGAAATTTTCTGTCAGGCAGGACCCACCTTGTTTTTGTGCAAGATTAATCCCAGACCTACCTCAATGAAAAAACATGGCTATGTAGTTATAATAGCATGGCTTTCAATCTGAAAATTGTTCAGACAATTATATTTTGTTGAGTGTCCAAACAATGTTAGTTATGTTAATGAATCTTTTCAAGGCCAAAGATAATGTATCTACAATCTAAAAGTTATCATGCAACCAGAATTGTATCACATTACCTGTGAAGATATGGCTTTGTTCCCTTCAGGGGTCGTTAAAACACTTACCTGCAAAGAAAAAACAAAAATATGAATACATTATGCAAAGAAATGTTTAACAAAATATATATAGCAATAACAAAGACTGCATTTCTCCCATACCACCACAAAAAAGGAAGTCAAGTATTTTTGGAAGATAATGTTTTTAATTAGTAATTAATTAAGTGAATAGTAGTTTATATGATGATTGTCACTTCCTTACAGAAGAAGGCCATCTTTTCACTTGGTAGGTTTCTTTTCGTGTTTTTTATTCAGAATTTTATTATTATTTCTAATTAGTCAAGCCTTCATGTTTTGCTGTGTCTCTATCGCCATGGGTCTTCTGAAGAGATATCTGCATATATGAGAAGAGATATCAGTCACTTTCCTACCACCATATTGTCTCGCTATATCTTTTCTATAAATACTTTCATGGTAATTGTTTGAATAAACTCTTCGCTATGGTAGCTAGAGCTTTTGAATGTAAGTGCAGTGCCTACTCAAATATAAGTATTTACTAAAAATGTTTAAAATGATAACAAGAAAATATATATATATATATAAGTTATGAAAAACTTGGTAATCCGTATGGGTCGTCCCAAGGAGGATGAAATCCTGAGAGCTCAATGTAAATCCAGAGCTAATATTTTAAAGAAAAACAGACCACTTTAAGTTTCCATTATAATAATTTATTTCACCAGAGCCCTTTTAAAGGATGCTGGATCATCAGATAGCACTTCCAAAAGATGAAACGAAAAATGAAATGAAAATTGATGGGTAGTGTAAGTTTTTGTAATTTAACAGAGTTTAATAAGGAGTGGTTAGAGAGGGTTTAATTTAATATTTCTCTCAATCATACTTAGTATTGGGGGAGGAGGAGTGACCAGACCATGACCTATTTAAACGGTTAACTTAATGGAAGTGATATATTGAAATGCGAGGGGAAAGAGAGAAAAGAAAAAGGAAAAAGAAAGAAGGGGGAAGTAAAGAGGCTGTAAATGGATCTGGCATCTCGGCTTCAGTCAATTTCCCACCACTGTAAGTTTGCTACTCTGTGTCTTTTCTATAGATACTTTCATGGTGATTGTTCAGGTGGGCTCTTCATAATGGTATCCGGATTTTATGAATTTAAGTGCAGTACTAGTTTGGCATTGAGATCTCATCAATTTACAGTTGAGCTAGCTAGATGTAGCCATAAGTTCTATGCTAACAGTTTCTTTTCTCGCACTTCTCACTAATGGAACCTACATTTGGCTCCTTGCTTTCCAGACAACTTTAATCTGCAAAAATTTAAATGCAATGTCAATCGCTATTTACAGTCCACCTATTACTATCTTCTCTTTCTGCTCATTATTAATGTTTTCATTCCTAATTCTCCCATAACCTTTTTAGTGGCTGCACTGCCTTGCTTAGGGCAATTCTGATTAAAGAAAGAAAAACAGAGATGGCAACACCTATGCTAGAAACATTGCATCCTCCCCATTCCTTTAATCTGATGCTCAGTGACAAGCTGAAGCAAGATGACTGAAGAAATAAAGGAATCGCATGTTTTATTTTCACACACACACACTATAGGCCAAAAGTTTGGGGATACTATCTGGATTTCAAAGACAGAATTGTAATAGAAATGTTAGCAGCCTGAGATGATTTTGGTACAGACAAGATTACAGAAATAATAAATGAAATCTAGAACAGTGATGATATACCAGAAAACCTAAGTAGATCTGAGTCTGTCTATATTTCTGAGATGAGGTATTATGTACAGTATTTACATTAGTTGGACTATTGTCCTCATCTTTGTCGCCATATTTGTCACTTTGTCAATTTGGAATTTCGAACTGAACCCTTTATTTCGATCACTGGGGTAGACTGTTCTAGTTCCACGTGCCATGTTTGATGGATTCAGTTATCTCCTGCTAATTTTCCCTCTGAAAGTTCTCCACTGCCTTAACCAGGTATTGAACTCACCTTCTTTGGGTCTGTAACTGGATCTAACCAACGCCTTTATCCACTGTGCCATGTGTCCTTGAAAACAGTGATCGAAATAAAGGGTTCAGTTCGAAATTCCAACCACCTGAAGAAGGCCGGAGTGTACAACGGCCGAAACGTTGTGTCAAATATGGCGACAAAAATGAGGACAATAGTCCGACTAATGTAAATACTCTAAGTAGATCTATTTTTATTTAAAAAAAAAAAAAAAAACTTACCATCCAAATTGTGATGAATAGAGTGCACAGCAGAATCAGCAGAATTAGGATGTTGTAGCATACCTACGGACGATAATGGGTATATCCCCATTCATATAAATATAGTAGTAAATACTATATATTGGTCTGCAGTTGGAGATTCATTGTGGAATTCATTTGACTCACTTCTAGCAGTTGACTACTTCTTCGATGCACTGCTGGCAAATCTTATGTGTTGTTCTTGTGCTAAGTATTATTGTTCATTACCAACCTTCATGTGATTATTCTATTCAGTAACCTCCCCTAGGTTACAACACTATCTATCTCTCTATCTAATTCTATTGATCTCTTTCTCTCTCATTCTATTCAGTAACTTTCCCTAGGTTACAAGATAGGACAAGAACAGTGTGGATTTGTTAAAGACACTGAAACAAGGAACATAATATTTATGCTCAGAACAATGTCAAAAAGAGATACAAATACAGAAAGATGTATACCTGTGTTTTATAGATTATGTAAAGGCATTTGATAAAGTACATCACAAAGCCATTTTGGATCTGCTTAGCCACCTTGACATATTTGAGAAGGATATTAAAGTAATCAAGAAGCTATATTAGCAGCAAGCCACCTGCATATGGATAGAAAATGAGCAGATATACAAAAATAGAAAGGGGCATAAGGCAAGGATGCTTCTTCTCTCTGGACATTCAATCTATAGAGTAAGGTGATTCTGAGAGAATTAGAAGTCCTATCAGGATTTATTATTGGTGCCACAATCTTAACAACGTAGGACATGCAGGTAACACGGGGCTGATAGCAGACACGGAAAGAAAACTAAAAAACTCCTTATAGAAGGAAGGATTACAAATCAACTAAAAGACAGAATGCATAGTTGTTAACAAAAGGATGAGCAATAAATTCAAATTACAAATTGGAGAAACCAAAATCAAGCAAGTACAAAAATTTGAATATCTGGGAAGTGTTCTAACAGAGGATGGAAAGTATAGCACTGAAATCTAAAGACATATTGAGATTGGCAAAGATGCCTTCCAATATCTAAGCAGAGTATTAAGAAACAGAAAAACAAAGAAAAGAGTACTGAACTGTTACATGACCTGTCCTCCTACATGGCAGTGAATACTGGACAATCTCCTCAAAGATGAAGAAGAGAGTTAATAGTAATAGAAATATGATTACGCAGAAGGATGCTGAGGAAACCATGGACCAAATATATGAGCAATGATGAGGCTTTACAGTAAATTGAAACAAAAAGGAAACTTATACTTAACACCAAGAAGAGACAGTTGAAATTTCCAGGGAACATAATGAGGATTGAGGGCTTGGAGAATATGAGACTCACAGGATAGATTGAAGAGGGACAGATGAAAATGTAACCTACTTAATGAGCTTGAAAAAATGAATTGCATAACAAGGTTTAGGAGAAATAACAAAAAGACAAAATTTATTAAGAACTCCAAAGGACAGGAAATTGTGGAGAGCCATGATCACCTATGTCCTGATGGGACATGACATATAAAGAAGAAGCTTAATTGGAGTTAATTAAACCAAAGAAGGCATGAAACCTATTAATCATTAAATCTAGAGAAATGTTTTATTTTACAAACACAATCAGCATATTGTGGCCATGTTCATAGTTACCGAGAGTTATTCCTTTAACTCTAGGCACATACATAAAAAATATACATTTAGTTAAAAATAAAAATGAAATCGCTTTTGATAATGGCTAAAAGAATAGCTGAAAGTGCTTAGATATACAGAACAGTCGAACACAAGAAAAATGAAATAAAAAGCTAAATTGCAGTCCCTTGCCAGTCATCTTTAACAAAACTTGTATAAAAGAAGGATTGCTGCCCAAATACACAATTATATATATATATATATACACAATAATATATATATATATATATATACACAATAATATATATATATACACAATAATATATATATATATATATATATACACACAATAATATATATATATATACACAATAATATATATATATATATATATACACACAATAATATATATATATATATACACACAATAATATATATATATATATATATATATATATATATATATATATATATATACACATAATATATATATATATATATATATACACATAATATATATATATATATATATATATATACACACAATAATATATATATATATATATATATATATATATATATATTATAAATTAATTGATTTAAAATATGGTTTTTTCACTACACAGTTCCAACCATGTTTCAAAAATAGAAGCTAAAACCCCAATTTAATTTTGCAATTAAATTAAAAGCATATATATATATATATATATATATATATATATAGAGAGAGAGAGAGAGATAATATTAGTGAACAATATATACATATATATATATATATATATATATATATATATATATATATATAAAGAAAAGGTTATAGTAGTTCAACGAGAGAAAAGTGTGTATCTTAAAAGAAGAGAGAAACTGCAAACGTTTTTGGCTGTGATGTGATGTGGATTTTTAAAAAAAAAATTATGCTTTATTTTTCCATAATTTTGCTACACGCATTTCTGGTCTCGCAACCATCATCAGGCAAAGGGTGGAAATTTCCACATATCATTAAAAATAATTCATTTTTTTCTTTATTTTCACTGCCACTTCAAAAAAGACGTTTGGATCACTAACACAAAAAAGAGAATGTCTCATATTGAGAATAGTTAATATCGAAAAACAAAGAAAAAAATTATTACATTGAAACACCTGTGATTACCAAAGTTAAGCAACTTCAGTACCTAGATGAGTGACCAGTTGATAATATAAGGTGCTGTAAGCTTGCATGTGCAGGAGGTGTAATGGTAATGGATAATGACTCAGAATTGTTAATCAGAGAGCTGAGTTCTAATTCCCGTTAGGTTCATTATATTCACTTACACACAAATACCTTTGGGAAAGGTATGAATCCATCTCTTCAACCCCAGCTATGGGTTAAATAATAAAACTTGTATTACTAAGTCATTATTATCTAAAAAAAAAAAATCTTACAATTTAAAAATATTTTCTGGCTTTAAATAACCTGCAAAGAAATCAATAAATCAATCAATGGTACACATGATGCGATGAATAAAAATAAGTAAGGACTGACATGAAGTGGAAAGATTATATTAAATCAATTACTTGGTCTTTGGCTAGGAAAGTTGGTTCACTGTGTTGTCATACACAATTTTTCTCACTAGAATCTATCTTATAGATTTATTAATCTACCATTCTTCTTCCATGCATTGAATGTTGCTGCTATATCTGGTCTGGTGCTTCTGCTATATATTTAGAGATTCCCGATAAAATACAAAGAAGAATCTGTAATGTTATCCATCCTGACCTGGCATCTCAGCTTGAATCATTTCAGTCATGTTGTAACATAGCTTCCCTCTGGATTTTTCTATAAATATTTTCATAGTAATTGATGATCTGATGAGTGTTCTTCTTTCGTGCCTAGTCTTTATGAATTTAAGTGCAGTACTAGATTGGCAGCTAGCTCTCATCATTTTAATGCTGAACTAGCTAGATGTAACTATAAGTTCTTGTCTGATAGTTTCTTTTCTCGCACTACTCACCTGTGGAACTCTCTTCCAGTTAGTTGCTTCCCTACAATCTTTAGAAATTTAAATTCAAAGCCAATCACAATCTTCTTCCTTCCTGAACACTGTTCATTTTGTCCATTCGCCTTGCGAATCTCATTCACTTCCACTAACTCCTTGCATCTTAGTGGTATTATTGCCTTGCTGGAGGTGAATTTATTATTATATATATATATATATATATATATATATATATATATATATATATATATAAAAAAGTGTATATAAATATAAATAAATATATATATGTATAATTATTTATATATTATTATATGTATTATTATAAGCGCTCAATATCAGAGATAGAGCTAACATATTTGGTTGGATAGATGTGAGTTTGTGACCCTGGGTTTCACGCTTTAGCGATCGTCAGACAAACTCGCTAAAGCATGAAACCCAGGGTCACAAACTCACATCTATCCAACCAAATATATATATATATATATATATATATATATATATATATATATATATATATATATATATATATATATAAAAAAGTGAACATAGAAGTCAACACTTAGAGGCGACAGTCTGTTTCATGCTATATGCAATCGTCAGGCCTGACGATTGCATATAGCATGAAACTTTTTTTATATTACACACACTATCTCTGATATTGAGCACTTTATTCCACAAATATAGCACACCTTAAGACTATATTTCTTTATATATATATATATATATATATATATATATATATATATATATATATATTGCAATCTCTACAAATGCACTTGCATGCACACACACATATATATATATATATATATATATATTACTCACACATTATAAGTCATTCCAGATATGCTAATAATTTCTTCTCTCGCACTTCTCTCTTGTGGAACACCCTCCCAGCTTTTTGCTTTCCAGTCAAATTCGATCTTCAAAATTTTTAAATGCCATCTCCATTATTATTTTCTGTTTTCTTAATTGCTGTTTTTAATTCTTAATAATGTTTTTATTTTTCTCATATTCTTTCTTGGATCTTAGTGGCTTTATTGCCTTGCTTGGGGTGAAATGACAAAAATTAAAAAAAGTTTGTTTAATGAGTGCCATTGTATACCACTAAACTTTTTTTTTCGTATCTGGGAAAATTAATAGGAGGCATTACTTTCAGAGCATACCGCATCTTGTAAATCCATTGCTTGGAAAATCAGGATGAAGAAGATTGTCATTGGTCAGAACAAATAGAATCTTATCTATGTAAAATTTATTCTTTGTTTCAAGTTCAAAGATGTTTTGAAAAATTTTGTATTAATATCGAACAATTTTATTGCTTTTCGGTTTGGGGATTACATATTCTAAATTTGTTCCTTTGTAGACTCTTTGGCACCAATCTCTCTTTCTCTTTCTCTTTCTGATATATTCTGCTAATATTGTTAGGGTTGGTGCCTTGGGACAATTTATAAGACGGTAACTCTCTGTTGATTTCTTCAGAGAGTTGACTTGGCCTCAATAATCCTTTCCAACAGTATAACAATGTTAAATCTGTTAGGAACTCTTTTGTCTGTTCTCTAATATTCTCTCACACACATTACTCCACCTTGTGTCTTAGTGGCTTTATTGCCTTGCCTGGAGTGAAATAATTAAAAAAAAAACATTGATTTTCTTGATACGAACAAAATCTTCAATCCATAACCTGACAGTTATTTCCTGAAATTTTCACTGCATAATGTCTAATCTCTCTCTCTCTCTCTCTCTCTCTTACTTTCTGAAGTTTTGTACATGCCAGTTATTAAGACCACAGCCTCAACATTCTAGTGCCACAGCCTCAGCACATTAGTTATTGCTGTTGCCATTTCCATCACAAATAGGTTTTTCATGGGATCAAGTTGCTTCCTCCCTGTCCAACTGGTTTTGAATTTGGAGTTGTCCTTTTCCTTGACTGGTTGCCAATCAAGGCTGAAGAGGCCAGTTTACCTTGCTACTTATCCCATAGCTGTTAGAAAAAGAAATGTATTCATATCTTTCCTCAGGTTATTTGCATGAAAGTGAATGTAACAGCCTTGACTTGAACTTGAACTCGGCTTGTTGATTTATCATTCTAAGCATTACACCACCTGCAAATTGAATGTTTGATTGAGATAGTTAATATTTACTGTGTCAAATTTGCCTGGAGAATTTGACACACCAGAAAGAAATATTTATGCATGGCCAGTTGTATGTTGCATGCTCAAGTGTAAGAAATTCTAAAAATTTATTCTTCACTGATAAAGGAAAAAATAAATGTTCTAAAAAAAAAAAAAAAAAAATATGTTTGCCATGAAGTCGTATAAGATTAAATTAAAATGTTAGCAATAACTTCAACAATACTAACTGTATCCGTGTGTTGTGGAAATATTCTAGTATTAGAATATTCAATCTACTGAATCACCATATTGATAAAATTTGGGTATGAACCGTTTGATAAATGTCCACTTACCAGTTGGCAAGAATTCCAGATATTTCGGAATATGGCCAAACAATAACACTATCAAATATGCAACTGAGTTTCCCACCCTCTCCCTATTTACTGCTCGGTTGTGCTGGCACAACTAGCAAGTTCTTCATTCTTGTGTTATTTAAGATAGGTGAGATTACTACTCTACCTAAATAAAATTAATATAAATGTCACCAAGTAATTAAAATTACAGAATTTGGGAAATTAAGATCCATTCCATCTAATTCTCCCACCATCATCAAAACTTGAAAACAAAGATTGTCATGATTGGGGAAGCATTCTCTTGGGAGTTTCTTCACAAAGCAGTGGCTTTTTGAAAGAAGATATCTGAATGGAACTTCTTTTTACCAATTGAATATGAAGTGAAGATTATGAGGATAAGGAGGATAGATTATGATTGAGTATACAGAAACTGTTCTTTGCAACCTTCCATAGTTCCTGTTACAGGGTGAGAAGGGATATTTTGAGTTTTTTTTGGCATTCCTCAGAAAAGAAAATTTCCTTTTTGTTCTTTCAACATCTCTCTAGCCATCTTTATCTTCTTTCTTCATTATAAATGATTAGCTAATTATTTGTTACATTTGCTATATAATGGCAAGGCTGCTCAACATTTATTTGGGCTTCCAATAGTGTAAAATGGCTTCAAGCAAATGAGGCTTGTAGGTCTTAGTGTGGACCAACCTTCTTTAAACCTCATAGACTGGCATTACAGAATCACAAATAACAGGGACCACATCAGTTGAGAACATGCAGCTACAGCAACAACTAAAATGGATTTCACATGCAACTTGAAGAGAAAACAATAATAGGATCAAAACTTTGATATTCCATACTACTTTAAACAAAAGTTTAGGAAGGCCCCCTCCTGCCATCAATACTGGAAGGAGCAATAACAAAAAAACTATTTTCTTGAAAATTGTTTGAATAGAAAAAATTTTTAAAATTCAGTCTATTCATATCTATCTTGTTAAATCCATTCAGATTTATCTATCTACCTATCGCATTTTGTTTCTATCTATCTATCTATCTATCTTGTTCAATCAGTTTGTGTCTATCTTTATCTAGTTTCTACTATTAAATGTGTTGTAATTAAAGAAAAATAGATATTACTTTTTGACCAATCATATCTATCTCAGTCAGTTTCTATCTATCTAGTTATTTTTTTCTATCTCATTCTGTTTCTATCTTTTGTGATGTCAACAAACACTTGTTGCCACTTTTGTAATGTCAACGAATACTTGTTGTCACTTTTGTAATGCTTGTTGTAGTAGAAATTTTGTAATATAGAACAACATAGAACAATACTGGTGTCAGACACCTTTGAATAACACACACACTAATAGTACTTGCTCAATAATACTCACTTGAAAAGTAATCACCGAATAGTAATCTGTATAGTGATCTGAATAGAGAAATAGTATAGTGAAGAGTATAGAGAACAGCAATCCATATAGTTATAGAGGATAGTGTAGAAATAGTGATCTGTATAGTAATAGAGGATAGAATAGAAATGAAGATCAATTAGACACCACGCTAATTCCCATATATACATTTCTTTTACCATCACGTGGTCTACTTATTAGAAATGAAATCACCTGTGTTTTCTCACTGGTGATCTGTGTTCAAACTCCAGTGTCGGAAGCGACACTTTATTCCTATACAACACTCTTATTCTGTTTCTATTTCATTCTGTTTCTATCTATCTATCTTTCTTTCTATCTATTCTATCTGAAACTTTACTCACTCTCTATTTATCTAGTTAAACAAAATATTAAGAAACAGAAAAATTTCATTAGAAACAAAGAAATGAGTGTTGAACTGCTATGTAATTTCAATACTGTCATATGATAGTGAATGACAGACATATAAAAGGAGACAAGGTGAAAAAGAGAGAGAGAGAGAAAGAGAGAGAGAGGTGGTTCTACAGGAAGACACTGAGGATACCATGAATAGCGAATGTAAGTAATGAGGAAATTTCAAGGAAAAAATAATTCACTAATACTGAGAATCAAAACTTTGACTGATTTTTTTTTTTACAGCTTATCAACCATTTTTAGGTTACTTAAAACTGAAACATATTTTAGATTGTAAGTATAATTCTTTTTTTGCAAGTGAGTATTACATTATCAATTTTCTTTTTATAGAATAACAATGATTTTCCCAGAGACAATACTATTTAACCCATAGCTAGGGTGAATGATGGAACTCAGCTCTCTGATTTCTCATTCTGAGCATCTATTAGATCACCCACACATCCACTTGAAATCAAAAAGAGACAGTTGAATTCGAGGGAGACATAATGAGGTAAAGGGGCTTGGAGAATTTGATACTCACAGGACATACTGGAGGCAAAAAAAGAAAGAAATCCCTAAGAAATCAACCTAAAGAGCTTGTGTAAATCAATGGCAAAACAGGAACAAACATTATTTAGAGCTACAAAGGATAGGAAGTTGTGGAGAGCCTTAATCATTCATGCTATGAAGGGATAGGGTGCATAAAAGAAGTGAGTAGATGGTAGAATAGAGACTGGGGTGGATAAGAAAGTGACAAACATTGCTAAGAGTTACAAAAGATAGGAAGTTGTGGAGAGCCATGATCACCTACCTAACAAGCCTGTGTAATGGATGACATAACAGGGATTAGGATGGATAGTAGAAAGAAACTTTGCTGATCTAAAAAGGATAGGAAGTTGTGGAGTGCCATGATCACCTATCTAACAAGCCTGTGGAAATGGATGGCAGAACAAGGAGTGAGAGGGATGGTGAAAAGACAAACACTGCTAAGAGCTACAAAGGATAGGAAGTTGTGGAGAGCCATGATCACATGAAAAATGAAAAGACAGCCTGAACCTATTTTATTACAGACTGCTTGTGCCCAAATTTATGAAACTAACGGAGGGTGTGGATACGGAAGCAGGCAGTTTAAACAGAATAGATGCAATGAAATTCAAACGTTGCCAAGACAGAAGGGAAGTTGGTTGTAGAAGGGTGTGTGGATTGGGTCGTATTTAGAAAATTGCAACAATTAGTGAAAGAAATATGTTTCTGATCAAGAATGTGGGAGGTTATAGATTTCTGAGGGCAAAATAAAAGGGGAGGTAGAGGTTTGTGAAAGGGGAGAGAATATGAATGAACAGACACAAAAGTTGGCTATAAATATTCTGAGAGATTTAACATTGCTATACTGTTGGGAAGGAAGATTCAGGCCAAGTCAACTCTCTGAAGAAATCAACAGAGAGCTACCATCTTATAAACTGTCTCAAGGCACCAACCCTAACAACATTAGCAGAATATATCAGAAAGAGAAAGAGAGATTGGTGCCAAAGAGTCTACAAAGGAACAAATTTAGAATATGTAATCCCCAAACTGAAAAGCAATAAAATTGTTCGATATTAATACAAAATTTTCAAAATATATTTAAACTAGGAACAAACAAGAAATGCTACATAGATAAGTGTCTATTTATTCTGATTAATGACAGTCTTCTTCATCCAGATTTTCCAAGCAATGGATTGTTACAAGATGATGCAGTAAATATCTATATCGCTCATTTGATGTGCAGGTGGTGTAATGCTTAGAATGATAAATCAAAAGCCGAGTTCAAGTTCCAGTCAAGGCTGTTACATTGACTTTCATGCAAATACCCTGAGGAAAGATATGAATACATTTCTTTTTCTACCAGCTATGGATTAAGTAGCAAGGTAAACTGGCCTCTTCAGCCTTGATTGGCAACCAGTCAAAGAAAAGGACAACTCCAAATTCAAAACCAGTTGGACAGGGAGCAAGCAACTTGATCCCATGAAAAACCTATTTGCGATGGAAATGGCAACAGCAATAACTAATGTGCTGAGTCTGTGGCAATAGAATGTTGAGGCTGTGGTCTTATACTTAATAACTGGCATGTACAAAACTTCAGAAAGTAAGAGAGAGAGAGAGAGAGAGAGAGAGATTAGACATTATGCAGTGAAAATTTCAGGAAATAACTGTCAGGTTATGGATTGAAGATTTTGTTCGTATCAAGAAAATCAATGTTTTTTTTTTAATTATTTCACTCCAGGCAAGGCAATAAAGCCACTAAGACACAAGGTGGAGTAACGTGTGTGAGAGAATATTAGAGAACAGACAAAAGAGTTCCTAACAGATTTAACATTGTTATACTGTTGGAAAGGATTATTGAGGCCAAGTCAACTCTCTGAAGAAATCAACAGAGAGTTACCGTCTTATAAATAGTCCCAAGGCAGAATATATTAGAAAGAGAAAGAGAAAGAGAGATTGGTGCCAAAGAGTCTACAAAGGAACAAATTTAGAATATGTAATCCCCAAACCGAAAAGCAATAAAATTGTTCGATATTAATACAAAATTTTTCAAAACATCTTTGAACTTGAAACAAAGAATAAATTTTACGTAGATAAGATTCTATTTGTTCTGACCAATGACAATCTTCTTCATCCTGATTTTCCAAGCAATGGATTTACAAGATGAGGTATGCTCTGAAAGTAATGTCTCCTATTAATTTTCCCAGATACGAAAAAAAGAGTTTAGTTGTATACAATGACACTCATTACACAAACTTTTTTTAATTTTTGTCATTTCACCCCAAGCAAGGCAATAAAGCCACTAAGATTCATTGGGGTTACTGAGTGTGAAAGAATATGAGAAAAATAAAAACATTATTAGAAAGAGAGAAAAAGAATAGAACAGGAACTAAGAAGGCAAAAGATAAAAATGGAGATGGCATTTAAAAATTTTGAAGATTTAATTTGTCTGGAAAGCAAGAAGGCGGAAGGGAGTTTCACAAGAGAGAAGTGCGAAAGAAGAATCTAATAGCATAGAACCTATGATAACATCTAGAATAGCCTATAATGTGTGTGTGTGTGTATATATATATATATATATATATATATACACACACACACACACAGGGTGTGATTGGTAAATTGTTACCATTTTATATTCTAATTTTGCACGTGCATTTTGTTCACTGGGGTAGAGTGTTCTAGTTCCATGTGCCATATTTTTAATGAATGTCAGTTATCAGTTATCTCCTGTTAATTCCCCTCTCCAAGTTCTCCACTGCCTTAACCGGGTATTGAACTCACACTGTTTGGGTCCTGTCACTGGATCTAACCAACACCTTTATCCACTGTTGTAATAAATATGGCGACAAAGATGAGGACAATAGTTCGAATAATGTAAATAATGTACATAATGTCATCTCAGAAATATAGATATTTAATCTTTAGTATTTCAAGATATTTTTGTGTAATTTTGGTAAATATATTTGTTAAAATGAGATGTCAGTGTTATTTTAATGACACTGGATGTGTGAGTGTGTATATATATATATATATATATATATATATATATATATATGCATTTCTGATTATTTGGTGATATTGTTATATGTATATATTATAAAAAGGTAATCATGCAATGAATCAGTAATATTAATGTAATTAATGATGAATTCTCTTTGCTAACAGACTTAATATAAGCATTAACTTATTAATAATCCATTGAATGACACAATCCTTTTGTATAAAATTGTTGTCAGATGGATCTGGTGTATTTTTAGAGCAGCAACTACTTTCAAAAACTTCATGTTCTCATTGTCAGGCTGTAATTTTTTTCCCATTTAGAAATAAAACTTCAAGACAAAATAAATGTATCGTAGACTGAAAGATATTTTTCAAGAATGTGTTATTTATTAACGGTTATATAATTTTGGAATGTGCAAGTCACAATGCTAGATTTCAAATATTTCAAGTGAGAAGTTTTATATAGTGTAATCATTTAACCCCAAGCAAGCCAATAAAGCCACTAAGATGCAAGGGGGTTACTGGAAGAGAATGAGAAGATTTTAGTGAGGAGAAAGAACAACAACAGAACAGGCTTCAGGAAGACAGAAGATTGTGATTGGCATTGCATTTAAATTTCTGAAGATTGTAGGTGGCAGGGAAGCAAGTAACTGGAAATGAGTTCCACAGGTGAGCAGTGTGAGAAAAACTATTAAACTAGAAATTATTGTTACATTTAGCTAGTTCAATAGTAAAGTGGTGAGACCTTGCTGCTAATTCACTACTACATTTAAATTCATAAAATCTAGATACCAAAGCTATGTTATTCATCCTGACCTGGTATCTCAACTTCTGTCACTTTCCCAGCTTCTCTTTACCTTTTCTATAAATAACTTCATGGTAATTGTTCTGATGAACCTTCTGCTATGGTACCTACACTTTATGAATTTAGGTGCAGTACTAGATTGGCAGCTAGGTCCCATCATTTTACAGTTGAAATGGCTAGATGTAATGCAAGTTCTATGCTAACAGTTTCTTCCATTGCACTTCTTGCTTGTGGAATTCTCTTCTGGTTTCTTGCTTTCCAGTCAACTTTGATCTTCCAAAATTTAAATGCAATATCAATTGTTATCTTCTGTCTTCTTAATTCCTGTTCTTTTATTGTACTCTCTCTTAACAGTGATTTTTTTCTCATATTCTTTAACACTTGGCAACCCCTTGCATCTTAGTGGCCTTATTGCCTTGCTTGACTTCAAATGATTAAAAAAAAAGATTAGTTTATATTTCTTTAATTAATTTTTTTAAATTATTTTATTTAAATCTTTTATCAATGAATCCAATTAAAATCATTAACTTCTGTCTCTTTAATAGTATATTTTTCTCATATTCTCTAGCACTCAGTAACCCCCATGCATCTTAGTGGCCTTATTGCCTTGCTTGGGTGAAATGATTAAAAAAATGTTACTATATTTCATCATTAAATATGATAAAATCATTTGAATTATACTGTTTATATCAAACACACAACATTGTATATGTTTCATAATATTTTTAGATGTCTACACCAGTTCTTATATGTATTTCTCCTTCATTATCATTTATATCTTCAAGTATTTTTATGACAAAATGTCATAAAAATCAGTATTGTAGCTCATACAGCTGGAATAAAATCAATAATTCCAACATCTTTTTAGAAGCAAAATAATGAATGTTTCTACTGCAAACTGACAACATGCCATTAACCATTTAGCTTGAGAGAATGCAGGAACCTGCAGTTCTACTTTCCGCTTTACCATTCCACAAGTATTGAAGAACTTTCTACACTGCTGCATCAACATCACAATGTGTCACCTTTTGAACTTGACTCGAGACAGAAATATACAATATGAAAACTGTGTTCATGTTATAACAGAGAATGAGATGTGCTTACTGTTTGTTTCAGTTCAACCAAAACATTATACAAATAAATTCACATCCTCAAAAATCAGAAACTGATTAAAAAGAAAAATAAGTGAAAATGAAAGCAAGAATTGCCTATCTTTAGCAGAAAGCCACAGATTATCTTAATTTTAGAAAACAGGAAACGATCAGCTATATGACAGAAATTTACTTTTTTAAAATTGAAAGAAAAAAAACATAAAAAAGGATTAATTAAAAGACAGGATTAATGTTTTCTTTTCAAAATTTTAAGTCTAAATTCAGCTATATTAATTTTTGATTATTATTACTTTCATCTTATTTCTCTTGCTTTTTATTACATTTTCAGTATTAGATGTGTTAATAGAATTCCTGTAAGGATGCATTGTAAATTATTATTAATTATTATTACTTTCATCTTATTTCACTTGCTTTTTATTACATTTGTAATATTACATTTATATAACTTGAAGGAGGAATCTACTCTATCAAGTGCATGAATTGCCAGAATGAATACATTGAAAAAATCTCAAGAAGTTTAAACAAAAGACTATATGAACACAAAAGGGACATTTTAAAAAAGAACACACAAAACAGACTACAATTTTGACATAGGTAATGCTACTTTCATTAATGGGAAAATAATCCAACAAGATGAAAATATCTAGAAAGTGCCTTGATCGCTAGTTCAGCCACAGGCTCTTAGTAGATTTTCTGTTCTCACAGTGTGGGATAGTCAGAGACAAAGGTGATAAAAAGAAAAAGAATACAGATGAATTTGGCCAGCCTGAAAATATTCTTTCAAAAATTTTGCATCTCTTGTTTCATGTGCATGTGTAGACATGGCAAATAAAATCCTAATGAATGAAACATGTCACAAAAATCTTTTTTCCAATTTCTCATACTATTTTTCCAAAAATATATATACATATATTTATAGATATAAATGTCTTTATTGAGCTGTGTGTAAATTTACAAATTGATTCTGACGGACTCATACCTACATCTGTATGCACATAACATAATCACTATTTTATAACAATTACATACACAAGTTCCTATGTTCTATTAGATCCAAAAGAAAAAAAAAATCTGTCTTCTGTTCTTTTAAGGGTTCTTTCATTCTGTTTAGGCAAATTGTATTCTTGGGAAATATTCAGAACATTTTTTCCTTAATCTATAAAAATGTCCATCAAAGAAAATGAGTCAAGAATTCAATTTCTTTGTTTTCTTCCAAGAATCATATTTATCTGGTCTTAGATTGCTTTTTTTTTCCTTTGGTTGTTTTTTTTTGGATGGAATCGGGAAGATTTTGATATAGATTAAAAAGAATCTCACAAATTCGATTGTTATCTGATTTGTAAGAAAATGTAATTCTATATTGTTCTGGTACCGTTTTAGAAATAAAAAGACCAAAGATTTTCATTAAAAGATGAGCTTTCCATTTTATTTTTCTGTTACTGTCAGCTAAAGGAATGATCTGTTTGTAGTTATAGACAAAAGCAAACACACATGTTGGTCCCATGGAACTCAAGATGATTTGTAAAGACAATTTTTATTTCCAAAACAAACTTTTATCATCAAAGCAAGATTATTGCCTTCTAAGGGTCATAACTCAGCACATGTAATGAACATGACACAAAGAGAAACCCAAAGACCCTACCACTCATCACTGAAGTTAAATGAAGATTTTGTTTTGTCTATTTCAGGTTATTGGCACTGAAAGAAATAAATACATTTTTAGGTTAACAAGAACATTTGTAAGAGAGTGGTGATCAAAAGCCAAAATTGAGGTTAAAAATTGCCGTAAAATATTGTTGATTTATTTAAGATGGAATGAGCTATTATGACATTTCTCTAAATTGTATTTAGATATATTATATTTATTTTCAATTTTTCTACTTGAATTGTTCACCTATATTGCATATGATCCATTACTGTACATAATTAGGTTACAATAAAATTTGTACTTTATATGAAAATTGAAATGAAATAGAACATAGGGTGTGGGGCATATAAATTTGGGGGTGAGCATGAGATCGTCACATTGGCTCTGCCCATGACCACTCTCAAACTGGCATTGTATCCACCAAACTTCCTATTGTGATATCAACGAACACTCATTGCTACTTTTGTAATGTCAACGAATACTCGTCACTTTCATAATGCTTGTTGTAGTAGAGATATTGTAATTGCAGATACAACTACAGTAATGCTGTTGAACATTACTAGTGTCAAATGCCTCCAAATAAGACTTGTACTAATAGTACTTGCTTGATAATACTCACTCAAATAGTAACCACCAAATAGTTATCCATTGTAGTGAATAGTATAGTAACAGAGGATAGTGTAGAAAAAGTGATCCGTATAGTAATAGAGGATAGTGTAGAATTAATGATACATATAGGAATAGAGGATAGTGTAGAAATAACGATACATATAGTAATAGAGGATAGTGTAGAAATAACGATCCATATAGTAACAGAGGATAGTGTAGAAATACTGATCCATATAGTAATAGAGGATAGTGTAGAAATAATGATCTGTATGGTAACAGAGGATAGTGTAGAAATAATGATCTGTATAGTAACAGAAGATAGTGTAGAAAGAGTGAATGATCAAGTAGACACCACACTAATTCCCACATATGTATTTCCTTTGTAATCACATGGTCTACTTAATTTAATAATGGGATTGCCTGTGTTTGCACTCTGATCTATGTTCAAGCTACAGTGTCGGCAGTGACACTTTATTACAATATAACACCTCTCTGTTTAGAAGAATGACAAAGGTGCTACTGAAGGGTTGGAATCATCAAAGCATGTCATACCTCACAGCTTTTCTGTGAACTGTCGAAATACTGTGACATAATGAATAGTCTATTACCCTTATTATTAAAAAATCGCATATAAATGCAATGTCAAAGGTTGTGTCCGGTAAGTTTACCACCATGAAATCACCTCAGGGAAAGTACACCATAAAAGGATAAAAATTAGACAATATTTTAATGCGATTTAATTTTATTGATCAACATCTAAAACCTTTTAAAAAAAGGCAAAAATAAATAATAACCGACATTATGTGTTTTAATTTAATTAATTTATTAATTAAAACTTGGGTTTCTAATAACTGATATTATGAATTATCTCTCTGAACTAGTCAGAGATACAATTAGCTTCATTTTCATTGTTGTGGTAAGAGCTAGTTACCATCTTTACTATCAGGAATGGACTGATCCATTCATGATAAGTAGTCCTGAGTAATTGTCTAGGACAAAGAAAATAATATTATTGCAGTAGCTGGTCTAGCTGAGTATTGAATACTGCCTATCATGACTGTCTCAGTCAAGTTAAATGTTGTGTCGTGCCAGACCCCACATCACAACAGTAATTTAGTTGGTTTTTATTTCTTCTGTTATGCTCATTTCAACCGACTTAGCTATTATGGAAATTTCTAGATTGAGATTATATATACACTATACTACAAAAGTTTGAGGCCACCTCTGATAATTTTTTAAATTGGCCCCAAAAGTAGTTATTTTGTACTTTAAATAAGTGAAAATTATTACACATGGTTAAAAAAAAGTGAGATTTTATTTTTTGTTGGAAATTTTATTATGACAAAAAGAAAAAAAAAAGCATTTTATGATTAAATTTTGCTCTCTTCAAAATATCCTCATTTAGCCTTGATTACAGCAGCACAAATTTTGGGATTTGTTGCAAAATTTTTCATTCTTTTTTCAATGACTCTAAGAACTCTTTTTTTTATTTTTTTTCCTCTCTTCTGTCAAGTTCATCCCATGTGAATTCTGTGGGTGGCTTCAAACTTTTGAACTATATTATATATATATATATATATATATATATATGTATATGTATATGTATATAACTATATATATATATATATATATATATATATATATATATATATATATATATATATATAATTTTATATATCAAGAACAGATTTGAAAGAAAAGATGTATAAAAAATTGGAAAATGTTTTTGTGATGTGTTTCATCCATTAGGACTTCATCAGACTGAGTTTGTTGATGTTGTTGTGACTACACATGAGCACAAATAAGAGACACTGGGAGTTTCAAAATTTACAAAGAATATATATATATATATATATATATATATATATATATATATTAATTCCAAAATTATTAATTATAAAATCTGATGAATTTATACAATGAAATTTCCATGAGGTGAACCTTCCTCATGGTGAATTGATAGCAGTGAGCATACCTGTAAACATAAATCGTTACCTTCTGTCTTCTTAATTCCTGTTCTTTTAGTGTTCTCTCTCCATTATAATGTCTTTATTTTTCTCATATTCTTTCACACTCAGAATTTGCGTCTTAGTGGCTTTATTGCCTTGCTTGGAGTGTAATGATTAAAAAAATTACAGGTTTTGAAAGTATATTTTAATAAATATTTTTATCAGTGTTACTTATTTTGATTCAGTTTTTTTAGATTGTTATATATGAGTAATGTTCGATAATTTTTTTGAAATTCATTAAAGTTTATTAAAGAATTTATATCTGCCTTGCCTAAGTTCAGTTGTAATTTAGCAGAAAAAATATCAGCGTCTTTAGATTTAAAGAAAACATAAGATTAATGTAATCTTGGCATCTTTTTTATTTTTAGGCATTGGCAGTGGGAATGAAAATAGATTAAATAAAGGGTTCAGTTTTCAATTCCCTGTAGGTTACCTGGATTGAGGAAAGCTGGAGAGCACAATGACCAAGACATTGTGATAAAAATAGTAAAGCTGAGAAGAATAATCTGAACAAAAATAATGGTTTCTGATCATCCTAGAAACAGAAATCAAGTAAAGAATTTTAAAAAATATAAACATTTTTATAAAATTCTTTAATTCTAGGCCTGGTAACATTAATTAGTACGACCTTATTTCTACAGTGTTCGCAATTTCATATTATGGCAAATTAGTTGAGCAAAGCCAGAACAATTTATGGAATTATGTAAATAAATCAAAATAATTCGGTTAATTAGATTTTCTTAAAATTGTACCAAATTATTTAAACAAGCAAAAGAAAATACAAAGTTTGCTGAGTTAATTTTTCTTACTATTTTTATTTATACAAACATTAATTATTTTGAATTATTATTAATAAAATCATTGCTTAATTATAAAAATATACTGAATTTTAATTGGATTCATTTGCAAAAGATTTAAATAAAATGAATAATTTGAAAAAAAAAATGATTTAAATAAATGAAAACTAGACTTTTTTTTTAATCATTTCACCCCAAGCAAGGTAATAAAGTCATTACAATGCAAGGGGTTACTGAATATGAGAGAATATGAGAAAGAGAAAAAAAACACTATTAACTTAACCTCTTACCTGGTTTAGATGTGTATATACATTTTTACCGAAAGTACTTTTTCAGAAAGGGACAAAGAAACATGTACAAAACATAATGTTCAAAAACTAGCTATAAGCATCAACTCAGTTGTCAACACATACATCTGGTAGAGGTACCACTCAGGTCAAGGTACCTCAGTTTCTTAGTCTTCCCTAATAAATAAAAAAATTTGTCTGAAAAATGAAGCATTTTTCCCAAAATAATTGGCGGGAAGGGGTTTAAGGAGAGAGAACAATAAAAGAACGGTAATTAAGAAGACAGAATATATCACTTGACATTGCATTTAAATTTTTGAAGATCAAAGTTGGCTGGAAAGCAAAGAGCCAGAAGAGACTTCCACAGGTGAGAAGTGTGAGACAAGAAATTGTTAGCATAGAACTTACAGTTGCAATTATCAATTTTAACTGCAAAATGAAGAGACCTAGCTGCCAATCTAATACTGCACTTGAATTCATAAAGTCTAGCTACTAAAGAGGAGAGTTAAGCAACACTGAGTCTGGTTAGCATCTAGATGGGTGACTGCTTGGGAATACAAGGTGTTAAAGCTTGCATGTGCTGGGGATGTAATGGATAATGACTCAGAGAACTGGGTTCCAATTCCAATCAGGTTCGTTATATTCTCTTACTTGCAAATACCCTTAGGGAAGGTATGAATCCATCTCTTCCCCCCAGCCATGGGTTAATTAGTAGGACATATATTAATAAATCATTCTCCAAAAGATTCATACAATCAAAATATATTTTCTGGCTTTAAATAACCTTTTCAGGAGCTCAAATGCCTCAGAAAAACTGGCATTTTATAAATTCATTTTTGACCATTGATGATTCACTTTTCTGATTGTCATCACAGTTCTACATAAAATCATTTGCAATACATTTATATGATACACATAATAATAATAGCTGGCCACTCGTATTCGAGGATACCAGTCTACTAGGGCGGCTAGCTAATCCCTATTCCAGACTCTTGCTTATAGACGTTCAACACCCACAGAGTCCACCTGTAGTTTATACTGCAACTATGCAGAGTAGACCTTAGAGTTTCTGAAAGAGAGCATGTTATCTAGAATGATCAACAATCGGAACAACACCAGCACACTCAAAACCTCAGACACGATGACTTGTGACACATAATAGCCATATTTTAACAGTACTGTTTACATCAATTTCTAACCATGATTTTCAATGCATTTCTATAGTAGAATCATTTTCAAAGCATTCATGTAATACATATAAGTGAAGACAATCCGTAAATATGCATTTTGATTAATATTATTCTCTTCTGACTGGTATGA
Organism: Acanthosepion pharaonis; assembly: GCA_903632075.3. NCBI lineage: Eukaryota > Metazoa > Mollusca > Cephalopoda > Sepiida > Sepiidae > Acanthosepion > Acanthosepion pharaonis. Next base: position 1,694,829 of record CAHIKZ030000064.1, on the reverse strand, counting down.
AGAGATGAATATTAACCAAAATGGATTTTTAAGGAATGTCTTTACTTATCCTTACTTATTATTATTATATTGCTCTGTTATTTAGATTGTGCTCTCTTTGGATTAATGTCCTCCTAGGAATTATCCCTACCAATTACCAATTAGTATTGTATAAACACCCTATTCTATTGGGAATACATAAGCCTGTAAAACATAAATTACAGGTTAGGTACTTTTATGTGCCATATCCATTCAGGATGTGGGTGATCATGGTTCTCCACAACTTCCTATCCTTTGTAGCACTAAGCAATGTTTTTAACATTACTGTCTCTCCCAGTTCATGTTCTACTATCCATTTATACAAATTGGTTACGTAGGTTACTGTTTCCCTCTGCCTCTTTTTGCTATAAATGTGTCCCGTGGGTATCAAATTCTTCAAGCCTTCTTTGCTCATTATGCGTTCCAGAAGTTTCAACTGTCTTTTTCAGATTCTAAGTATATATGTGCTTTTTTGTTTCCATATTCTTTAAAACTTCCTTGTTGTTTACATGCTCGATCCATGGTATTCTCTACATCCTTCTGCAGAATCACCTCTATTGCTGTCTGAAAAGTAACGGGACAGCGTGTACTGTGTGAGCTACAGGTGAAAGAGAAATAATCAGATTATGTTATCGTCAAACATATAACAGGAATCTTAGCATTTGGTTCACTCATGAGAGTTGTAGCAGGACAAATCATGGACTGTCATGGGTAAGACGATAAACTACGTCCAACAGCAAAGCCTCTGATCAGGAGGTTTCGAGGAGCGTGGAACCACCTCTTAATTGCTGATGTTCCCAGGTCCACCCTAACCCAGGGTTGTAGCACCTGTTAGGGTCCCAGCTATGGGCAAATAGTTAACCCCGAAACTGACGTAAAAAGCATTATAAATGGGTTTTAATACCAGAGATACTTTGTAAAAGACTTGTTACCATAAATAAATTTTTGAAGAAAAAAAAAATATTACCAGCAATACGTTTTTGAAAAAAGATATTACCAGCAATACATGTTTTAAAATAATATTACCAGCTATACATTTTTGAGGAAAAATATATTACCAGAAATAGATTTTTGACAAAACAAAATATTTCCAGGAAAAAAAGTTGTCGGCATTAAATAACCCAAAGAGGTTGATATGCCGTAAAACACAACAAACCAAACCAACAAATCATGGCTGCTTCACCATGACAATGCATCTACTCACAACACGCTAAGCTGAACCTGGCAATTCCTGGCCAAGAAGAACGTTGCTGTACTGGAACAAACTCCCTATTCACCTGATCTTGTTTCATGTGATGTTTTTATAGCTCAAAGGCATCATCAAGTAGATGTGTTTTGAAGGTGTGGAAGCCATCAAGAGAGCCATAATGATAGAGCTGAGGGGCATCCAAGATGAATCCTTCCAGCAGTGCATAGAATCATGACAGAGAAGGATGGAAAAGTGCACTAGACTTAAGGGGGTAGGGGAATTATTTGAAGAAAACTTGTAGTTTGTTGTTCAGAATTGAAATAAATTGTTAGCAATGCCAATCCTGTTACTTTTCAGAGAGATCTTGTGTATATATATATATATATATATTTATATATACCAAGTACATAATTGGTGTATACAGAATGAATTCCAATAACCAACAATTAATATTCTTAAAAGAGTGCTCAATACAAAGTAGAGCAGATGATGATGTTGAATGAAAAACAAATGGAAACCATTTGTTTTTCATTCAACATCATCATTTGATAAGACACCAGGAGTATTGAAACAAAATGGCTATTTTTGTAGTGATTTTATAACATGTTTATGTTATAAATTTTCTAAATAAATAATTATATATATATATATATATATATATATATATATATATATTGGATGTAACAACAAATTGTCCAAACCATGTAACAACATGGGATAATTGTCCATCCCACAAAATATTCAATATATAAAAAACACTAAACTAATTGAATGTCTTTTTATCCAAGTTTTCAAATAAGACATTTAGCCATCTTGACACCATTTTTCAAAAGAATCACTGAAAAACTTTTTGAGTTAACCAGCTAGAAAGAGAACAGGTTAAAATCATTTTGTACCAGTCCCACTATGTCTTATCAACTGTGTAATGGTGAGAGAAAAATCATTCAGGCCTTGAGTAATGGTACCAAAATTCATATTCTGGATTTCATCTTCAAAGTCCATTCAAGAACCATCGAGAGAATGGTGAATAAGTTTAAAAAAAGACGGAATAGTAGAGAGAAAAAGTGGATCAAGAGATCACAACAGCAAGAGGGATCATCATTACAACTTAGAGCTAAACACATTCTTATTGTGCAAAGTAGAGCCCAGTAGTTTTATAATAACCTTGGAGAATTACAATAATATATCTTTAATCATTTCTAAGATACAAAAGTTCAAAGCTTAATCTAACAATTTTGTTGTTACACCTGATATATATATATATATATATATATATATATGTAACAGGAAATTATATTATATATATGTTATATTCTGTGCTAATAGGAATATATACTTGAAAAACACAGTGGATAAAATAGGTAAAGGTTTATTGTAAAAAATAGTACAATAAGAATAAAGGTAACAGTTAAGCACAAGGTCATTGCAAATCAATCCAGTAGTGAGTGCTACTATTGGAAAGTTGGTAGTTCTCGTGTAAGTCTGAGTCGTACTCAACAGATCCCAGTCATTCTCCGTAGTCTGTTGACTTACAGATACTTATAGGTAGTTACTACCTACATTGTTATCATTCATTGGAGTGACAGGTTATTCCATTACATCAATATATATATATATATATATATATATATATATATATATATATATATATATATATATTAGAATCTAATATATTGGTAATACAAGCATGAAAAGAATCTTATGTTGAACTGGGTTTAATGAGGAACAATGATGAAATAATTTTAGTATAATACAACATTAAATAATTATCTTCTCAATATTCCCTGTTGAAAGGAATGTTTATCCTGATATATACCTACAGGTCTTATATGACATTAAATATGATATATAAAATATTAGTTCAATTTTTGGGTGCCTTTCCAAGAAACCAAAACAAAGCAAATTACAAATTAAAACACCAAAAATCAAGCAAGGAGAAAGATTTAAATATCTACAAAGCAATTTAACAGAGGATGGAAAATGTGAGATCAAAATCCGAAGGCACATTGAAATAGCGAAAGTTGCCTTCTAAAAGCTAAGCAACGTATTAATAAAAGGGAAAATCTTGTTAGAAACAAAGAATACTGAACTGTGTTATGTCATATGGGTCCTCCTATATGGTAGTGAATACTGGACAATCTCCTCACAGATAAAGAGTCTTGAGGAAACAGAAATGTGATTCTACAGAAGGATGTTGAGAATACCATGGACTGAACATGTGGTCAATGATGAAGTTCTAGAGAAAATGAAAACACAAAGGTCATATACACTTAGCACCAGAAAGAGAGTAGAAATTTCTAAAGCACATAATGGGGAAAGATGACTGGGAAAATTTGACACTCACAGGACAGATTGAAGGCAAGAGGGGCAAAGGAAAGCAATGCATAACCTACATAAAAAGCTTGTGTAAATGGATGGCAGAACAGAGTTTAGGAGAGACAGCAGAAAGACAACATTTACTAGGAGCTGTAAAGGACAGCATATGGGTGATAACCATGATTGTCAACATCCTGAAAAGGCATGGTATATAGAAGATGAAGAAGGAGAATATGAAAATGGAAACAAATAAGACATTTATGTATAACATCAGAAAGAGAGTTGAAATTTCTAGGGCACATAATGAGGAAAGAGGCTTAGAAAACCTGACACTCACAGGTTATATTTTTCCCATTGTTCACTTAATTCATATTTACTATCATTTACTGCTTCGTTGTCCTCATTTTATTTTGTATCATCATGGAAAACTGAATTAGAAAAAAAGACAAGCATTTAAAAAAAAAAAAAAAAAGCACAAAATATTCAAAGATTATTTGAATCATGACTCCCCAGTGTATAAATGCTGACTGTAAACTGATTGTTCAAAATAACTCGGGTGTAATGTGGTACATCTAATCATGAAACTCGCTACAGTTTGCCCATCCTGGATTTAGATAATTACTGATGCTAATTAAAAAGATTAAGAATTAAAATATAGTTTTAGGGTTTGAGGCCATAAAAAGCTTATGATATCTTATAAAAATATAATTAATGAAGATTTTCATTGATTAAATTTGAGGAAAAGTTTTAGAGAAAATGAAAACAAAATGGATACTTAGCATCAGAAAAAGAGAGTTAAAATTTCTAGGGTACATAATGAGGAAAGAGGGCTTGGGGAATTTGTAACTCACAGGACAGATTAAAGGTAAGAGGGACAGAAGAAAAAAATGGTTAACATACTTAGTGAGCTTGAGTAAATTGATGGCAGAACAGGGATTAGGAGAGATAGCAAAAAGACAAACTTTACTAGGAGCTACAAAGAGCAGAAAATTGTGGAGAGCCATCATCACCGATGTCCTGAAAGGGAACAGCACATAGAAGAAGCATGAGCTTGTGGAAATGGTTGGCAGAACAGGGATTAGGAGAGATAGCAAAAAGACAAACTTTACTAGGAGCTTCAAAGGACAGAAAATTGGGGAGAGCCATGATTATCCATATCCTGAAGGGACATAGCACACAGAAGCTCAGAAATTGTATTCAATTGCGGAGATAAAAAAGAATAAAGCACAGAAAACATGTTTCCGCAACGAGAGAGAAAATAAAAACAAAAAACAAAAAAACAAGAATAAAAAGTTCCAAATAAAGAAACATGGAATCCTGTTGGAAAAATCAGGTTTTCTAATTCATGTAACTTCTTTATCTCAAAATTTCATATTTTTGCTTCTTATTTTGATGCAGATTTTATTTTTATTCTAAACAAACATGGATTCTTTTCCCCAACATCATTTAGGTTGAGTGGCAAAAGGTTTTTCTCATTCAAGGATTTTATTTAATTCTTGTATGTTTCTATTGGTGCACTCACTGACCTTTCTGGTTATCTGAAAAATTTCAGAAATCAAATATTTCTCTGTATTTCCATAGAAACAAAACCAAAGAAAATCTGGCAAATACAAAATACACTGGATTCTTCTGGATATGTTCCTCCATTTTCATTCTGTTTTTAAAGATACCTCAATCCTCTTCATGTTTCAATACATCATTTAAATCAGATTAGACAACCATCAAATTGATCAACAAAATACATTGCTGGGTCCATGTGTAGGTAAGGAAATTGATCATGGGATAAGTCGTACTAGGGGTACTTTTCCCCAGGACTGTAAAGTTATGTTAGTAACATCTGATAAGGAAACAAGACTAAATTTTTCATATTTCGAGGCAAAAGGACTAGCAGACCTACATTTATTTAAATTATTTATGGTCTGACACAATATTAAGAACATCGTCTACAGGAATAAAATGACCAGCAGACCTAAAAGGAATTATTATAGTTTGACACGATATTAAGAACATTGGTTACAGGACTAAAAGAACTAGAAAATCTACCAAGGTTTATCATCACCTGATAGGATATTAAGAACATAGGCTATGCTTCTAAGAAGAAGATTGACAAGGATATATTATCATATGAGACAGTAATATTCTAAGCATGGATGAATAGTAGACAAGAAGACCTACAAGGATATTTTATCAATCTTAATTGTCAATATTATAACAATCATTAAATCATACAATGTTGATGTCTATGCCTATATATATATATATATATATATATATATATGCCTATATATATATATCATTGATTTTGCCCCATGAGAGGCAGTAATACTGATACACAAAGAGTGTGGAAGAGTTTGAAATGGAAACATTGCAAAGTATTTATAGGAAATACACAGGATTTGGGTTAAAAAAACCCACAAGCATAGGCACTCAGTGAAGATTGAACTCACTGCTCAGTGATAAAGATCAACCAGGCTAGCTTCTATAACCATCAGACCTGCACCGGCACACCGATTTATTTACTGCTCATAACCAAATTCTCTCAGTCGACAGGTAGTCTCTTTCTAAAGAACAAATTAAGTGGCTATGATATTTGAAATGCAAATATTAGTTCTTTATAGTTTTCATGTCTCCCAGCCATTTGAGAACTTCTTTTTTATCTTAATAGTACAATTAAGAAGTATGATAGGAGAAACTGTTAGCATAGAACTTACGTCTACATCTAACCAGCTCAACTGTAAATTGATGAGATTTCGACGCCAGTCTAGTACTGCACTTAAATTCATAAATTCTGGGTACCATCGTGAAGAGCCCACCTGAACAATTACCATGACAGTATCTATAGAAAAGACACAGAGTAGCAAACTTACAGCGGTGGGAAAGTGACTGAAGCCGAGATGCCAGATCAGGACCAATAATATTGCTGATTCTTTGTATTTTATCAAGAACCTCTAAATATACAACAGCAATGTTCTAAGCATGGATAAATGGTAGACTAGAAGACCTACAAGGATATAATATCAATCTTAATCATCAATAGTATAACAATCATCAAATCATACAATGTTGATGTCTATGCCCATATCGTGGGGGGACGACTAAATATAGTCTATGCCCATATATATATATATATATATATTTTTTTTTTCTTGTTATCATTTTAAACATTATTTTTAGTAGATACTTATATTTGAGTAGGTGCTGCATTTATTTATTAAACAGTATATATTTATTTTATTTTTGCTTATCAGCCTAAATATTAAAGAAATCTTATTGAAGAAAAATATGCCCACTCCAGTAGGATTCGAACCTGCATCCCTCTGGGCAGAGGGAGAGTGCATATTTTTCATTTATAAGATTTCTCATGTATTCAGGCCAGTAGGTGAAAATAGATAAATATCCTGTTTAATAAATAAATGGAGCGTCTATTCAAATATGAGCATTCACTAAAAATAGCATTAAATGATAAAAATCTGTCAGACTGATAAATCAAATCCATTACCTTAGAATATATATATATATATATATATATATATATATGTATTTTTATAATTATTTATCTGCTGCCCCACGCAGCAAGATGCAGCACAAGGCTGAGTTTAAAGTGGGGTATCCAAGCCCGTAGGCTCGGGCAAAAATTCCCTAGAGATCATGTAAAATCGAAGTCAGTTTCTCGTCTGGGGGAGACCCTCTGACATAAGCCAGGTATATATATATATATATATATATATATATATATATATATGAAGAGCTGTGATACAGTGAAACAGTCTGTCTGTAGATGACTATATATATATATATATATGAATAAAGACAAAAGGAAAACTTATCTTAGTTTTCCTTTTATTTTACATACACACATACATATATATTGATTTATTTATTTTTTACAGTTTATCAACCTTTTGCAGGTTATTTAAAGCCAGAAATTATGTTTACATTGTAAGAATTTTTTCGAAAACTTTTACTGACAGAAGTCCTACTATTTAACCCACAGCTGGGGGAAGTGGTAGATTTAAACCTTTTCTTTTGTGCATAAGTGAATATAAAGAACCTGACTAGAATTGGAACTCAGATCTCTGATTTCCATTTCCACTATTATTCATTACTCCAGCCACACATCCAAGCTTACATTTCCCAAATGGTGACCCCTCTAAGTACTGGCCAAGCTCAATGTTACTTAACTTCAATGATTGTATCAGAATTGGTGTTTCAACGTGACATGGCCATAAGCCAATTTCCCTAGTGAACTGGTGTCTTGGATGGGAACATTGAATATCCTGTAAATCTATAGTTTAACATTTGTCTGGAGACAATACGACTGAATTTATTTTTCCTGACCTTTACAACTTTGGCTTGGAAGTTGGTACTTTCAACAAATAAGAAGACTACAACTATAATTACAAAGAAGCAAAAGACACAAATTACAAACTTACCATTTGTACAGTAAACAGTTTTAAACATATATGATGGTTCATGGAAAAGTAGGCATCTTTCAACTCCTCCTCCACCATAAAAGAAAGAAAATGTAGGGGAAAAAGTTTCTCTTAGTGATCTGTCTTTTCATCTCTCTCTGTATTTATTTATATATATATATATATATATATTCAAGAATTTCAAGAGTTCAAGACAGACATTTGGGTCACTAACACAAAAAAGAGAATGTCTAATATTGAGAATATGTAACATCAAAAAACATAAAGGAAAAAAAATTAATTATTTTCAATAATATGTGGAAATTGCCACTCTTTGCCTGATGACAGTCATGAGACCAGAAACATGTGTAGCAAAATTATGGAAAATAAAGCATGATATATTTTTTTTTTAAATCCACATTGCAACCAAAAATGTGGTTTCTCTCTTCTTTTTAATATATGCACTTTTCTCTCATTGGAACTACTATAACCTCTTCCTTTTATATATATATATATATATATGTATATATATGATGGCATATAAGACACACTTTTTTTTACTAAAAATAAAATTCCCCTGCCTCTTATATTCCATATGTAGGTTTAAAATTTGTGATAGTTGAATTTAGCTACCTGGCAACTCCTATTAGCTTAGACTTTAGAGTAACTTTCATATACCTATTGTCATTATTTAAAAGGCTATTATGTAGATTAAAAGTGTTATCATTGATAATATTAATTATATTAATTTCATCACGTTTAATATTAGTACTTTGTTTCACTAAAATTATATGCAATAAATTCAAATTATATATTTGTAAAATATGTTTCATTAATATTTTTCTTGTGATAATTTCAGGTTACATTGGTATAAATACAATCAGAATTTTTCTATCCTAATTATTCCATTAAGATGTTTACAAGATGCAGGTTGTACAGATCATATATAGGATATAATAAAGTTTTTTTATAGGCCGATGTTCCTTTTTCCTATTATTTTTTGTTTAATTGCAATCATGGCTTGTTTAACAAAAATAATACCACATAAATATAGCCTAGGCTGTACCATTTACTAATAATTTTACTAATTTTATTAATTACTAATTTTTTCTTGGTTTACCCTGCTGAAATTGGGGTGTCACTTATATGCTGTCAAATACAGTATATATATATATATATATATATATATATATATATATATATATATATATATATATATATATATAAAGAAATATAGTCTTAAGGTGTGCTATATTTATGGGATAAAGTGCTCAATATCAGAGAGAGCGTGTGTAAATAAAAAAGTGAACATAGAAGTGGCCTGACGATTGCATATAACATGAAACAGACTGTCGCCTCTAAGTGTTGACTTCTTTGTTCACTTTTATATATATATATATATATATATATATATATATATTGGAATTTTGTCACCAAAGCTACACCCTTTTTTCTTGAACTCATGTTAGCTTAGCACTTCAAACATAGGTATATGTATATTTATTAATATATATTTCTTAGCTCTGTCTAACCACATTGAGCACTGTTTTGTGTACACCTTAAAGTAAATTAAGTAAATATTTATTTGCTTACCTGTGTATGCATGCTGATGCACATATATATGGTTGCTAATAGCTACTTATTTGATTTAGCCACCTTAATATATATATATATATATATATATATATATATATATATATATATATATATATATATATGTGTGTGTGTGTGTGTGCTGATCTGTGAAGTGGATCTGAGAAGTAAATTTGGCTGATAACATTTCAGCCCACTTTGGACAAAATGTTTTTAAATTTACTTTTAACAATATTCTTTTATAATAAAATTTGTTACATTCTCTTCCATGCAAATACTTTTGGGAAGGTTATGAATACATTTCTCCCCTCCCCAGCTACAACAGTTCAAAAGCATCAATACCCTCACAGTGAGTGTGGAAGGAAAAAAAAATATATATATATATATATATATATATATATATATTTTAAAACTTTAAAATGGTCATTTGTTCTCCAGTTGACCACCACGGCCTGAAGAAGCACACACAGTGTCGAAACATGATTGTATTTATGTAGTGGCTTATAACCTGTTTTTGTTATAATTGTTAATAAATACTATTATTATTAAGCTCTACTCTGTATTCAGCACTTTTTAAAATATAATGTTTAGACATTGGTTTTAACCTACCTTACACTTGGAGAGATATTTTATATATGTTAGAATTAATTTTTTTATTAATCCAACATATTTTTAGCACTTTAAATGTTATTTTTAGTGGATACTCATATTTGAGTAGGCACTCCATTTATTTATTAAACAGTTTAATTATTTATTTTCTTCCACTAGCTTTAATAGTTGAGAAAATGGCAGCTCCCACTGTCCTGAGGCACAGATTTGATTTCTCTTGGAGAGCACAAATTTATATTTTAATAAGAATTCTTGAGCACCTACTCAAATACAAACAACCATTAAAATAATGTTCAAAGTGATAAATATATATATATATATATATATATATATATATTCATTGATGCATGTTTCATTAAATAATATACACAAGATTTGTCTATTTATTTTAAGTTCCTTTTATATTGTCTGATAAGCTTAATAATATTATCATTGAAAGACAAAAGGAAATCACCATATTGATACATGTTTTAATCCTATCTAAGCTTTCAGCTTACATAAGTCATTATCAAAGATGACAATTACATTTCAATATATCAAACTATACATGGACAAAACAATAATGATAGTCTGTTTTTGTTGGATGAAAAACTTGTCTATATTATTTAATGAAACATGCATCAACGAAAAATTGCTGCCTAAATACACACAATTTATATATATATATATATATATATATATATATATATATATATATATATAGAAACACGCACAGTGTGCAATAGGTAATTGTCGTCATATATATTTAATTTTGCACATCGGCATTGTTTGTTTTTGATTTTGTTGACTGCACAGTATAGTAGGGTCAGTTGGGCACCATCTTTGAGAAGAAGATTACCATCACACAATTCACTGCATCAGAAATTTGGAAATGAAATGCTGTACTGTTTGGCATTCATACCAGAAGCTCCCATACGAACATTTCAGAGTGTTTGGGTGTCAATTTGAGGACAGTGCAGAGGATTCAGAAAGAATTGGATGAGTCTAATGCTGATTACGAAGGTATGGCAGCTTGGAAAACTCACTCTGATTGTTCTGATAAGAAAAGAACTCTTCCTTGATAATGGCTATAGAACTAGCAGAAAGCACTCAGAATAATAACTATGGACAATTTTTATATTCTTTAACCCCTGAAAAACAGAAAAAATGTTAGAATGCTGGAAAAAATCAATAAAAGATTAGTTAAATCTTCCTTGTCATCCATTTTCATTGAAAGATGCTTGAAAGAAAGGTTGCTGCCCAAATAATATATATATATATATATATATATATATATATATATATATATATATATCTGTTCATACATTGAGCTCTCTTTGGAATTATTTTTATTAATTATCAAATATATATATATATATATATACACACATACATACAGTATATTTTGGTGTGGTCACTTCTCCAATATGTGTTACACATGATGTCCCTGTTGAATGTTTCAAACTTCCAGTTTCCAAAGAACAGCAGGATGTAGACAAAGGAATTCTGACACCACTATATACATATAATCACAGTCAAGTATTTTTTTTCACCTCCAAAAGAACTAAATAGTTTTTTTTTGTGGCGTGTATGTCTGACACTGTTACATTACAGTAGATTCCATTACATTAACGGATTATGTTTTTGTTAAGCTATGTTGATCTCATAACATTTTAAATCAATTCCTTTCCGACAGAAAGACAAGTTGAGAAGTATTTGACAGTTTCACTCGGGCTAAAGCCAAGATTTAACTGACATCACAGTATTCATTCAGCATTTCTAACACCTGCGTGTGTCTGTTTGTGTGAACAATTTTCTGAAATGCCTCGATTGCTTTCAACAGAATCTTGAACAGAATCTTATATAAAGACTTGTGGTCGAATGCTGAGAATGATCATGAAACCTGAGTTTAAATCTTGATTTGTCAGGTTGATGTTATCGATCTAGGGGAGGTGATACCAGTGGGCAGCATCATTGGAAAGTGCCTGAAAATCTGTACCATGAATTGACCTAAGTCCTGTCAGTGAAATTGGATAGACAAAAAAGTTTGGAAGTCCTCAATGGTTGTGTTGACACAAAGTCACAAGTCATCATGACTGAGGGTTTAAGCATCAGTTCAGTTATACGTGCTTAGGTGATCATGTAGCTTTCGATACATGACTGACAAGGCATATTTTTTTCCTGCAGTTGGTTGCCATTTCTTTCTGAGGTAGACCAGTTGCCACCCAAGGCTATAGAACCTGGTCTGTCCTGCTTTTTACCCATAGCTGGGTAGAGAAGAAGAGGATTAATACCTTTCCCAAGGGGATTAGTATGTAAGTGAATGTAATGGATTCTACTGGAATTCGAACTCGTCTCTCTGATTCCGAGTTTCTATCCATTACTCTGCCATACCAGATTACACCTTCTCTCCCAATGTATAGCATTTTCTTGTTTCATATAGCATGTTTTGCATTACTTGATTGTCAGATAGGTCTCATCATTCTACAGTTGAAATGGTGAGATGTAACCATAAGTTCTATGCTAATTGTTTCTTGTCTCATATTTCTCACTTGTGAAACTTTTGCTTTCCAGTCAACTTTGATCTTCAAAAATTTAAATGCAATGTCAATTGTAATCTTCTGTCTTCTTAATTCTTTTATTAAGCTCTCTTTAATAGTGTTTTTTGTTTCTTATATTCTTTCAAACTCTGTAACCCCTTGCATCTTAGTGGCTGTATTGTCTTGTTTGGGGGTGAAATGATTAAAAAAAAAAAAAAAAAATATCTGAAGTAATTCAATAGAAGATAGAAAATGTGATACTAAAATCCAACTGTGCATTGGGAGAGTGAAAACTGACTTCCAAAAGCTAAGCAAAGTATTAAGAAACAGGAAAATTAAAAGAGTGCTAAACTGATACAAAATGTCACTTTCTGTAAGGCAGTGAATACTGGACAATTTCCTCACAGATGAATAGAAGACTGAAGGCAATATAAATGTTGTTTTGCAGAAGGATGATGAGGATAGCAGAGACACAGAGTATGAGCAACAAGGATATTTTAAGGAAAATGGAAAAAAAATCTATCTATGTTCAGAATCAGAGAGAGCTGAAATTTATGGGACATATAATGAGGAAGGGGGGCTTGGAGAATTTGACACTCACAGGTCATATTGATATCAAAATTTTTACCACATTTATGCTTCTTAGAGACTTCAAATGTTGTCACCTTTCACCAGTTGTGACTTGGAATTTTTTTAACATTTAACCCCAAGCAAGGCAGGAGTGCCATTGGTTTGCAGAAGGTTACATGGAGTGAAGGTGAGAGAAAAAACTGTGTATAGGGGGAATGAGGAAAAGATAAAAGATGAACGGGGTTCAAGATATCAGAAGATGGCGATTGACATTGCATTTAAATTTTGGAAGATTGTAGTTATCAGGGAAGCAAGTAAGCGGAAGGGAGTTCCACAGTGTGAGAAAAGAAGCTGTTGGAGTAGAAGTAGAGGTTACATTCATTTAAATATTTTAACGGTAAAAGGATGGGACCTAGAGGCTAGTCTAGTAGCAAGCTTAAATTTATGTAGTTCTGGCACCAGTGAAAAAAGCTCGTCAGAGCAGTTGCCATTAAAATATTTGTAGAAAAGACAGAGGGAAGCCACATCATGTCTGTGAGAAAGTGACTGGAGATGAGACGCCAAGTCAGGATTGATTACATTACAGATCCTTCCTTGGATTTTGTCAAGAACCTCGAGATAAACAGCTGTGGCACCAGACTAGATATGACAATAGAAGGATTCAAAGTTTCAAATTAAGGCTTCAAACTTTCTCTATAATAAAGTGAATCAATTTCCTGATTAATGCCTTTATTCATGCTGAAGCTGCAGGTCCAAAATTAGTTTGAAAATTGATTGGAAAATGCATTAATGTAAAATTGAATTTATCTACATTAGGCAAAAAAACAAACCTTAGAGCCATTTTCTAAAGATATCCGGTTACAGGTGACAAAAAGCCAATATTTAAATACAAAGAAGAAACAAGGAGATAAAGAAGAAAATAAAAAACAATCTAAAAAGTGGAAAGTAAAGGAAAAAGAAAATAAAGAAGAAGACAAAAAAGAAAGAAAAAGAAAAACCCTACTTCAACTCTAATTCACTTCTAATGTATCTGTTAAAATCTTAAATTTATACTATTATCCGGTTTCTGTTTCATTCTAGTCTTTTCCTTCTCTTTCAATTTTAGTAGCCCTTTGCATTTTAGTGGCATTATTACCTTACTTGGGGTGAACTGATTGACAAAAAAAAAGAAAGAAAAAGAAGAAAAATGTAAAGAATAAAAAGAAGGGAAAGAAAAGTAAAATTGAAAGAAAAAAGCAGAAAGGAAGGAAAAAACAAAAAAGAGAGAGAATATGGCAAGAAAGAAAAAGAGAAAAAGAAAAAAGAAAGAAACAGAGAAAGTAAAAAGAAAAAAAAGAAAAGTAAAAAAGAAAGAAAAAGAGAAAAAGAAAAAAGAAAGAAACAGAGAAAGTAAAAAGAAAAAAAAAGAAAAGTAAAAAAGAAAGAAAAAGAGAAAAGTAAAAAACAAAGAAAAAGACATAAAAAAAGAGAAGGTAAAAACAAGAAAGTAAAAGAAGAAAATAAAACAAAAACGTAAAAAAAAAACTGTACAAAAAATATTTGAGATTTTAGAAAGTTGATTTGTGTTAAATTCGATGAAATCAATTAATGACTTTTCTCACCACTCCAACCCCTAATCACTAAAAGTTTGTAGATTAACTCTGGTTATAATACTCAACATACATGCATTCATACATAGATGCATGCATACATACATACATACACACACACACATACATACACACATGCATGCATGCATACATACATACATACACACATGCATACATACATACATACATACATACATACAT
Organism: Acanthosepion pharaonis; assembly: GCA_903632075.3. NCBI lineage: Eukaryota > Metazoa > Mollusca > Cephalopoda > Sepiida > Sepiidae > Acanthosepion > Acanthosepion pharaonis. The sequence continues at coordinate 1,679,813 of CAHIKZ030000064.1, read as the reverse complement.
ACATACATACATAGCTGTGTTTTATTTTTTTGGAGGCAGGACTGGGATTAATCTTTCACAAAGTAAAGTGTATTCTGCCCGACAAAAGATTTGTTATCATTATGACCTGCATTTCCTTAAATTGAGATTATATCCATTTCATACCATATTAATTCAGTGGGTGAGAGGCCAGACGATTGAAGTGGCCAAGTCAAAATTTCCAAAATTTTCTTCTTTAGAAGAAGAACATTCTGGATCATTGTCTTGTTGAAAGGTGAATTTTTTTTCCAATTATGTGTAAACCAGATGTTATAGCATGTCTTTGTGAAATTAAATGATGTTCTTTTTTTTATAATTCCCTTGACTTGAATCAAATCTCCAGCACCCTCTCCACCAAAATACCCCCACATCATAACAGAGCCACCATTATGCTTAACTACTGGAATCACACATTCATCATTCAGTCTTTCTCCTGCCTTTCTTCTTACATACATTCTCCTCTGACTAATAAAATGTTCAAATTTGGATGTGTCTGTCCACAATACATTTTATCACTTTTTCAATGTCCAGTTCTTATGCCTTGCTTATTCAACTTCTGTAACAGGGGTTTCTTGATTACTATACACCACCTGAGCCGAGCTGATCTAAGTCGATTTTTTGCAGGAGTTCAGCTGTCAAATCTGGAGCAGTTTTCCTTGTATTTCTTTTGCTCTCAATAATCAAGTGTTTATCTTCAGCAGCAGTTGTTACTTTTGGTGATCTAGTTCTTTTCAGTCAACATTTGCTCCAGTTTCTAACTGCACCTGTAATGAATATTGCACTCCATGTCTAGAAATCTATAACTTTGGCAATTTGTCTTTCAAGGTAGCTTTCTTTGAATACAATTTTAATTTGTGCTTTCTCCTCAATGCTTACCTATTTTGATTTTGACATTTTGTGCAAATGACTTCAAAGTTAAAAAAATAAAAAATAACTATGAAAATACTGTCATAATGGTACAATCTTTTTTTTTTCTTCAAACAGAAACAGCTATTTTACAGCATTAGTGTGTGTTGAGTTAACATTTAGAAACTGTATTAGCATTTAACTTAGTTGAAAATGTTGGTAATCTCAAAATGTCTACTGAGGTGTTAATGGTGAAAACAAAATATAGGGTTTCTAATAGAAAAAAATTCACAATTTAGCAAAATATATTTGAAATCCAAATTTGAATTTAAGAAGAGGAGCAAAGACATAGTGGTTCCTGAAATTTTATCTTTTACTTTAAAAAAATACAAAATCTCATTTTAAGGTGTTTTTAAAGAAATGCAGGGTTTTGTCAAATTTTTTTGCCTACAGTGGAGAGATAGATAATGAACAGAATGAGATAGATATGAACAGGCTGAGACATGCATATCTGTATAAAAAAATGCTAAAAAACCTTCAAATCAAGACAATCCCATCTAAATCTGGAAGTATACATACCAGAAAGTTCAAAGTATAAAGCTAAAAATAATTTCCACAGGCAAGAAATGTGAGAGAAGGTACTATATATATATATATATATATATATATATATATATATATGGCTAACTACACATAGTTTTTGGCATTCCAGTTTCATCCTGATGATGATGATCTCAGAAAGAGATGGAAAGTACTTGTGAAATAGAAGTGATTCTCAATGTTACAGTGCATTTCTTGCCTTATTTAATTGTAATATATAGAAAAATATTCATGAATATGAAAGGATTATGGTAAAAAATAAGTAGGCATAAAGTTTGTAATTTATTCAATCAGGCATGCCTAAAAGAGAATTTGTTGCCTAAATATATAGATAGATAGATAGATAGATAGATAGATAGATAGATAATGAACAAACTGAGATAGATAATGTATGTTCGAAAATAATTCTTAATAATTATTAATTTTTTTATCAAAATACATGCCATGTGGAAATTTAAAGTAAATGAAAACATTAGATTCATATTAAAATAAATATTTAACAACTGTCCAAATACTTCTTTCTCTATACCAGGCTGCCTATATGATTTGGTAGTTTCCAAGGTTTCAGTCATCCACTGAATAGGAGTCTTCAAACATATTCTTCCATCTTAGAGAAGGAAAAACTTCTGTGTTATTTTTGTTGGATTAAATGTCTTCTTTCAAATATTTTGTTTTCATTGAATCAGCATTCAGTAAATGATTTCACTTAGGAAATAAAATGGTAGGGAGAAAAATTGAGAAAACATAAATAAAATGGCAGGAGAAAAGAGATGCAGTCAGATATTTTTGAAATTAACATTTTATTGAAGAATCAGGAAGAAAAGAAAGAGCCATTGTTATTAGTTTCCAGAACAGACATCAATTTGGTTCTGCTGACAAAAGAGTTGGCATTTTGATTCTAAGCCAGGAAATTACAAATGAGAGAAACAAATTAAAGAACGTAATGAAAATGAGATGAAGAATAAAAGAAGAGAAAAGAAAAAGGGGAGAAGAAGAGAAACAAAGAGAAACAAAGAAAAAGAGAGGAACAAACATAAAAAGGGTGGAAAAGTTTATAAAAAATGTAGGGAGAAAAACCAAAAACAAAAAATAAGAGAGAACAAGTAAAAAGAAAAAAGGCGAGAAGAGAGGGCAATGAACAAAGGAGAGAAAACAGAGAGAAAAGAGAAGAAAGAAATGACAATGAAAGAATAAGTAAAAAATGAGCAGGAAAAAAAATGAGGGGAGAAAGAGCAGGAAAAAAAATGAGGAGAGAAAGAGCAGGAAAAAAATGAGGAGAGAAAGAGCAGGAAAAAAAATGAGGAGAGAAAGAGCAGAAAAAAAAATGAGGGGAGAAAGAGCAGGAAAAAAAATGAGGGGAGAAAGAGGAAAAAAAAATGAGGGGAGAAAGAGCAGGAAAAAAAATGAGGGGAGAAAGAGCAGGAAAAATGAGGGGAGAATAATCAAAGAAAAATAAGGGAGTAAAAAGTAAAAAGACAAAGGAAAAAAGAAGAAAGTGGAAAGAAAAACAAGAGAAGAAAGGCAAAAAAAGAGAGGAGAAAGAGAAAAAAAGGGGATGAAGTGTAAAGACAACAGATATTTGAAAGAAAAAAGTGGCAAATGCCAAAATAATATAGAAGGGAGAGGAATCAAAAAAGTGTGAAGGAAGAGCAAAGAAAAAAGAGGGGAGAAGCAGTTAAGGAAAATGAGGGTAAAAAGCAAAAGAAAAGGCTGGGGAGACGAAGCAAAGAAAGAAGTCATCAGAAGGAGTAAAGAAAATAAAGGGGATAATGAGAATAAAAAAATGGAGAAAGTGTCAAGAAAAAAGGGCAGAAAAACCAAAAGAAAAAAGAAGAGAGAAGTAAAGAAAATGAGAGAATATAGGACAAAGAAAAAAGGGGAGATAAAACAAAGAAGACATTAGAAGGAGTAAAGAAAAAAAGAGGGTAAATGAGGAAAGAAAAAAAGAGGGGAGAATGAGGAAAGAATAAAAGAGGGGAGAATGAGGAAAGAATAAAAGAGGGGAGAATGAGGAAAGAATAAAAGAGGGGAGAATGAGGATAGAATAAAAGAGGGGAGAATGAATAAAGGCAAAAAAGGAAGAACAAGCAAAGAAAAATGAGGGGCGAAAGAGCAAAAAACAGAAGGGAGAATGAACAGGAAAATGAAGGGGAGAACAAGTAAAGGAAAGAAGAGAAAAAGAAAATAAATTCATCTTGCCATAAATTATTATAGTTTCTAAATGATGGTTAATGTTTCCTGTCAGATGAAGAAACTAATTCAATTTCAGTAAAACAGTATCTCAATGACAAGACCAGTTAACTATCTTATAAGCAACTCTTGGCACCATTTGCTTAGAGAATTGGCCTGTTCTGGCAGGAATCATAGTCTTTGGCACAAGGACCTTTGCAGAAGATAGACAGACTTGCCAATTATCTTGCAGGCATTACAACAAATTTGGCAACCAAATGTTTGTGCATTACTTTAATCCTGAGGAAAAATTATATTTTGAAGTAAACTTTTAATTGTACAATGGAAAAAATATAAAATATAGAATGGATTAAGTTGAAAATGAATAATTTCTTTTCAGTAATAACATCAAACAAAAGTTACCCAATTCTAAAATTGATTCAAAGTTGGCATAGATGCTTCTATGTATTACCAGGTGAAATGCCAGGTGAAACCCCAATCTTTTCCATGGTTCACACCAGCATGTTCTGACACTATAGCCCACAGGAACCACTATTTCCGACTACACCAGCATGACAGTTCCCATCCCAACAGACGCCTATTTCAATATATGTAAACATATCCTTGAAGGAGCTAAGTCTTTGCTGAGAGAATGAGGCACCATATTACGTCAAACAACTTTGGCTCTTGTGAGTACTTGTGACTGTAATATGGTATTAAATAAGCATAAGTTTTTTTTCCTCCTCACTTCAATCAATTTGAGGTGTTAACATCTTTTGATGATAAAACTGAATGTTTCATTCATAAATTCTCTTTAAACTCTACTTTTGATTCATCTTTAGTATCCTTGCCTAACTTTCCATCCAGAACTGAGTTTAATTGTAAGACAAAAGATAAAAAAAAATTAACATCGAACTTTATTTTGTGTGTGTTTTCTTTTTAAGTTATGGCATGAATAACTATTTGAACTGATAGGGAAGCTTGATTTATTTGGGAAATATATTAAAATAATCTGGAACTTATATTGGGAGCAAAGTGCTTACATGCAGATTAATTCAGTAAATATACAAAAATAGTTGGGTGTAAGGCAAGGATTTTTTTTTACATCAAATTTATTCAAACCTTTTGATTTATTATTGGCACACACAATGTTAACATAAAATAAGCAGATTTTCTTTTTAATCATTTCATCCCAGGCAAGGTGATAATGCCACAAGAGGTACCTGAGAGTGAAAAAAAACTTGGAAAACATTGATGGCTTCAAGAAGACAGAATATAATGACTGACACTCTAATTAAATTTTTGAAGATTGTAGTTGACAGGAAAGTAAGAAACCAGTAGAAAGTTCCCCAAGTTAGTACCAGCTTAACTGGAAAGTACAGATGCGAGAAAATCCTAAATATCAAAGCCAGGAGAGAGTTCCACAAACAAGAAATGCATTAGAAGAAACTTTTAGTACTGAATTTAGTTTTAGTTTTCTTGTAAAATAACATTTTCATGACCCATTAATCTCCAGTATTTATCAAAAAAAAAAAAATAATAAAAAATAGAATACTGATTACTTCTATCACCAAGAAAGATCCATTGGGTTCACCTCTAAAACTCTTAATGGTCAGAGATTGGCAACTGATCTTTCTTCCAATCAAGCACACAATACCTCGTGGGGTAAAACTGATTGGTTACATTCAATGCCTCGATGACCAAGCTAGTTACATTCCATCATCGCCAATCGGACACCGAACTACCACCAGTCAGGATGAATATATGTTGCCTCATGGACGCACTGTGCCTTGAAAGACTATTGGGCCTAAAATTCACAGCTGACCTCAAGTGGAACTTGTACATATGATTCATTGCTAAGGATGCAGGTAAAATGGTCAGCTCCCTGTATTGTGCTAGCAATTACCTGACTATCCTCCACCTTTACAAGAGCCAGATCAGGCCAAAAATAGAGTACTGTTGCCATATTTGGGTGGGAGCTGCCCAAACCTCACTCTCCAGCCTTGTCAGTCCAGAAGCATCTCCAAGCCCTTGACGAATTATTCTCCACCCTCTAACCTCTCTCCTACAGGTGGGATGTGGCAAGCCCCTTACTGCTCTATCCCTACTTCCATGGGAAGTGCTCAGATGAACTACATTCTCTGGTTCCACCAATTCAAACCTTCATGGCAAGGACATGCTATACCATTTACATAGTAGCAAACCACCCACATTCACTCTGTATTCTATCAGTAAGTTTCACTCTAACAGCTTCTTCCCAAGAACCACTACTCTGTAGAACCAATTCCCAAGAGGATGTTTCCCTGATCACTACAATCTTAACCTGTTCAAGGTTAGGGTTAACAGTTAACCCCTCGTATCTGCACAAATGGCCTCCTAACCCTCTACCTTGAGTGGCTACCTGGCCTTTGTGAACCTGACTGTAAAAGGAATTGTATTACAGGGAGTTATATACACACACACACATCCCATGATGGGCAGTCTCTCATATATGAAAACAAGAATGTAAGGTCCATGTTTCAGGCACACAAACACTGATTGAGAGTAACTGACAAAGTCAGGAGTTGAATAAAATGTAGTGTCAAATATGAAAGATTCAAATTTATGTTATCATTAATCAAACAGCTTTATTAGATAAAATCACAGGTTGACTCAGGATTAAAAAAAAATTACCAATGTGGAAAGCAAATACCATCTTTATGACTAATCAGACTGATAGATATTATTTCTATATATCCCCCACCTTTTCTGATGTTGACACTCTGTTGCTTACATTTTGGGACCAAATGAGAAATGTCAATAAATATAGTGCAATAATGAACTTTTTCAAACTTTCTTCCAAGTTTCATGGGCATCAGGATACATGCCATGGAAATAGCAATAGAGTATTGAGAGACTTGTGGCGTTTCAGCTGTGGGGGAAAGAGGTTGTAGGGTGGGAAATAATTCATCACTAACATGGCCATATATGTGGTAGCAATACTCAAAACTTGTTCTTAGTATAATTAGGTTTTCTTTCACAGGTGAATCTATAAATATTTTTTTAAAAATTATCAAACAGGGTTCTCAGCCCAAACAAGACAGAATTCTAAAACAAAATCTGTCGTTTATTCATTTGGTCACATTTTTAGGAAGGGAATCAAATAACTCATAGTTTACCCACCAGTGCGTTCATACACCAATATCCTATGAGAAGATTGGTATTTCTTTTGTTCTGTTTTTCTCATTTTTCAGATTTCACAGAGACAGTCAGTTCTTGGCATTATTCATCTGAACAGTCAAAGATACTGACAACTGATGTTGCTGACTTGACAGATTAAAAACATACAAATGATACAAATTGGTCTCTACTATATCATAAGATGATTAGGGTAAAAATTTCAAGATGTAAATTTACAAGCAGACAGAAACTTATAAGCAATATGAAAGAACAAGATAGGTAATTGTGGAGAATGGGAGAGCCATGTTCGCCAACACTCTGAAGAGACACAACACATAAAAGAAGTAGAGGCTCCTAACTTGGAGAACAAAAAGAATTTGGTACAAGATCCAATCAGGTTAGATTGACTAATTGCTGTCTTTCTTTCATATATATATATATATATATATATATATATATATATATATATGCAGTGCTGGTTGATTATTTTAAAGGAGTATGGATGTTTTTAGTCTTTTCTTTATTTATTGAATTTTTTTCCCTGATATCAGTTTGTTCAAATATATTTTTTCTTGCAAATCGTATTATCTGGGTGTTTTTCACACCACCCAAGTATAGGTAAAAAAAAAAAAAAAAAAATACATATATAAAATATAATATAATGTAATATAATATATCCACAGTACTTACTGGAAAGCTCAATATTAGGGATAGAGCTAATATATTTATTTGTATAGATATGAGTTTGAAACCTTGTGTTTCACACTTTTGCAATTATCAGACAAACTGATTTATTTTTTTTAAAATTTAATAAATCAGTTTGTCTGACGATCACATAAACATGAAACCCAAACTCATATACATATAACTGAATATATATATATATATATATATATATATATATATATATATATATATATATATATATACATACATAATGAAACATCAGATCTTATAAACTGGTGCAAAAGAATCATAAAGCACGTGACCAAAAATGACAAAAACTCACATAATTTGAAGATTTCCAATAGCAACAACTAAAATGGATTGTTCATGTAATTCAAAGAGAAAATAATGACATAGTTAAGATTTTGATGCTCCTTATTACTTCAAAGAAAAGCTTAAAAACGACTTTCCTTATCAATACTGGAAAGAGCAATAATAGTTACTGGATTTGAGAATCCCATACTAAAAAGAGAGAGGAAGAGAGATGGAAAGAAAATGAGGTAGAAAAAGAGAGAAAGAAGAAAAAATGAATTTAGCACATTTGTTTGCATTATTTGCTTTCATGCATCCAATTATGTTGATTCCAATTTATTCGCAGTGCAGTCCAACACATTCCAGCCAATCAGCAGTGAAATAAAATTAAACAAAAACAAACCTTTTATAATTGGGCCTGATCCTTTGACCTCCAAGCTAATCAAGCAATTGTCTGAAGAAGATAAAGTCCATAATCAACAAAATCTTTTTTTTTATTCTCTAGAACTTTGATCTGATCTTTTGCAACAAAGCCCAGAAATCTAAAAGTAACCTTACACTTACAAATGCTTATGGAATTTATTCCATGGTAACCTATTGATATATGATGAGTCCTCTGGATTATCTTTGGACTTCTTGCATGAATATCACTGAAGAATAAATCAGTTAAATTCAGCACAAGGCATCATTAAAAATAGACTTGCACAAGGCCACCACTAAACAGAGACCAGCACAAAGTCATCATTAAGTGAGGCTTGGACAAGGCCATCATTAAAAATAAACTTGCACAAGGCCACCACTAAACAGAGACCAGCACAAAGTCATCATTAAGTGAGGCTAGGACATCATTAAAAATAGACTTGCACAAGGCCACCACTAAACAGAGACCAGCACAAAGTCATCATTAAGTGAGGCTAGGACAAGGCCATCATTAAAAATAAACTTGCACAAGGCCACCACTAAACAGAGACCAGCACAAAGTCATCATTAAGTGAGACTAGGACATCATTAAAAATAGACTTGCACAAGGCCACCACTAAACAGAGACCAGCACAAAGTCATCATTAAGTGAGGCTAGGACAAGGCCATCATTAAAAATAAACTTGCACAATGCCACCACTAAACAGAGACCAGCACAAAGTCATCAATAAGTGAGACTAGGACAAGGCCATCATTAAAAATAGACTTGCACAAGGCCACCACTAAACAGAGACCAGCACAAAGTCATCATTAAGTGAGGCTAGGACAAGGCCATCATTAAAAATAAACTTGCACAAGGCCACCACTAAACAGAGACCAGCACAAAGTCATCATTAAATGAGACTCCCTGTTGCTCTGGCTACATGAATTTAAGCATGCTACTAGATTGGTATCTAGGTCCCACTCTAGATGCAAATGCCACTTTTACTCCAATTGTTTCTTTTCTTGCACTTCCTACCTTTTGGTGTCACATTTTCTGATGGACTCATTACCATTCTTAAAAGAAAATCTCTTCTTCATCTATAGGGAAACTGTCCAACATACACTGCCATATAAGAGAACTCATATTGCATAATTGTTCAGTAGATTTTTATTTATTTCTAATGAAATTTTCCCATTTCTATGTTATATAGGAATAAAGTGTTGCTGCCAACACTTGAGTTTGAACATAGATTGCCAGTGAGCAAACACAGGTGATCTCATTATTGAATTAAGTAGATCATGTGACCATAGAGGAAATGCATAAGTAGGTAGTAGCATGAAGTCTAAACAGTCGCATTTTCTAGTCTATCCTCTATACTATTTGGATCTCCATTTCTAGTCTATCCTCTATACTATATGGATCACATTTCTATTCTATTACTATTCAGATTGCTATTCTCTACTCTATTCCCTATACTACTTCTCTATTCGGATCACTATACGGATTACTATTTGAGTGAGTATTATCAAGCAAGTACTATTAATGCGAGTGTTATTCAAAGGTGTCTGACACCAATATTGTTCAACAGCATTACTATAGTTTTGTCTGCAATTACAAAGTCTCTACTACAACAAGCATTACAAAAGTGACAACGAGTATTCGTTGACATCATGAAATTCTTAATACTCTGCTTAGCTTTTAGAAGGTATTTTTTTACTACTGCAATGTATCTTCAGATTTCTATGTCACATTTTCCATTGTCTGTTAGAAGACTTCCCAGATAGTTAGCTTGATTCTAGTGTCTCCAATACACTGCTTGTCGCTTGGGCTATCTCTTTTTCTAACTTGATCATTGCTCATATGTTCTGTCCATGGTATTCTCAGCATCCTTCTGTAGAATGACATCTCTGTTGCTTCAAGTCTCTTTCTATGAAGAAATTGTCTTGTATTCATTGCCATATAAGTGGATTGACATTAGATAATTAAGCACTATTTCCTTTGTTTTTATTAAAGCTCTCATGTTTCTTAATACTCTGTTTAGCTTTTGGAAGCAATCTTTTACCATTCCAATTTATTTTCAGATTTCTGCCATTGTAGGATTTTTCCAGATGTAAATACCAAGGTCATGCATATGTATCTTGGAATCTTTTTGACAAAGAGGGAGATACACTGGAATAGAGAATTTATCTGTAATGATTGACGAATTTAAATTACTTTCACAAAGTGTTAAAATATCTGGAGAACATTTCAACAGGAAAGATTCTACACTAAAGAAGTCGGTACAAATACCAAAAAATTTGGCAAAAGAAAGTTTGGAAGGTGGCTGATGATATTTTTTTCTTTACCAGTGGATTTCTTTTATTTTTATTTACCTTTGGGAAAGATATGAATCCATCTCTTCCCCACTCCTTTCACTAGTAGGTCTTGTAGTCCTCTTAGAACTGTAGCCCATGTTTTTTAATATTGTATTGGCCAGTAATAAAGAATGGTAGGTCTTCTATTTCTCTTGGAATCATCTCACTCTACCAATAAATCCTCTGAGAAAACACCTTCCTCTAACTCACCCTACCATCTCTATTTACTCCCACTAAAATGATTTTTCCAAATGCTCCAAGATTAATGGTACATGATTCTGTTTCCTACTTACTTACTCTGTCTTAAGACATTCACCCATTCATCAATAATAGAAAACTTATGAACATTCACAATATAAGCAAGAAATGAACTCAGCTTGACAAAAGATACTCACTAAATAATATTTTGTAAATATTAAATTCACAAACATTAATCATCGGCAAACCAAATTCTTAACCTTACCACCAAAATATGGAATTTCTTAGCCGGATATTTGAACTGTAAATTTGAATTCCAAGTTCACTTTACCATTTCAAGAGTGAGCAAAATAAAACCAAATATAACTGTCACACTTTAAATCATTTTCTTTTTAAATTCTTCTATGTTCTGTTCTGGCTTTCATTTCAACTAAAATGTGATATTATAAAAACTATCATGCTTGTTGGCTATTTTGACATGTGGGGGCTTCCTTACTTTGCTTGATTCATTAGTAGCAGTAATGGAAGCAATCAACAGGGAAAAACTGGAAGTCCCAGAACTCATAAAAATGCTGACCAAGGCCTATTTAGCCTATTTTTTCCCCTACTTTTCCCTTTCAGAGACCGATACCTTCAATACCATCTCTTTTTCCATTTTTCCTTTTCAATGGCTGTTACCTTCAAGACCATCTCGAAGGACTATTCACAACCCTTGCTGCAGAAGACATAAAAACATTCCTGGCAGCTTGACAAACAGATCTCTCATTTCTCATAGGAACAGATAGAGAAATCTCACTTCGAGACACTTACCCAAAAGGGAAAACTATTCAACCCTTGCTGCAGAAAACACGTACCAGTCCTAGAAGTTAGACACCAAGATGTCTCATGGGAACAAGTGGCAAAATCTATCTCTACAAAAACATCTACTCAAGAACTCTGTTAATTGAGAAACTATTTTGCATTATTTTTGTACTCTCTTTTTGACCACAAATAAAAGCTGTTGAACAGTTATTTTGAGCCTTTGATTTGTTCATTCCACTTTATACACTGATGCGTATACACTCACACATACAAAAACACACACACAAGCAACTAGGAAAATCCTTAACAATATTTATTCCAAATTATATCAGAAATGACAATACAAGTGCAGAAGTATGTATACCTATGTTTTACAGATCATGCAAAAAGCATTTAACTTACATCATGAAGAACTATTTGAACTAATAGGGAGATTTTATTTATTTGAGAAATATATTAGAAAAGTATAAAAATATTATAGCAGGGGCAAAGAGCTTGCATACAGATATAAAATGAATTCAGTAAATATAAAAAACTGAGGTCTAAGGCAAGACCGTGTTTCACCAGATTTATTCAAACCTTTTGATTTATTATTGGCAAACACAGTGTTAACAACATAACATATACAGATTTGATTTTTAATTGTTTCACCCCAAGTAAGGCGATAATGCTGTTAAGATACAAGGGGTTACTGAGAGTGAAAGGGAATGTAAAAAGGGAATCATTGCACCTTCTCGCTCGAACATTTTCCACTGACATGAAGTGGAAAAATTATATTGAATCAATTGCTAGGTCTGCCACTAGGAATGTTGGTTTACTCAATTGTGCTAGATAATTTTTCTCACCAGACTTTAGCTTACACATTTATAAATCTAGCATTCATTCATGCATTGAATGTTATGGACACATCTGGCCTGGTACTTCTGCTATTTAGATATTCTTGATAAAATCAAAAAGAAGAATCTTTTGTTATTGGCCCCACTGCCTACTAATGAAGTTATTAGAGATTAGCATGTATTAGGAATGTAATGTTATATAAGGAGAAGAAATAAACTATTATTTACATTTGAGATTTTGCATTTTGGATTTGTCTTTCTTTATTTCCTATATACTCATTTTTATACTAGGCCTACTGATGAAGTTGTCAGTGCTTAGCATGTATTAGGAACGTATTGTTATCTTATTTTAGCATTGAAGCCTGAAAAGGAGTAGATGCTTGTATTCATTTTTGTCCACTGATAACCACTTTCTTCTTGACTGCCACAATTAGTTTGGTGCTTCTGTTATAAATCAAGAGATTCTTGACAAAATCCAAAAGAATAACCTGTTATGTTATTGGCACTGACCAGGCATCTCGGCTTCAGTCACTTTCCTACCATTGTAACATAGCTTCTCTGTGACTTTCTATAAATATTTTCATGGTAATTGTTCTGATGAGCTTTCTTCTTTGGTATCTCGCCTTTACAAATTTAAGTGCAGTACTAGATTGTCAGATAGGTCTCATCATTTTATAGTTGAAATGGCTAGATGCAACTGTAAGTTCTATACTAACAGTTTTTCTTCTCTCACATTTCTCACTTGTGAAACTCTCTTACGGTTTCTTGCTTTCCAGTCAACTTTGATCTTCAAAAATGTAAATGCAATATCAGTTGTCATCTTTCTTCCTGTTCTTTTATTATCTGCTCTCCTTAATGTTTTCTTTTTCTCACATTCTCTCATACACATTATCCCCCTGCATCTTAGTGGCTTTATTGCCTTTGCGTAGCATGAAATGATTAAAAAAAAAAAGTATAATTTACTTTACTTTTTAAATATATTTTTCATTACAGGAAATCATAAGTTTTAGATTTACTTTTTATTAACAATATGATGAAATATAGTGCCTATTGAATTGTTATCTGCTGTAGCATACCTACAGATGATAATGGGTATGTCCCCATTCACATAAATACAGTAGTTGGTCTGCAGCTGGAGATGAATCTCCAGCTGTGCTGGTCAAACTCACTGCTTTTGGGCAGAGAGGATTCCCAGATGAGGCTATGTTGAAGGGCAAAGTCTCGTTTCGGGAAACAGCTACCTGACCCTGTTTTATATGGGCTCTAGAGGGAATTTTTGGCTGAGCCTATGGACTTGGATACCCAACATTAAATTCAGCCTTGTGCCACATCTGACTATGTAGGGCAATTGGTAGATATCATGCAGTTGGAGAATTATTGTGGAATTCACTTGATTCACTTCTAGCAGTTGACTACTTCTGCTTGCCGCTAGCAAATCTTATGTGTTGTTTGTGTCCTAAATATTGTCATTCATTACCAGCCTTCATGTAATTATTCTATTCAGTAACCTTCCCTAGGTTATAACATTATCATTACTGTTAACTATTAGTAATAGATTAAACTAATTTAAATGCCATGTCAATTGTTATCTGTTTTCTTAATTCTTATTTTCTTATTATTCTCTCGCATTAAAAATGTTTTTCTTTTTCTCAAATTCTTTCACGCTCTTTGCATCTTAGTGGATTTATTGCCTTGCTTGGAGTGTAAAAATTAAAACAAGCTGCAGATATGTTACTATAAATAAACTGTCATGAAAAACATTTTATTTTGTTATTTTAAAGGTAATTGTGAATATACATAATACACCTTTCACTTCATAATTGCTGACGTCAGCAAATTTTTGCCAATGAGAGAATTTTTGTAAATATAGAAAATTGCATATTTTAATGAAGAGACAACACCAAAATATCAACTTCAGAATCTTTATTCTGCTAAGATGATCTATTGGTAATTGTTTTTTTATACAGTAGTAAGTACTGAAATGGGTAGGTCAGAATATTAGGGAGAGTTCATTATTATCTCACACATATCCTGAATTTATCATTCCAATACAAGTACTTTATGAGCTGGGTACACAAATACTCCAAAGTATGTTTAACACAGGGGTCAGCAACACTTGGCTCCCAGGCCCTATCCAGCCCATGAAGGATTTTTGTCTGGCCATACAGCTTAATACCTGGACACTAATTATGTAATTAATTTGTGGAGCAAGTTGCAGAAAAAATATCATTTAGAGTTAATTGACTTACAATGCAACAAATTTTTTAAATCAAAATTTCATTCTGAATCCATTGCTGACTTCTACAAGAAATATGTTTTGACAAGCAGAAAATAGAAAAGCCTATTACAGAACGTGAAAATGATGGTATCATTATTTGGAAGTACATATGCTTGTATACAACTTTTTTTCGAAAATGAAATATACTAATAGCTGTTTAAGAACAAGATTGGGTGATGACCACCTGGATGATATTTTGCTCCTGTCATCGACAAATATTTCACCTGATGTGAAAAAGTTATCAAACAATAAGTAGAAATGAGTGCCTCATTAAATAATTTGCCATTTCTAACTGTATTTCATTTGTAGTAAGGAATTTGCATTATTGTGTTAATTGTTATCCTGTAGTAAAATAAGGAAGCTTGTTTAAATAATATAATATTAACTTTGTTGTTTTTTCTTTAAACTTCCAGACCAATGCAGCTTTTTGGACAAAGCAGGCTGAGATCAAAAAAATTTCTTATAATACATTTGATATCATGGCTCTCCTCTAAGAGGATGCATAGCTTTCTGGCTTTCCCCAAAACATTGTTGACCCCTGGTTTAGCATGAAATCTTTGCATTTTAAACAAAGTTATTGAATGGAAGAATTTGGTCTATTTACATTTCAAACTCTTACACTTAATGATGTCATTAGTATCAGACAATGAAAATTTAAAGTAAATTAAAGTAAAGAATAATTCTGCAAAGTTTCTAACAACTGAAATTGCTATTTAGAGCTCTGCGGTATTTAAAATTTAGTAGGCAGAAAAGCACCACTTCTGGAAAAATAACTTGCCTGGGATAGGGTTAAATGTCAAATTTAAAACTGTATATCATAATTTTATGAAAAGGCCATCACAATATGTTGCAGATATATACGAATATCCAGCTGTTGTTTCGTTATGCAAATTCATAAATTTAGGAAACTGTCTTACCTTCATGTAAATGATTAATGGAAAACTGACCTGATCAAGCGCTTGCTTTATTGTGTCTCCTCCTGACTAGATTATAATAAAATCAATCTGTCAACAAAGTATCACACACACACCTTTATAGATTATGATAAAGAACCAATTCATAAAATTAAAATATATGAGTTGGTAACGGAAAGTTCTTAAATAAAATTCCTTGGCAGATCTATAAGTGACCAGCAGCATGGCCCGGCGTTGCCCATGGTTGATTCAAAAATAGTACGACTAATACAGCAATCGCTATCACTTGACTTAAAATATTTTTGCCCTTCCTTGTCTTTAGAGGAGTGCCCTTTGCCGTGCTGATGTTGTTACATGCCTTACTTCTTGCCTATATCACACTGCCAACTTTTTCTAAGCTCTATAGTAAACATTAAATCTGTTACGAAAAAAGAACTAAACAAAATAAACACAATACGATCAGCTTTAAAAAACCGGAAAAAACATTTTTAAGGGTTGACCGATTGTTGATTTGCACTCTGTTTGGGGGGTGCTCAGAGTTGAAACTTCACATGATGACTCCCAATGGCCTCTTCATAAATCCGCTCGGTTTTCGCTAAAAACTGACATGCAGTTCAGACGCAATGTATCGGTTTTGGGTTTTATCGATTTTCCACGCTGTTTAGGGGCCCGTGGTCATGAAACTTCTGGACAACACTTCTAATGGTAGACTCTAAGAGGGTGTCAAATTTGGTTGAAATGCGATCATTCCTTCTGTAAGCAGAATTTTTTCGATTTTTTCGATTATCGATTTTTTTCGGAACCTGATTCCGAACTCAAAAATCGGACTCCGTCATGTCCTTACGGCAGCCATTTGCAAACATGTTGAAAACCACATCAAAATCAGGTGAGAAATGTGGCCTGGGCGAGGTAACAACGCCCACGACAGACACACAGACAGACATGAGAAATATAGATAGTAGATTCTGATCATAAGAAAAAGCAGGTGCCACTGTTCGGCAATGGACCTTACATTTTCTAGTGTTTGTTCTTAAATAGCTTCGTCAGATTGAGACTTTCACATCAAAGTCATGCATGGCGCGAAACTCACTGAGAAATATCTAAACTGTCAGCTTTGAATATTGTAGAATGGTGCTAGAGAAAGAACTGTACCAAATAACAGAAACTTCATCACTTGAGGACTACCAACAGCAGCAACAACTAAAATGGATAGCATATATAACTTGAAGAGAAAATAATGACAATCAAGATACTGATCTTCCACACTATTTCAAATAAAAGGTTAGGAAGGAAACCTCTATCAATATTGGGAAAAAAAATGATAACAGCAAATAGACTTGAGAAACCTATTTTCCCAAAGAATTGTTTTAAGAGAAAAATTTTATAAATTTCAGTAACAGCTGCTTGGTCAACAGCTGCTTGCTGATATGGAAACATTCAGCTGATATTACCATTACCATTGATCATAGCAAAGAAACAGTACTAACAACAGCAATAAACAACATTATTTCTTTTCCTGGCTTACGGCCATATCATGTTGAACACCAGTCCTCATACAATTGCCAAAGTTAAACAACGTCAAGTCTGGTCGGTACCTTGATTGAGAATACCAGGTACTGTAAGCTTGGATGTACCGGTAATGTAATGGCTAACAGCTCAGAATTGATAATTGGAGAGCTGAGTTATAATTCCAGTCTGGTTCATTATATTCACTTACACTCAAATACTCTTGGGAAAGGTATGAGTTCACCTCTTCTCCTCCAGCTATGGGTTAATTAGTATGAATCTTATCAGTAAATCATTATTATCTCAAAAACAATTCTGGCTTTAAATAACCTGCAAAATATTGATAAACTGTAAGAAATCAAATCAATCTTTCATTTCTTCATGTAGAACGCAACAATGTAAGTAATACCTTTTTTTTTTTGCAAACTGTAGACATTTGATCAACGGGATTGCTTATCTTTCTCTCATCACAGGTTTATTTTTTTCTAATGAATGTTTCATAAAATTTTAGCCTGTCTGCCATTTTGTTTATGTTCTGTATCTTTTATTTTTGAAAACATACCGAGTGTTATTGATACCACCTCATAAGATGAAAAAAATATCACTGCAATTGGTCCCCATAAACGCTAATTAACTTGAGCTGACACTCCACTGACCTTGAAATGCGCATGCCACTTAAACAGCTGCGTTCAACCTGGAATTCAGGGAATGTTTTCTTAGGCCTTCTAAGAAAACATTCCCAGTTGTGGATTTGTAAAATCTGATGCCATAATGATGCTTGAATATTTTGACCATTGTAAAGATTGCAGAGACGTTCCAAAACACAATTACAAAACCTCAGTGCACATTTTTGCTGAAAGACAATTATTGCACATACATCCAGAAACTTTGATATTACCGGATATATTGGGCTAATATGTCTCTTGAGGACATCAACGATCATGACTCTCCACTACTTCCTATCATTTGTAGACAATGTCCGTCCCCTTACTATCACTCCCAGTGTCTCTTCTGCTATTCATTTACTCAAACTCAATGTTTCTCTTTGCTCCGCTTGACCTTCACTACTTCCTGTGAGTGTTAAATTCTTCAAGCTGTCTTTCCTCATTATGTGTCTCAGAAAGAAAAGTACAAGCTATTTTTTTTTTCGCTATTTTGAAACTCCCTCATTACTCACAGATTCGGTTGATGTAGGGAAGACAATAAAAGAACAACATTCAAGGAGACAGAAGATGTCAGTTGAGCATGCATTTAAATTTTTGAATACCATAGTTGGCAGGAAAGCAAGATGCTGGAAGAGAGTTTCACAAGTGAAAGGTACAAGAAACTATTAGCATAGAACATGGTTACAATGAGCAACAGTTAAATCATGAGACCTAAATGCCAATCTAGTACTGTACTTAAATATATAAAGATGAGGTACTAAAGAGGAAAGCTTATCAGAACCTATTACCATGAAAATATTTATAGAAAAAGTACAGGGAAGCTGTGTTACAGTGGTGGGAAAGGGACTGAAGCCAAGATGCCAGGTCAGGATCAATAGCATAACAGGTTCTTCTTTGTATTTTGTCAAGAATCTCTTGATATATAGCAAAAGCACCAGACCAAATGTGGCAGTCAGAAAGAAAGTGGTTATCAGTGGACAAAATTGAATACAAGCATCGACTCCTTTTCAGGCTTCAATGCTAAAATAAGATAACATTACGTTCCTAATACATGATAAGCACTGACAACTTCATCAGTAGGTCTAGTATAAAAATGAGTATATAGGAAAGAAAGAAAGAAAGGCAAATCCAAGATCTCAAGTCTTCTTTTTATTCTTCTTACATAACATTATGTTCCTAATACATTCTAAGCTCTCACAACTTCAGGGCATAGGCAATCATGTCTCTTCACAACCTGGGAGAGTCTCTCCACTATCCTTTATATCTCCTACTAATGTTTGTCTTTTTTGTATCTGTCTATACAATATGGGAACCAGTAAGAAGGAGTGCCAGAGAAAAGTGATAATATCAACAAAAATTGCAATATGAGCTCTGGTAAAAAAAACATGCAATGATAACAGCAAAAATTACAATAATAATGTAATGATAATTACAAAAATTACTCTGGTAAAAAATGATGCTGAAGACATTAGGTTTATAATACCCAGAAATTCATACACAGATGTCCTGAAGGTCACATCGCACAGTGGATAAAGGTATTGGTTAGATCCAGTGACAAGACCCAAAGAATGTGAGTTCAATACCCAGCTAAGGCAGTGGAGAACTTTCAAAGGGAAAATTAACAGGAGATAACTGATAACTGACATCCATTAAACATGGCATGTGAAACTAGAACAGTCTACCCCAGTGTGTGAAATAAAGGGTTCAGTTCGACATTCCAACCACCTGAAGAAGGCCAGAGCGTACAACAGCTGAAACGTTGTAATAAATATGGTGACAAAAATGAGGACAATAGTCCGAATAATGTAAATAATGTTTGTCATTTTTATCATCTTTCCCACCCTGATTCCATCCTCCATTCACACAAGTGGTTGCCAGATAAGCAATCCACTGCCTCTTCTTCCTTTGATTGTCAAATTATGTGTAACAAATTCTCCAATCCTTCTTTTCTCACTATCCCAGAAATTTCACCTCACTTTTTTATTTTAAGTATGTCTCCTTTTTGCTTCCCATTTTTGAAAGATTTTCTTGTTGCTTACATGCTTGTTATTCTCAGCATCCTTCTGTAGTTCCAGATTTCTGTTGCCACCAGTTTTCCTTTCACCTGTGAGAAAATCATATAGCATTTGTTGCCATAGAAGAGGATTGCTGTTACATAGCAGCTCAGCACTTGCAAAAAAAAAAAAAATATGAAAAATGCAAAATCTAAAATAATTTTAAAGAGAAAATAATTAATTTCTCTTTAAAAATCAGTTAATTTCAATTGAATTGATTTAATTTTGGTGAAATGTCAAACTTTTCAATCATATTTAAAAATTTTTGCCCTGGTTAAAAATATTGCCTTTTTTTTTCTTCGATATTCTTAAAGTTTATTATATGACATGACCTTCTTCTGGCAGTTGTAAAGAAAAATCATAGACGCCGTTAAAGTCTTGAAGCAAAAAAGGGAAGTTTGAAAGGTCACAAATTATAACTAAATTTGTTTTGTCATGAATTGTAATTATCACAAAGAATCGTATAAAGAAATTTCTCACCTTTAGAATCGAATAATGATTTTAAGTGTTTTGTATGAAACTTGATTTACATTCCTTTACTTGATTCCGGTTTGATATTTAATAAAAAATTCTATTCATCAGCCAGAAAAAGTGAGTAAAAAGCACAGAAAATACTGACTCTTCTCCTTTTCTCTTCTGCTTCATCTCTCTCTCTCTATCTCTCTATCTCTCCCTCTCTCTGTCATATCACTTCAGTACATAGGCGACCATGGCTCTCCACAGCTTCTGTCTTATGCTGCTCTAAGTATTCCTTGCTCTTTTACGAAATTCCCTTGTTTTCAAGTCTTATAGCCACATCACATTGAAATGTCAGTTCCTATAGGATCATTGAAGTTAAGCAACATCAAGACTGGTCAGTACCTAGTTGGGTGACTTCTTGTGAAAACCACGTCTTCTTGCTTAGATGTGCTGGTGGTGTAATGGACTTATAGCCATATCACATTGAAACACCAGTTCCCATACAATCACTGAAGTTAAGCAACATGAAGCCTGGTTAGTATCTAGATGGGTGACTGCTTTGGAATACCAGGAAATATAAACTTGAATGTGAGGGTAGTAATTGGCTTACAGTCATATTCTGTTGAAACACCAGTCCCCGTACAATTACTGAAGTTAAGCAACATCAACCCTGGTCAGTACCTAGATGGGTGAGTGCTTGTAAATACCAGGTTCTGTAAGCTTGGAAGTGTGAGTGGTATGTCTTACAGTCATATCATGTTGAAATACCAGTTCCCATATGATCACAGAATTTAAAGTGTTGAGCCTGGTCTAGATGGGTGACCACTTGGGAATACTAGCTGGTTGGTGTCATGGATAATGGCTCACAATTATTAATCAGAGAGATGAGTTCCAGTGAGTTTCATTATATTTACTTATGTGCAAAATACCTTTGGGAAAGGTATGAATACGCCTCTTCTCCCCACTAGCTATGAATTAGTTAATAAGACTTGTATCACAAAGCCATTTTTATCTCGAAGAAATTCTTACAATCTAAAAATGTTTTCTGGCTTTAAATAGCATGCATAGGGTTGATAAGCTGTAAAAAATGAATGAATGAATCAACATTTGTTTTCATGAGAATTGTTCCTTCTTCCATTTATAGAAAATTGACGAGCAGGTTTTATCTTTTTCTCTTTCCATGTAACAAGTCCATTTAGGACGATGGTTATCATTTACACTATTTGTATCATCCGGATTGTTGTCCACATCTTCATGGACATGTTTCGGTCATTGTACACTCCGGCCTTCTTCAGGAGATATGCACAATTTCAAACTATTCTAAAAAAGGGTTCAGTTTGAAATTCCAACATATATAACCTGAACCCAGCTGGAGTGAATAACAAATAGCGATCATAGTTCTCCACAGCTTCTTTTCCTTTGTGGATCTTGGTAATATTTGTTCCTTTACTATCTTCTTTTGTTTTTATGTGACTTGTTTCTTCATCCATTTGCTTAAAATTGTCAAATAGGTTCTCTCTCATTCTGTGTGCCATGTCCCTTCAGGACACGGATGATTATGGCTCTCCATAGCTTCCTGTCATTTGCTGTCCATGGCAGTACTGATTCCTTTATGACCATTCTTTGTCTTTGTTGTCCTTGTTCTTCAATTCATTTGTTCAATATTGTCTATTAGGTTCTTTCTCTTTTTTCTCGCTCTCTCTCTCTCTGTACCATATTCCTTTATGTCATAGGCGATCATGGCTCTCCACAGCTTTCTGTTTTTTGCTAGTCTCAGGAATTATTAATCTTTTATTATCTCCCTTTGTTTTTGTGGTAATTGTACCTTCATCCATTTGCTGAAAATCGTAAAAGTAGTCTCTCTTTCTCTATGTCCCTTCAAGATATAGGTGATCATGGTCTTCCACAGCTTCCCGTCTCTTGGTAGTACTTGCTGCTTTATGACCTCCCTTTGTCATTGCGGTTCTGCCATCCTTTTGCTAATTTGAAAAGTAGGTTATCCTTTGCTTTTCTTACCTTTCATGTGCCCTGTAAGTGTTACATTCTCCTTGCTTTCTCTTCTCATAATTTGCCTCAAGATTTTCTGATTGTTGGCAACAGTCTATTTGTAACTTCTATTCACCTTAGAACTTCCACATTTGACTAACTTGCATGGAAAGCACATATTTATTGTAAGATTTTTCAAATATTCAGGCCAGCATTTGAAAATAAACATATACACAGTTTCATAAATAAATTGGGCATCTATTGAAATATGGCTATTTTTTAGATAATTATTGTGTAGCAATACAAATCTTACTAATTAATCCATAGGTGGGGGAGAAGAGGTGGATTTATACTTTTCCCAAGGGTATTGAAACTTAAGTGAATATAATGAACCTAACAGGAATTGAAATGCAACAGACTGATTAACAATTATCCATTACACCACCCACACATCCAAGCTTACAGTACCTGGTATTCCCAAGTGATCACCTATCTTGATACTGACCAGACTTGATGTTGCTTAACTTCAGTGATCATGTGAACTGTTGTTTTAACTCAGTATAGTTGTAAGCCTAGTTAACAGTGAGTAATGTTACTGTGAGTTAATTAATCATGTAGCGCCAAACACTGTTTTTTATCTAAAATTTATGTAAATGGTTTAACAAGTTAACGAGTGTTTCACAACCATTATAATCAAAAACACAACACACACCTGAAGAACATTTTGCTTTCATAAT
The DNA here is from genome assembly GCA_903632075.3 of Acanthosepion pharaonis. NCBI lineage: Eukaryota > Metazoa > Mollusca > Cephalopoda > Sepiida > Sepiidae > Acanthosepion > Acanthosepion pharaonis. Next base: position 1,656,852 of record CAHIKZ030000064.1, on the reverse strand, counting down.
CCAAGAATGGTTTGTGTTACTTTCAAAGAAATTAATAAGTGGCTCCCCTTTCTAGTGGCACCCTCCACATGTTTCATACCAGCCATACTGTTCAGGATGTGGAAGCTTGTTTCTAAATGAGGCTTTTTAAGAAAAATCATTTCACTACAAATAAGGCAATAAAGGAATTATGATGTAAAGAATTGGTGAGTGTGAGAAAATATTAGAGAAAAAGAAAAAACAATATTAAAGAAAGAGGACAATAAAAGAACAGGATTTTACGAAAACAGAAGTTAACGATTGATATTGCATTTACATTTTTTGAAGATAAATGTTGGCCAGAAAGCAAGAAACTAGAAAAGAATTCCATACTAGTTTTTCTAACACATTACTTAAGTTTTGTTAGCCAAATCAAATACATCATTCAAAATATTTGGACAAAGAGATAATTAAATGAAAAACAAGGTAATAATTAAAGAACAAATAATTAATTACCCTGAAGTGCTACGACCAGCATAACAAATTCTGTTGTCGTGTCTACCCTATTCTTGGTTTTTTTGATTTAGAAACCGTTATATTAGGATGAGTCATAAGTAATTTTCGTTTTGAGGAACCAATTACAATAACGAATAATATATATATATATATATATATATATATATATATATATATGTTATATACCATACCTATAAACACTAATGGGTATGTCCCAATCCTCATACCATAAACTACATCAGAGTTCTGGATAAGACAATAAACTACGTCCAACAGCAAGGTCTCTGATCCGGAGGTCTTGAGGAGAGCGGAACGACGTCTTAATTGCTGGTATTTCCAGGCCCACCCTGACCCACCACCAACTATGGCCAAAGAGTTAGTCCCCACTCCCCACCAAAAAAAAAAAAAAAAACTTGGGTCAAAACATCGTGAAAATAGGTTTAATTAAGCAGAAATACTTTGTAAAAAATTATTATCAGCAACAAATAATTTTTGAAGAAAAAATATTACCAGGTATACATTATTGAAGGAAAAAATATTACCTGACCAACAATAAAAATTGTCGACATTAAATAACCTATTGTGGTTGATATGCTGTGAAACAAACCGAACCAAACAATCCGTTGGCCACTATTGTAAGTGGGGGTAATATGCTGTTTAAGTAGTCCACCACAAGCAGTGGTTTACCTACTTCACGCCACTAGTGAATATTGTATTTTGTTGATATTATAAAGATTACCATTTCATTTCCAACCTCCGTTTTGGTTATTCCTCATTCAGTAACCTTTCCTAGGTTACAACATATTTCAAACATATTTTGTTAATAAGTTTCTGTCTATCAATTTTTTCTTTCAAATTTCCGATTAAGTTGTTATTCTATCGTTAAATTTGCCAAAATCCATTATTAACTTTTATTTTATTTTTCCCGAGTACTTTCGAATCTTGTTACATTCATTAGGATTGTTGTGTGTGTGCGTGTAGTTAGGCAACTGGTTTTTAATTCCAACGTTTTCATGTTTGATCGAAAAGTTAATGTATTTTGGCAAATTTAACGATAACGGTTACGCTATGAAGTATTAATAGATGATTTAATAAATGTATTGCAAAGTTTTGCTTAAATATTGGTTTTTCTTCGTGGGATGTTTTTATTGATTATTTCTTTTTAAATCTAATTAATTGTTTGACTAAACTAAAGGCTTAAATATTAGCAGTAAAAGTTTCATTAATCTGTGTTAAAGAAACATTTTTTTGTAATGTAAACTTTTGCGTGGCATTGTATGAAAATTTTTGTAAAATAATATAAACAAGTTCTATCAATTTTTTTAATTAAATCTTTCAAATTTCCGAATAAGTTATTTTGTTTTATCGGTAGATTTGCCAAAATACATTAACGTTTCCATTAAACCTGAGAAAACCGGAATTAAAAACTAGTCACATGACTAACACCCAGAACAATCCTTGAAAACGAATGTAGCATGATTCGAAAGTACTCGGGGGAGGGGAATAAAATATAATAAAAGTTAATATGAATTTTATTTTGGCAAATTTACCAATAACACAAAACAACTTATTTCGAAATTGGAAAGCTTTAATAAAAATATTGATAGATATTGTTCATATTATTTAATAAAACATTTTTGAGAAAATTCTTGCTGACGAAATACACCCTATGAAAAAAAAAGACCGCTGATGGAATCAACGGACAACTTGCCAAAACCTAAAACACTTATCTAGATACAGTCTCAAATAAAATCGATAACACTAAAAAAAGAAAGAGAAAAAAAAAAGGCCAAAGGCAAACTTACCTAATCAGTAAAGTGCTCGAAGCCTAGGTTGCCTAGATTGAGCAAAAAACGCTTAATAACGTTATATCCTATGAAAGGATGGCTCTAGTCGTAATCCGAGTTTCACGCCCCCGCAATCTTCAGACGACTTAGTGGGACCTATACACATAATAAATTCAAGCAACAGAAATGTGGTTCTACAGAAGGATACCGTGGACCAAACATCTGAGCAACGTCGAAGTTTTAGAGAAAATGGAAAAAAAGGACACTTATGTCTAACATCAGATAATTGAAATTTCGAGGGCACATAATGAGGAAAGATGGCTCGGAAAATTTGATACTCACAAATCAGATTGAAAGAAATAGGGACAGAGGAAAACAAATCATAACCCACCTAACGGGACACGGTTTAGGAGAGATAACAAAAAGACAAATTTATTAAGAGCTACAAATGAAAGGAAATTGTGGAGAGCCATGATCACAAACGTTCTAAAGAGACACGGCGTATAGACGAAGAAGAATGAATAACAATAGAAAACTGATTCCTCGTTTAACGACCAGTAAACTATTCTCTTGTCACTTGTTTTTTTATATTGTAAAAATAAAAGAATACTTTCTTAAGTACCTACACTTATTGGGTTTTCACGTGTGAGTCTTTAAATATATTTCGAAATTATTATATTATATTAATATGTAGTCATTCTTGGGAGAATGTTTATTTAAAAACAGTCGGAACCAATCCCTCACTAGTGGGCTTAAGTAAATGGATGTCGGAACAGGGTTTAGCAGAGATAACAAAAAGGGAAAATTTATTAAGAGATACAAAGGACGGGAAATTGTGGAGAGCTATGATAGCTAACATCCTGAGTGAGCATGACATGTAACCTAAGATACTGAAAGTCGTAAAGAATATTTTATTAAATCCATTCTATGAAAGAAACTCTTGTCAACCTAAGTTGGCTTTCGTTTCAGCAAGTGGTGTAGTGATAGCAAATACGTCATCAATAGAGTATTTATGGAATAGAAATTTGTACACCTGCTATATTGATCAAATGGCGGTATATGGCCACATCAATGGAGACTTCCTTTCCGATCCATCAAAGCCATCCAAGTTCCGACTGCACTGAATACTTTGATCCGATAGAGGAATTGTATCGATCCATAAAGTCTTATATGTCTGGTGAAGACCCCAAAACTGAATCATTTCAAACCACGTCACGAGTACACCAAGAAGTAAATGACAGACCCAATTTGTTTAACATCTTCTTAGAAAATGCTTCTTGCGTTTACAATCGCATATGCGAAGAAATGGGTGTAGAATATTTGAACGTTTCATACCATAGCCTAAATGTATCAATTCATAGGAAACGACACTCAGAGGTCAGTGTTCTGGCGATGGGGAGAGGCTATGTTGATGATATGGGTATTCATAGTTGGCATACGAAGGGCCTTGAACAAAACAACAACAAAAATCAATATTCTTTACTCATGGTTCAAAGAAGTAGAAATCAAGATAAACAATTCCAAGACGGAAATTATGATATGGAATCGGAATGAATGGCACTGATGTTCTGAATCAATCCTAAAAATTCAAAATATGAAATTAATGAATTCTAAACCTAGATCGCTTATAACAAATCTAGAATTTATAGATAAGGAAATTTAACATTAGCTTGGTTACACTAGAGGTAGTTTTTTTTTTTTTGGGGTTTTTTTGTCCAGCATAAGTGTCACAGGATCAAAATATCAACTTTGGAACTGGATTTAAGTCTTCAAATGTTTTTTTTTTTTTTTTTTTTCTTAAATCATGCTCTTCACTTAACTATTATTATTATTATTTCCTTTGATTTCTGTTGTATACACATTTCCTTCAGGGTCCCAACCAGAGGCCTAATGTCAGAAATGGCTTCATGACATTTTTCCACTGAACATTTTTGCAAAAAATGAAAAAAAAAAAACAAAGATCACACACATTTTACATAGATAAAGCTCTTCGTAATGTGTGAGCTGTACTTGTGAGTACAATTATTATTATTATTATTTTGCTTTGAGTAGTATGCGTTGTCTCCAAGTTTTAACCAGACACTTCAAGAGACAACAGGTTTTTTTTGCATCAAAATATGCAAACAGATAGGTGTCATACAGACAAGGAGCAAAGATTTGTAACCCCGGTCACAGCATAGAGAGAAATCTACGTAAGATATAATAAGTACCCATGAAATTGAATTCTTGCAATCCATGTTTTATGGCTAACAAGAATTTGATCGATCCACATATTTGTTTGCTCCCTTGGATATAATTCCAAGAGCTCCAGTAACAACAGGTAATATTGTCTTGAGATCCCATATTCTCTGGAATTTTTGTTTTTATCTTGCAGTCCTAGTCTTTACTTAGTTTCTCAGACGTTTCCAAAAATGTTTTTTTCGTCTGTGCCTGCAATCAAAAGACGAGGGTTTTCAACATATTTTTTTACAATTATGTCTGGTCTTGATTTGGCTGGATTTCCTTGTCAGGCTGAACGTTAAAATTCCAAAAGATGGTAACCTCTTTATTCTGTAAAACACATAGTGGCTTATGTTCCCACCAATTCTCTTTGCGAGGGAGGTTGAATTCGCAACATATTAACCAACATATGTTCTAAGCAGCCCTATCATGTCGTTGCAATTACTTTGATTGCGTCAGTCGGCCACTGCCAAATATTATGTAGCCAATTATCTCTAGAGATTGTACTGTTAAGTTTCAGGACCTGACATAAGTAGTTCCTGGTTGGAAGGAACCGATTCTGGCAACAATTATGAATCCTTCAGTTTCTGGGGCCAGAACCAGCCAGCCAGTGATGGGTAAGAGTTTGATCAACATTAGAATCGATGGATCTGATAGTGTATTTGCTATGTAGAGTTTTTTGTGGCCAATACTCTATCAACGCAATCATATTATCATTCTGCTTGTTCGTTAGTTAGAAAATACGTTACCCTCTGCCATTACCTTAGATAAACAATGGACCACTCCCATTTGATTGTGAAACTAGGCGGAAGAAAAGATATATCAAAGTCAATGTTTGGTTTCAAGGAAAGGAAAGGAAATAAATGAAGATAGAAGAGGTGATAATGATCTCATGCGTTTAAAGTCTGTTTCAGTGAAAGGGAAAACCTTGTCAATTTTAAAACTTTTCTTGTGTATCCTCTTACTTCTTTAAATAATAACCTGCATACATATTACGATTGTTATTGTAATATTTTTAAAGTTGGTAAACTCAAATATTTATTGAAGCAATAGGGGGAAATTCCATGGGTATTTTGTCATTGTGGAACCGCTAGGGGGTTATTCATTCATTATCTTAAGAATTAAGATATTTTCACAGCTATTTCTAGTCATTATTATTATTATTATTATTATTATTCGAGTGGATGATAATGGCAAAAAGAAAAGAAAAGGGTTAATGATTACTTATAGTATAAATTATTTTATCTCTTTGTAAAGTTTACTGTTGTGTTATATATATATATATATATATATATATATATATATATATATATATACTCATGCAACAGAAATTTATAGAAACAAGGATCTTTTCATTCATAAACAGGTTCGAGGGTTTTTGTATATTATTTGAATTGTTCGCGACGATGGATTTCTCGCCAATTAAAACATTAACCTTTGTATTTGTTTTTTGTATGAATAATTCATGAATTTGTAAATTAATTGCATCTTTATTGAAATTAAAATAACTGATCCAAATGCAACTTTTGGATAATAAGTGCGACATTACTGTAATTATTGAACAATAAAGTTCATGCCACTTTGACAGAAAATTTACCAGTAAAAAAGAATTCACTTATCACCATATTTGTATAAGAACGCACAATTGTAAAATTTAAATTCAAACTCAGCGTTGCGACAGCACGCTCTAAAAAAACAATAACTCATTTCTAATAGCATTTTTCGGATTACAACAATACATATTTTCGTTGTCCTCTTATTACTGAGAGTAAAAAACAAGAACAAAATCTATTCCATACCTGAGGATGTCTGTAGGAACAGACGAAAGCTTGTAAAATAATAAGAACTCATGCAACAGAAATTTATAGAAACAAGGATCTTTTCATTCATAAACAGGTTCGGGGGTTTTTGTATATTATTTGAATTGTTCGCGACGATGGATTTCTCATAATTTTTGAATTAACCTTTGATGTATTTGTTTTTGTATGAATAATTCATGAATATATATATATATATATATATATATATATATATATATATATATATTCATTTCACTTCAAACAAGGCAATAAAGCCACTAGGATGGAAGGGGTTACTGAGTTTTAGACATTATAAGAAAAAAAAACTACTATTAACGAGAGAGGACAATAAAAGAACAAGAATTAAGACGAAAGATAACGATTGACATTGAATTGAAATTTTTGAAGATCAAAGTTGACTGTGAAACAAGAAGCCGGAAGAGAGTTCCAGAAGCAAGAAGGACTAAAGAAGAAACTATTAGCATAGAACTTACAGTTGCATCTAGCCACTTCAACTAAAATGATGAGACCTTGCCACCAATATAGTACTGCTCTTAAATTCATAAAGTCTCTGTACCATAGAGGAAAGTTTATCAGAACAATTACTACAAAAGTATTTATAAAAAAGGCACAGAGAAGTTATATGACGGTGGTGGGAAAGTGGGTGAAGCCGAGATGCCAGATCAGGATCAATAACATTGTAGATTTTTCTTTGAATTTTATCAAGAAACTCTAAATACATAACAAGAGCGCAAGACCAGATATATTTAATGTCGCCTCTTCGCTAAAAAAAAAAAAGAAAAAAATTTAATGAATCTTATTTCTTCAGATAAAATGACTCAGAACTATAGAATCGACTGATTTTTTTTAAATGTCAAGAAATTGAATTTTCATCACTTCACAAGCTGTCATTATCTGAAAGAAAATTCTTGCTTATGTTAATTTTATCGAAAATACTAAATATATATATATATATATATATATATATATATATATATATATAGTTCCTCCTGCAGTTCCTTTCGTGTAGGAATGTTTCCAAATTTAATTGATTTTTTTTTCTAAAAGAACTGCTACCGTTTTGCTTCTGTCGTCTTTACCTGAAATTGCATTGATAACTAGATTACTTTCATATTTTTTGAACTTGTTACAATACCCACACTGTGTTGCGTGAGTAGCATAACAGATAGCACGAAAAAAAAAAATGAAAATCTGGAAGTCAAGTTCAAATTCCGAGTTAATCTGTTGCATTCACTTTCGCACAAATGTCCTTTAGAACTGTTTTAATCTGACGCTTCTCTACATTATCTACGGTTTAAATAGGACGGTAGATTCGATTCTCTTGCCTTGGTTTGGTTTGGGTTGTTTTGATTAGCGGCATATCAACATCTATAAGTTATTTAATGCCGACATCTAAATATGCTTTCAGCGATACATAATTAACCCATAGTGAGGGAGAAGAGGTGAATTCATACCTTTCCCAAAGTTATTTGAGCATACGTGAATATAACGAACCCACCTGGAACTGGAACTCGGCTCTCCAATTCCGAGCTGTTATCTATTACACCACCGCACATCCAAGCTTACAGAAGCTGGTATTCCAACGCGGTCACACATCTAGGTACTGACTTGGCTCGATGTCGATTAACTTTGATGATCATACGGAAACCGGTGTTTCAACATGATATGGCCGTAAGCCATACCACCTGCATATCCAAGATTACAGCATTTGGTATTCCCAAACAAGCTACCCATCTAGATACTGACCAACAATGATATTGCTTAACTTCAGTGATCGTACAGGAACTGGTGTGTCAATGTAATATGGCCGTAAACCATACTGCCTGCACATTAAAGGTTTCAATATATGGTATTTTGAAGTGGTCATACATCTAGGTACAAATCAGGCTCGACGTTGCTTGGTGATCAGGCTTGGGCAGGTGGATGTCAGAACGTGGTCTAGGGGAGTTGGCAGAGGTACGAAACTTATTGAGAGCTACAAGGGATAGAGGGAGGTGGAGAGCCATGATCGCCTACATCCTGAAAGGACACGGCACATAAAAAGAAAAATAATCTTTAATTCTGCTTAGATTCTGAAGTTTTGAAATTGTTTCTTCCCAGAATTTATTCGTCTGTTTTAATCAATTTATGATCATTCCGTCCCAAGCCAATGCACGACAGTAATTTCTCGGATTCTCTAAGTGTGAATAATTCGTAAACCTCCGCCATAACACATCTGAATACGTGTAAACTTAATCTCATTAAAACAGCGTGGAAACGAAAATGTCAAAAAAAATCAAAATCAAATATAAAATTTAAAATAATTTGATAAAATATCTTTCCACTTTTCGAGAATGTGTTATTCCTGGTGTAAATCTATATGCCTGCAGTCGGGTAATGTGTATCGTACTAATTTACAAATTTAGTGATCTAATTTGCATATTTTGGAGGGAAAGTTTTCTTGAAGGGGGAACTGTAAGAAGAATATAGTTCGTTAAAATTCTTCATTTTAAGAACTTGGAACTTAAGTCAGATTTCGTCCCCAGAAAATTCTATGGCTTATCGGATTACAGTTAAAATACTTTAAACCAAAATGTTTTCTCTTTTTTTTTTTAATTTGGATATTCGTGATTCGTTGATTGAATTTACGACGTGCCTACCCTTGCTGGGTTATTTAGTGCCAAATAGTGAGAATCCTACTCACAAATCAGTACTAATACTATCTTTGCTAACCGCTACGCAACACTGTTTGCTGGTTGGTTGATTTTATGACATGCCTACACTTGTAGATGTATTTAAGGACAAAATTTGTATGGGACACTGTTCAATTCTAGTGTTCGGCATGACTAGCTTCGAGGAAATTGTTTGAATTCGAATTGATGCAAGAAAAAAACTCGAAGAATACAAGATGCAGAGGTATGTATGAATATCACTAAATCCACGGACTTACAATAAAAAAAAAACATTTATTTTATCCAACACAAATTTATTTTACATGTTTACAACCAATATTATCTATTATCATATACCTCTGTTCTCACACCCTTTGCCTTTGTCTTCACATTATTTCCCATATGCCTTTCAGTGCAACTAAGATTATTGATTATCTCATGCCTCTGTTTGTCTATAACCCTTTGCTTGTATCTTCTCAATCTCTAATACAACTAAGATTATCCATTATTTTAGGTCTTTGTTCGTCTCTAACCCTTCGCAATCTCTCTCTTATCTCTCCCAATACAATTATCCATAATCCCATGAATCTGTTTGTCTCTTAACCTTTGCCTGTATCTTCTCAAACTCTCCCTTATCCCTTCCAATGCAATTTCCCATAATCTCATGACTGATCGTCTCTTAACCTTTGCCTGTATCTTTTAAATCTCTCCCTTATCCCTTCTAATACAACCAAGATTATCGATTATCTCATGCCTCTGTTTGTCTCTAACCCTTAATCTCTCTCTTATCCTTTCCAATACAATTATCCATAATCCCACAAATCTGTTCGTCGTTAACCCTTTGCTTGTATCTTCTTAATCTCTCCCTTATCCCTTCCAATACAACTAAGATTACTTCATACCCCTGCTCCGTTCTTCTTTGGGTTTTTTTTTATATATGTGCTGTATTCTTTCAGAATGTTGGCCATCATGGATCTTTACACCCGCCTATCGCTTATGACCCTTAGCAACGTTACTCACTTTATCAAACCATACCTCCATTCCGCCATCTATTCACACAAGCTCATCATGTACTCAAAAACCAAGCAAGTATCACCTCATCACTATTCGAATGATGGGTTTCCTCCGGTTGCACTCTAAATAAAGGCTTATTTGAAAATCTCTTTCGTCTCAAGTTTATTGCAGGGTCCCAAGGGGGACCAACATCCACAATCCATTGCTAAATACGCATGAAAAACGATCGACACAGTCCATCAACCCAGGAAATATCTAATTTCTTTTTTATCGGTATCACCCCAAGCAAGGTAGTAAAGCCACTAAGACACAAGAGATTACAGAGTGTGAAAGAATTAGGAACAGAAACATTAGTAATGAGTCAGGAGAGAAAAGATTAATCAGGAGGAGAGTAGATAGCGATTGACGTTGCATTTATATTTTTGCAGATTAAAATTCGCTGGAAAACATGGAGCGGGAAGAGATTTCTACAAGCGAGAAGTGCGAGAAAAGAAACTGTTAGCATAGAACTAACGGCTATGTCTAGCCAACTCATCTGTGAATTGATGAGCTCTCGACGTCAGTCCAGTACTGCTCTTAAATTTTAAAAAAAATGTCTAGGTACAATAGTGAAGTTTCTCATCCAAACAATTACGATGAAAGTATTTATAGAAAAGGCAAGAGCGGCAACCTTACGGCAGTGGAAAAGTGACTGAAGCCGAGCTGCCAGATCAGGACTAATAATACTGCTGATTCTTCAAAAAGTCTAGCTACCATAGTGCTTAACCGAACAAGCACTCACCTTGCCGTGCGTCTCGAAAAGGACCTCCAATCGATTGTGAACTGGGGCATGAATTGGCTGGTCAACTTCAACGCTTCAAAGACAAAACTGCTCTCTATTAATCACCACAGAGAGCCTTCCCTTCCCTCCATCAGAATGTCTGACGCTCAACTTCTCGAGAGCAACTCTCTGCGGCTTCTCGGTCTCACGTTGACTGCTGACCTGAGATGGAATAAATACATCGAGTCAATTGCCCGTCCACTGCGAGGAAAGTTGGCTCCCTGAGCCGCTAGGAAGTTTTTCTCCCCTGAGTCGATCCTCCAGATATACAAATCCACAATTCGCCCTTGCATGGAGTATTGCTGCCATATATGGTCTGGCGCCCCTTCTGTTTGCCTCAGGGGTTCTTGATAGGCTCCAGCGGATATGCAATATGGTTGGCCCTGCCCTGGCGTCTCGTCTACAGTCACTTTCTCACAGACGCACCGTCGCCTCCTCTGTCTGTTCTACAAATACTTTCATGGAAATTGCTCCGAGGAGCTGCATTCGCTGGTTCCCAGACTTCATGAGTTCAAGCGCCCTACGAGGTTGGCATCCCGCTCTCACCCCTTCACTGTCGAAACTCCTAAATGTAGCCGTCTCTTCTACTCTAATAGCTTCATGTCTCGCACCTCTCGCCTGTGGAACTCTCTTCCCTTCTCCTGTTTCCTTGTGAGTTATAATCTCCAGCTATTCAAGTGTAATGTCAATCGACATCTCCAGTTGCCCTAATCTATCTACTACCCTCATCCTATCTTCTATCACTCCTATCTGATCTTCCTATTTTCTGTAACCCCCTTGCGTCCTAGTGGCTTCCCGCCTTGCTTGGGGTGAAATGCTTAAAAAAAAAAAAAGTACCATGGAAGTATTTATAGAAAAGACACAGAAAGACAACCTTATGCCGGTATGTCTTTTATCTTTACAAGAGCCAGATTAGACCAAAAACAGAGTATTGTTTCCATATCAAAGCTGGAACTATCCAATTCTCACTTTCCAGCCTTGACAGAGTTCAAAATCATTTACGCATTTTTAAATCTGTAACCTCTTTCTCACACGCGTTACTTTACAAGTCTATCGCCACTCTATCGTTATTCCCATGGCCAAGGTTCGGATGAGTTCTATTCTTTTCTTCCATCAGTTCAGACCTTACAACTATCACACACCATCCCACATTCACGGAGTCGAATAAGCCTAATTTATCCAGTGTTTCAAATACACCCACGTAAGTGCTTCCCTGAACGCTTCAATCTTGTCCACTTCAAGTCAAGGTTTAGTACTAATTTCCCCCGTGGTTCAAATGTAAGAAGAAAGTTTCACTCAAACAGGTCTTTCCCCATAAGTTTCTGCATTGTAAAAAAAATACTCCCGTGTGGGTTCTTCCCTGGACACTTCAATTTTGTACTCATCAAGTCATGGGTTAGTCATCATTTTTCCTCCTTATCCTCGTAATCTTCACTTTATACCACATCTGCCACACCTCATTACAACTTTGAGTATAACGCACTTGAGATAGTGAATGAAAAGCAAAGTATGATAAAAGAAAGAGACATAATGAGAATGGAGAGCAAAGTATGATAAGCAGATTAAGGATAGACAAGAGTGAATGGAGAGCAAAGTCCGACATACTGACGAAGGAGACACAACGGGGAAAGGAGAACAAAGTATGACAACTAGACGAAAGAGACACAAGAGTGAATGGAGAGCAAAGTATGAAAACCTGATGAAGGAGAGACAAGAGTGAATGGAGAGCAAATATGATATCCTGACGAAAGAGACACAACAGGGAATGGAGAGCAAAGTCTGACATCCAGACGAAGGAGACATAATGGGAATGGAGAGCAAAGTATGGCAACCAGACGAAAGAGACACAAAAGTGAATAGGGAGCAAAGTATGACATCCAGACGAATTGAGACTTAACGGGGAATGGAAACGAAACAATGACATCTAAAAATGGGACGCCAGTTCGATTCCTGCTGGAGAGCGCATCTTTTTTTCTATATGATTTCTTGAATATTCAGGTCGATAGACGAAAATAAATCTAGGGTTTAAAATAAACGAAGCGCCTACTCAAATAATAGTTATTCCCCTAGAAACAATGTTGAAAGTGATAAAAATCTGTCACAGTAATACATAAAAATCGATTACTTCTTTAGAAAATGTCTGTGTATGTATTTCCATCATTAAGGTATTCCGTTCACTATATTTAAATGCAATATTTATTAACTTCCCGCAATTGTAATAATCAACAAAGACGAGCTTTTCTGCAGTCGGCATTAAGCTTAGTCGATATTCTGCAACAACGATCATTTTCAGCAAACCGCATTCGCTCTACCTGAATTCTGCTCTTCCCAGCACGAATTGACACAAGAGTCAACTGATGCAGACTCCAAAAGCATTTAGAGTCAGTCCGGAGAATCTCTGTGAATTCAAGCATTGATAACAACTTTCTTATTCTCTTTCTATATGTGCATTGAAAAGAACTTCTTTTTTCAGAGGAGAAGACAGCTTCACGCTGAAATGAATCTTTCTTCTCCAGCGAAAGTTCTATCCGATTACAAGCAAATCTAACTTCTGCAAACAGACATTCTAATCATGTCGTCTTCCAGGAAACAAAATGATGTCCAGTTTTCTGGGATCCTTTTCTTTTAAATAAAAAAAAAACAACTTTTCATGACTTATCACAACTTCTACTTTTGACTTCATTCGCACTGATAAAGATTCCGTCAAGCTAAAATTAATATTTTCTCCGATATATGTCGGCGTACAAGGCGACCTTTTAACCTTACCCTCATCTCCCGAAAAATAGGGGTTTATCTTATACTCCAAGTACAAAATGTAAACGTTAAATCTTGCGGTTTATGGTACGTTGGTAGCCTGGGAGATTTTGACTGTAGGGTAACCCCTGCCTTGGTAACTAGCGACACAAAATATTTTTTTACTGAAATAACTTAATTCACATTATTGTGAAATAAAATAATAAAATCGTAGTACAATATAAGTACTCTTACCTTATATAGCATGTGCTCTGATTACATAACAACAATAAAACGCATATTTGTCAAAAGAGAAATCCAAAATCATTGTCATACAAGGTTGCATTCGAGAACAGTGGTTAGCGGGGAAAAGTCATTCAGGCTACCGTATTAGCCGACCGAAAACACAGCACCTACTTATGAGGTATTGTAGATTGTGGTAGTTAATCGACAATATCTCTTCACCGTTTTTTCCCATTAGAATTTGAGTGAAAAGAAAGTATATACTTATTGAATTTATTTAATAAATTCAATACATTTTAAAATACAATTTAAAAGGGTGGTCTTCTACGAGGAATATAGCTTCAAACTTACATTTTAACTTTGGGGTGTCGTTATACACGCCCAGTCACCTTGTACGCCAGCATATACGGTAGCTTAGTTCTTGTCAGGTTACTCTACGAGTACTATTGCTACCATATAACTCAATACTATCTACCGCATGGTTGGGTCATCGGCGATTAAATTGGTCCGTCTACCAAGCTTTTCTGGTGAAGAGGGTGACAAGAGAATTAGCAGGATAAAAAAAACCCTCACAATCTGGTTGACTGGGATCCATAGCTGTGGTTACAACCAATACATTCATGACAAGGATTGGCTTGTCGGATGGCTTACCTAAACTGAAGACAATGTCCGGAGTGGAGGGTTCCCCTGATAGAAGAAACGGCCAAGTGTCTGTGACCAAGGCGAGCCTTAAGGTTTGAAGACATCGATTATTCACACTGTTTACATTCAGAATATTGACCGTTATTGTTGCTATCACAATACTTCGGTGGCTTTCCTCAGGTGTATATCGATTCTGGATAACCTACAGGAAATTCTGATCTTTATTTAATCTACGGAGGTAGACTGTTCTCGATCTACTGCCCAAGGGATTCTTTTAGTACTATTATAGTACTGTAGGTGTCGCGGCCGCCATTAGCCGCTCCTTAGAAAGACGACCTTGACCTTCACAACCCCTGATTTCGGAGATTTAAGACAAGCAACATGCGAGAAACCGGACGACTAGTCCAATATGGTTGAGGCCAAACCGTACCTCGTGAGCATCGGATTAGGCAGCGCTTTTTCAAACATCGAACAACATTGAGATTAATTTAATATCTACGGTTTTCTACTCTCTCTAGCCAGGGAGTACTTGAAGAAATCGCTCCACATATTGTTAGCCCCTTTTTTCGTCTAAATCCGAGCTGCTCTTGATTTTCTGTTTTAGGTCAAGCCTACGTTACATCGGGGTGGCTTCCTGTGGTGCCGTCCCCTTGGTTAGGTTAGACAAGCTTTGGTGTACCTAGTTAATGCGAATAAGTGTTGTTCCCGGCCTGCCCCCGGGCCACATCTTTAGTTATGATCCAGCCTGAGATTCCCAACCTCCCCAGTTTGTTTTTTTGGCCCCCACTTTCTATCTCGACTGTGTCAGCTTTATACTTCCCCATGCCCGTATGATTTTTTTATCACCTTTCCCACTCCCTTAGCAAGAGAGCTGCTTGATTTTGTTCCAATGGGCAGAATACAGTGGTCTCCCTGCCTTTTGAGGGTTGGACGGGCCCTACTAACATCAGTTAACGTTTAATTTAATTTATGTTAATATTTTAGTTCGTTATTGGGTTCATCTCCCCCCATCTCATTTTTTTCATCTTAGAATTTTTGTACATATGTGTTAGGATCATTAAATTATTATGACACGGGGCGCGTTTTGTAGGTCTCCCTAGAGTGGATGTGGTATTATGGTGCATGGAGGATTGATTGGTGACGGACGAGTTCTTATGGTGAATGAGTAAATTGTAATGTCTGAATGTGTCGTGAATCAAATTAGCTAGGTATAAGATAGTTAGTGAAGACCAGCCTTTTACCCCCCTCCCCCTTTTCGGCCTTGTGCCATAATTTTGTAATTTTACAAAATAAATCGTCGGCCTGGATCAAAGTGTAGTGCGCTACCTTTGTGAGCTTCCTGTGCTTTGTCGAGAGAATACTCTTCGGCGCGATCCCGTCTCCGCGGTCGATCCGCCCTGGAAGACGTATCACCTCTCTGACCAGCTTCGCCAAGTGTTACACTTCGGCGCGATCCCGTTTCCGCGGTCGATCCGCTCTGTGAAGTCGTATCACTATACTCAATCGGCCCTGTTTAGGGACCTGTCCTAACCGATACAACGAATCTCGTGCGACATCGATCAACCTGCCGCTGTTCCTGACAATTCTCCCGTCTGGCAGTCGACCAGCTACCGCCGACTTTCAACTTTACATTCGTTTCGCCGATACGACCGAAATCAACTTCCCCTAAACAAAACCAGTTCATACCGGACCCGACACCGATACAAACATATTTCTCCAGAGTACACTCTTGTACATTTTGGATAAATAAAATCGACGTTATTGTTTCTTAAACCTTTGCCTTTGTCCCCTCATTGTCTTAGCTGTTCACACCTTTCTTCGTACTGCTTGCGGGGGCGACATCCTTATCGGCCCCGCAACATAGGTTACCCAGATCTACATATACACATGAGGAAGGCCGGAGGGCACATCTGTCGAAACGTGATAACAACAACAACAACAAAGATGAAGGCAACAGACCGAAAATAAATAGTGTAAATAAATAATGATAAATCTTCATCCCAGAAATTAATTTCCTGAAAGTTACCCAGGTCGATATACAGCTGCGGAAGGCCGAAACGTTGTGATAACAACAACAAAGATGAGGACAATAGTCCGAAAATAGTGTAAAAATAATAACTCCTCATGCCAGAAATTCAGACAGAAAACATCGCTTGTGGTTTGACCTGGAGATGGATGGGCTCCACTTGGTGGTTTGTTTGCCCTAAACATGCTGCGCATTTATAAATAACTTTCTGGCTTTTACTCCAGGTATGAAGCCACAGAGGATCGTTCGATATACATGAGAGATTCATGGAAGATTGAAGTTTAGGCAGTAAATTCGACCTTGCTAATCGAACGATCCTGTGTCGCTCGATCGGTTAAGAAACGTGAGGCGAAATGACGGTTGCATATAAGATACAGGTTCGATTCCTGTCGGAGGACAAATGTTTTCTATGAAATTTTCTTGGACATTCAGGCCGATAAATCTTATAAATACTGTTTATTATAAAACAGAGCATTTACTTAAATATTTGTATCTATAAAAAGAATGTATAAACATGTCTTAAAAATATATGTATATGTAAAACTTCGCTGCTACAGACATTTAAGAACTTTGTTGCTATACTCATAATTGACTTTATTTTGGCTTTAATTCTCTTGTATAAATTGTTCTCGTAGTAGAAAGAGACTTGTCATGAAATATTCAGGTTGACAACCACCAATCAAATTTACAACCGTTATCACATGATTTTGAAGGCTTCGTTACCAAGTTTCGACCTGATTATGACCCACAGCCATGTCAATTGGAAGGAAGTAACATTCAAATGGTAATTGCACATAAAATATTCAGTTTTTCTTCCAAGTTTGCTCTGAATTTGACTTCAGACATCAGTAACTCTTTCAGTGCCATCACACACAGTAATTGGTTCCTGTTATAGTTCACTATTGAACTAAACGTTTTATGTGAAGGCGTATATAGTCAATATGTACACCGTGAGAAAAAGATCACAATCACGCAATTCACTCCGCCCAAAATTTGAAAATGGCATGCTATACTGCTTGGCATTCATGCCAGAAGATCTAATACGAACATTTTAGTGTTTGGGTGTCAATCTGAGGACAATACAGAGGATTTGGAAAGATTTAGATGAGTCTAACGGTGATTACGAAGGTGTTTGGAGTGATCACTAATGATGGCGACGTTATGGTTCCATTCATCTTCCCACAAGGCCTCAGACTCAACACAGAGGCCTACATCGTGCCTTGAGGAGGTGGTGCGGCCGTAGGTCAAGAGGGTGGCTGATAGAAGACCCTATGTCTGACAACAGGATTCTGAACCATGCCACACAAGCAAGTGAACCCAGTCATGGCTGTCAGACAATTTCTGCGGCCACATCACCCCTTACATCTGGCCACCTAACTCCCCAGACTGCAACCCCCTTGATTATTATGTGTGGGACGCAGTTGAGTGAGAAATCAACAAAACTCCTTTTAACACCAAAGATGAACTGAAGGCAAGGATTATGGTAGCATTCACCAACTTAAATAAGGAGACTGTCCTGAAAAGTTGCAGGAGATTCCGAAGTTATCTGGAGGCCGTGGTTGAAGCCAATGGCGATTTTATTGAATCAATTTACTCTTTAGTATGTCAAGATATGTTTGTGTAATTTTGGTAAATATATTTGTTTAAATAAGATACCAGTGTTATTTTCATATTCGCGTAATTTAGACAACTTACTCATCGCAACACACACACACATTTATATATATATATATATATATATATATATATATATATTTGTGTGTTAAAATTTCTCTTTCCTAGTTTATACACATGAAGAATGGAAATGTTTGGTATTATTAACAATAACACGAATGAGTTTGTCAAAAAAATTTTGAAATGAAAACTGTCAGAAAAAAGATTTGAAATTTAAAAAATATTATTTTCTGTCAGAACTTATAAGGACAAAAAAAAAAACATCAACTATTTAAGTGATCAATTCGAATCAAGATAAGAAATCCTTTTCTTAATGTATCAGAGAGAACGGCATTTCTTTAATTTTATTCATTTTTATTCTCATTTCTCTATATTTTATGCCTCGATCTGACATTGAGATAAACACAATCGGTTTTTCTTTTCCTTCTGTGATGAAGCAATGTCATGGCGGTAGTTTTACACAATATTCTTTTTTTAAATACAAATTTTGAAATTAAAGAAAAAATGCTAAGGAAAGACCCAGTCAAAAATACTTTGAAAACCAATTATTTTATTATAGATTTTTTTTTTACAGATACTAGTTTGTCAAACTCATTCCTCCAATATATATAACCTAAGAAAAATAAGATTTAAAACTACAGTTATTGGAAAAAAAAAGTATTTTTTTTAAATTAATATCTTGTTCTGTCGTCTTACAGATTAAAAAAAGTTCCATAATACATGCACAACTTTTGTAGTACGAGTTGTTTTTGAAGCACTTTGGTCGAAACCTAACAGAGACTTTGTTTAATGTATGTCTATCGAAGTATCAGACTGAAAATATGTGAAATAAACTTTATTGTGGTCTCTAAATGTTGATATTACATCACAGCTAGAAACAGGAATAAGTAGTAGTCTCTATGTGATGATATCTCCTCAAAGCTAAAAATAGAAATTAATAGCAATCACTAAGCGATGATATCTCAGCTAAAAATAGAAAACCTTTTCTTTCTTCTACCGCCCAAATCTATGTGATACAGTGTGTCCCCTTAGTCACTAGACAAACGGTAAGACTTTTGATTCCCAATACAACAGGGGTGAGAATTTAACTGCTACAAAATCAAGAAAAACCAGTCTCAAAATCTTATTACCAGTTTGATCCTCAAAAGAATTCTGGACTGAGGCATTCAAGTTAAACAAAAGAGAATACATAATACGAACAAATAATTATAATACTAAAAAAAATTAATGTTCTGTGTCACATATCACAATTTAACAGACATAAAAAAAACATGTCTGTAAATTTGTTACCAACATACAATTACATGAAGGGGATTAACGTCTTTACTCAATATCCACTTGTGTTTTCTGTCACGTGTTTTGCCTCACAATTCATTTTCAGCATTAACCCGGAAGATTCCTCTGCTATAATTTGGAGCTAGATAGTTATGGTTAAAGTAACTTTTGACGTTTTTTTTCTTTTACTACTACAACCAAAACCCTACACTCATATTAGTAGTAACCCCTCACAGCAGTGGTATTATAAACTACCAATTTCTTCAATAGGCACTAAATAGTAAGTAAAGGACATTCAGAAAAGTACATTTTATTTTTGACAGATTTTTTAATAAAGAAAATGACATTGTACTGATACATGGTTAGAAATGCCGCTAAAATCAGCGATTTCAACATAAAAACTCATTCCCCTGAATTTAAATTAGTTTTTGAAATACAGCAAAGTATATTGCGTATTGGAAATATTAAATGTAATCTATTAGCTTCCAATTAACCTCAAATAAAAGCCTAAAAGAAAGATTTTTCATTTTTTTAAATTATTTTTAAACTGTAGATATTGCGTTTCTGTGAAGGTGCCTACATAAAAGGGAATAACGTTTCAACTCAATATCCTGTTGTGTTTTCTGTGATGTTTTTCTTCACAATTCATTTTCAGCATGAACCCGGAAGAGTCCTCTGCTACAATTTGGAGATAGATAGTTAAAGTTTTTTCTTTTAATACTACAACCACACTCATAATAGTAGTAAACCTTCTAATTTGCAACATTGGTGACATACACTACTAATTGCTTCACTACTATGTTGCAGGAATTATCCTTATCAAATGTTTATTATTAAATATAGTTGGAACATTTAAAGGTAATTCCCTTAACTCCCTTAACATTAATATAAGGCCGCATGGTCATCCTGTCTAAAAGTAACAACTGACATTACTGTACTTCCCTCACCTTAAAATTATAGTAGGTCAATTTGGGAAGTAGGTGAAAAGTGAAAGAAAATTAAGTCATGTGAGCCACAATACAGCCAATGAATAAAACCAAACCATTCTTTCGTGTATGAAACAAAAAAGAACTTTATAGACAAAGAAAAACAAAACCCAGAAAGAACTTTACGTTTGTGGTTTGTATATGAAGTGTCCGTATCCGAAAATCGTATATTAGTTGAAGCGTCGTTCAGGACATTGCGATGTATCCTGTCTACGGAAGCTGCGTCTGGATTCGTCGACTTGACGTCCATTACTGCTGACAACCCAATAAAAAGGTGACTCACGTGACTGAAGTCAGAGAAGAGAGAACTAAAACAAGGGAGGTCGCTACCCCTTTTTATATGCTCCCACGTATGATTATCGTTCGTTGTTCAGCTCTATTTGAAACATGGAAATGAGCGTGGCATATAGGTTTTCAAACTTCCGATACACTCCACTCCTATTTTTAAAATATCGCTTTCTCTATTGTTTTAATACACAAACTGAACTTATGCCTTTTTTTACAACCATAACAAAACGTACCAGATTTCCATTTTGCCAGAATATTTTTTTTTATCTAACACGTTTTTCTTCTATAACCAACTTTACGGTCAAAAGTTGGATCAAAATAAACATAATTGATTTAAAAAGAAGCTTTTTATGGCAAATTTTATCTTAATTTGGTGCTTCAGTAAGTTAGAAAAAGCAGACAAAAGAATATCAAAGTTGAACACAAAAGGAAATAAAAAAGCATCAATGACGGCGTTAAAAACAAAGCCGATTAAAAATGAAGTAGGCAAAAAATTATATGAAAGGAGAAAAGAAAGCGGACAAATATTAATCAGTCTGTTCATTGATAGTGGGAAGAAAAGTGACATTCGTTTCAGCAAGAGAGACAAATTACAATGACACTTCAATTGGACAATGCCGAAATCATTTGTGATTAATTTATAAGATGCATTCGTTTCAAAGAATCAGAAGAGGCAATTTTTCTTACCTCGATTTAAAACATTTAAACAAAACAAGAAAGGTGAAACAGTGAAAATAGGTGGCGGACCATCGACCAAAAATTATTTATAACTTTTTTAGAAGTTTTTTGTTATACATTTTGAAAATTTAAATTTCGCCAGAACTGAACGAACTTACATGCACATGTCATACACATAATATCACACACACACACGCACACACACACACACACGTGTGTGTATATCGGGACAGCAGATCATTATTCAAACATATATTGTTAAATATAACAGACTATGAATGTCTATATCATGTTTATCATGAGTCGTTCTAATCTTCGTATAGTTGCTGTATACGAAATTTAGAGAGGCTCATGATCGTTGTCAGTTATATTTAACAATATATGTCTGATTATAGATAGATAGATAGATAGATACAGCTAAAAGGTTTGTCACTTAGCTGGTTGATGTTACCTTTAGCATCCTGACTACAGTTTCCTAGATGGATACTCTGGGATTCACTCCGTCCACTCGTCAAGGGATGCAAGTAACTGACTGCTTATATTCCCATCTTTTCTTTTTTTATATGCACTTTTCATTGGTGCATTTTTTTCATAGTGTGTGTGTGCGTCCGCGCCCTTGCATCGTGATTATTTGCCCTTAACAGTTTTTTTTTTCACTTTACACTTACTCCTTAACTTTTTATTTCTTTTTTTTTCTCTTTTCTTTCGATTTTAAGCCTTTTGACTTCAGATTTTCTACACATATACTGTCGTTGTTATATATATATATATATATATATATATATATATGTGTGTGTGTGTGTGTGTGTGTGTGTGTGTGTGTAAAACTTCGCTGTTACAGACATTTAAGAACTTTATTGCTATATACATAAATTACTTTATTTTTGGATTTAATTCTTTTATATAAAGGGCTTCTAGGATACTAAGTTTTTTTTGGGGGGGTTCTATTATTATTTTGATGTAATACAAATGTATTTTCAACTAATATTTGTTTAAAATATGAACTCGGGCATGAATATTCCTTTAAATGCTGTAAGATTGAACTAAGCTCCACCAAGTGAAATGTAAGCATTACCGTCAACAAGGACAAAACATCCCGTTTCTTGATGTATTGACAGACAGTAATAATGATCAATTTACTAACTCTCCATATAAGAAACAACTAGCTCAATAGCTTCGGCTGTATTTCGCCACTGGTTGATATCCAAAGATATTGAATGGTTCAGTAATATAAAATAAAAAAAAAAATGCACATTTTTACAGTTCGATATCTGCGATTTCTACCCATCAATCACGGAAGATCTACTGATGGCCGCTATTAATTTAGTAAAGAACTACTGCCATATCTCCGACCAAGAAGTAAATATCGTAAGAAAGGCACAGAAATCGATTTTATATGACGACGGAACTCTAAGGACTAAGAAGGATAACCAAGACTTTTGCGTTTCCATGGGAACATGATTCTACGGAAGCATGTGAACTTGTTGGGATACTGTTACCATGGAAACTCAGATTTATCTCTAATATAGAAAAACCGTTATATACAGAGACGTAGGGATAGGTTTCCTTCGTAAACTGAGACCAAGACAAGCAGAACGGATGAGAAAAGACCTAAACAAATTCTTTAAGGACCATACACTAAACATTATCACCAATACCAACGCTAAAGTGATCACTTTCCTCGACGTTACATTTGACTTGAGCAAAGGCATGTATAAATTATACACTAAAGATTCATACAACCTCGGGTGTGTCGACAGAAGATCCCACAACCATAAGTGCACAAATCGGTACAATATAGGTTATCGACCAACTCCAGTAACAAAGAAATATTCGACGATAATAAGACTAGATACAACGAAGCGCTAGAAAGCAGCAACCATAATGTGAAATTCAAGTATGTTGTAAGAAATAACAGCAAAGATAAAAAATAAACTAAAACAACGCAAACGTAACGTAATAGGGTTCATCCCGCCATACCATTGTAATGTCAAAACCAATGTAGGTAGAATTTTCCTGAATTTAATTCAGAAACATTTTGGTCATTCTCCAATACTAAAAAGATTTTCAACAAAATTAATATTAAGGTAAGCTATAGCTGTACAAAAAAAAAAAAAAAACATAGATAATTATATATCCCAACATAATGATGTATTAAGCAAGCTCTCAAACAAAACATTAAAAAATAATCCTACTAAATGTGAATGCAATTGCCGTAAAACCGTATCCTGCCTATTAAATGACCAGTGCATGACCGAAGGTATAATATACAGAGCTAGGATCAATTCAGACGATGATGTTAAATATTACTTTGGATCCACATAGTACAGCTGGAAATCGCGTTTTTACCACCATAAAATGACACTGAGCAATATTAAAAACAAAAACTGCTCAACACTTTCAAAGTATGTTTGGTGATTAAAAAACAACCCTAAGAACTCAACCATTTGCTGGGGAATAATCACGAAAGCTAAGCTATACAATGGAAAGAGATACAGATGTAACTTATGTTTGCTGGAGAAGCTTATTATATTAAAACACTTGAATAACCCGAACTTGCTGAACATGAGGTCCGAATTGATTTCTACATGTATCCATAAATCCAAGCATCTGCTCAAACACATTGACCCAGATTAAAAGACTGCAAAATACATTTGTTATAAAATAAAATAAGACATATCTCGGCTGATTTACAAGCAAATAAACTAACATTACTCAAGAGCGAGAGCAGGATGTGAACGGGACAAAGCCCCGTCACAAAATGACCATTATCTTCGTTTACAAATGTTCCCGACGCACGAGTTCCGGTTGAAAAATAAAATAATATTAAAATGTTCTATTTTTCGACCAATAAAAATGCTTCCCTCCTAATTATACTCGCGTCGTTTTTCGAGCCTGTTAAGCCATAAAAAAACGCCATAAAAGGGGTCACACGGAAGTACAACGGCAGTCAACAGGTGGCCAGGGAAGAGGCCTGTCACGGTCAGACCGAGCGGTCAGCAGCAGCCAGCAGGAGGAGCGCTACCCAACCTGTGAGAACTACTATGAGAGATCAACCCAGATCTTCAGCCGGCCTATGAACTATACCACAAGGAAGCTGTCACAAACCCACACGTTCCTGTTGAAATAAATCACGTAAATCTATTTTTGCTGTTGTCGTATTTCTTTCTTGCAACCATACGCTTGTCTATAACACATTTTACAAATATTAATATTATATGCAACAACTTTTAATATTCTTAGAACCCATCATTAATAACATTTCTTATATATATATATATATATATATATATATATATATATATATATATATATCCAATATTACTGTACTCGATTAATTTATAATTTCACCATTGCAAGTATATTTAGTACTGATGTATAATTTTTTTTTTTATGTTTGCACCCTTATATTAATAATTCTACCTTATGCTCTAATTTAAGTTAATTGGTATAACTTGGGTATTATATGTAAAAAAAAGAAGAGATTTGTTATACTGTTTACTTTTGAGTCTAAATTTATCTAAAAAATATATATATATATTTTTATTTATTCGCCTTTCGAACTTAAGAATTTGAATGTTATAACTTATTAATATTTAATTCTAATATTTCACGGAACAGTAATTAAATAAAAGTTTTAAGGCAATTTTTGAATCATCGCCACGAGAACATGAACTCTGTAACAGTCCCACCTCAAGAACTGTATGAAACTCCGAGTTGTGCTATCGACGTTGGATATTATGTATATTCACTAATATATATTTTTCGTATTGTTGTCAAATGGAAGACACGTGCCAAGTACTTTCGACAATTTCAAATTGTCAACTTTAGGGCGCAATTTTCCTATACACAGTCAAACACTAAGACGAAATATAGACCGAAAGATATTTTTTTTAAATTATACGATTTATTGACAACTGAATATATGTTTTGGAGCGTTCGTTGCCGCGACGCTAGAGTTTTTGTTCAAATCGATCAAGTGAGAATTTTGTTTGAAAAGTTATAAATCCACGAAATTTATCTGTTAAAGTGAAATGAACTTAGTATAATCCAGTTAGTAGAATAAAAATGTAATTTTCCACAGAATTTAAGATTCTGATTATTAGTGTGCTGCGGATCTGATGTCGTAAATATATTTGAGTGTGCAACTTATATTTTATATCATAAAGAAACAATTTATCCAAAGAATTAAATAGCAAAGTTAATTTGATCATTATTCAAGGAATTGATATTAAGTTAATGGCTCATTAAGTCTTGTTAGCGAAGTGATTTCGCCATTTAATCATATTAACATTGCTATTTAATTCTTTATATAAATTTTTTCGCATATATATATATATATATATATTATGAAATGGACAAAGTCCGACAATTATTTTAAGACATTTTTCTGTTTATACATTCTTTTTATAAATACAAATATTTAAGTAAATGCTACAGTATTATTAACATTTACCGGCCTGAATGCCCGAGAAATTTTCATAGAAAATATTCGTCTTTTTAAATATTTGTCGGACTTTGTCCATTTTATAATGTGTGACGTCATTTGTTTACATTTGAATACGCATCGAGCAGATATGAATGTACGTGAGAGATTCATGGAATATTGAAGTTTAAAAGCAGTAAAATCGACCTTGCTAATCAAACGGTCCTCCGTGGCTCGATCGGTTAAGGCACGTCAGGTTATATGACGGTTCCGTATAGGATACAGGTTCGATTCCTGTTGGAAGACGAATATTTTCTATGAAAATTTCACGGACATTCAGGACGGTAAATGTTAATAATACTGTAGCATTTACTTAAATATTTTATCTATAAAAAAAATGTATAAATATAAAAATGTCTTAATATATGTGTATATATATGTTGTATATTTAGGCAACAATCCTTCATTTTGTATGTTTCATTAAAAACGACAGACAAGGTACTACAGTTAAGCTTTTTATTTAATTTTTCTTGTGTTTGAACAAGAGCTTTCTTTTCTAGACAAAGGGTATGTAAGAACTGTCCAAATGTTTTATATTTCTGAGTGCTTTCGGCTATACCTTTAGCCATTATGATGATTCGATTTTTCAGCTTAATTGAGTGTGTGCATTCTGTGTATGTCTTAGTGTGTGGTAGGGATGTTTTTAATTTCCAAATATGGTTAGCACATTGTTGCTTTGTTCATAGTTAATATTGTTAAGAGTTGGCTTTTTCTTTTTTTATTATTAAAGCTTCCATTATTTTTAGTCTTTTTTTACAGGTGGATGCAGTTATTATATTTGTGTTTTCTACTAGTATGTTTCTAATGGAGTCTGATAAATTTGTGTGTGTGTTTAAATGGGTTCTAATGGAGCTGTGATCAGATAGGTGTAACATAAGACGTCTGGATAAGCATGTAGTTGTGTAACCGATGTAATTATTTATGAGTCCGGTTTGATCAGGAACACAGTTCCTTAAGGGGCATTTGAACTCATAGATAATGTTTGTTCTTTGTAATTTTGACTTAGCTGGTGTGTTGTTATTTTTAAGGATAAGGATTAATTACAAACAAGACGAATCTTCTCTAAAGCATATTATAAAGAAATATACTATTCCAATTGATCCGAATAAAAAAATCAAATTAATTATCTATTATAAAAAATTTAAGACAGCTAACTTTATCCTCAATGCATTGTGCATATGTTTTTAATGTTATAGTGATGTTTTATTTTCCGAACACAGCAAATTGTGGTTGCATTCGTAGTTAATATTATTAAATGTTGGCTTTTTTATTATTAAGGCTTCCTTTTTTTTTTTATTCAGGTCAATTAGGGTAGTGTATCTCTTTATAATAATTGACCGGAATAAAAAAATCAAATTAATTATCTACTACAAAAAAATTAAAACAGTCGTTTTTAATGAAATATTTAATGAAACGTGTTTATATATATATATATATATATATATATATGTATATATATATATATATATATATATAATATATATATATATATATATATAATCTACAATAAATTGCACCTTTTCATTACAAAAGCTCATACCAATGAAAATCTCTTTATTTATCAAAACATTCATCTATTCATTACACACAAAATCTGTTGCAATATTTATGAATGTTGATACAAGAATAATTAAAAAAAACAAAGATAGAGTGAAAAAAAAATCCCTCTACACTTTACACAGAAAAACTGAGAGGAACTCATTTGTTGCAAGGAAAACAAATATTCTGCTTTGACCAAATAATTAGAAATCAGATAATTTTCTAATTGCTAGTATGACTATTTTCCCTCCAAGTTCTTTGCCTGTTACTTTTTTCTAAACAGTTCATCCCAAGAAAGGTGATAAAGCCACTAAGATACAAGCAGCTACATGAAATGAAAGAGAATGAGTAAACTTTAGAAGGAACCAGAAACCCAACTCTAAACAGGAAACAAGTGATAAATCTACCATCACGCTTTCTTTTGTATACTGTAATATATTCATCAACACCTCGCAGACTGGGTTCAAAAATATTAGTTGCCAGGCTTTGGGAATTCCATGTCAGAGTGTCTGTTTTGGAATGGTTTATCTTGAGTCTTATTTCTAGGAACCCATAAAAGTCTCATTAACCCTTTCACAAATGGCATGTCTTCATTTTGATTTAGTTTATTGGTGATCATCAATAACTGAAGGATAAAGAAAGTTGATTTCAAGCCAAAATAAAAATGGACTCTTGACTAAATAGTCTGGTGCTAATAAAACCTCTTCACAAATTTGGGCACAACATTGTTCTAATGTTTAACAGAGAAATATACTGGTGCCTATAGATTCTCTGTTCAACTTCCACAGTTTAATGTATCCATTAGAGTTAAGATCCATTGTATATTAAAGAAATGTTATTGAAGTTTTAATTTATATATAGTTTGTTTATTTTTAAATCACTTTCTTTTGTCTTTTTATGAGAAGGCTAACAGTGCTTCTCTGGGAACAAATTTCAATTTTTTGTCTGTTGAATTAGATTTGACAGTTCTATGTAAGAACGGAGAGAAATTTTTACTTGGTTTTATGCTATCAGGCCCTGATTTTGTTCAACATCCCTCCTCTTTCATAAAAAAAGTTTTTTCACAATAACTGACAAATTTTTTTGCAGTTACATATTATGCAACTAGGTTTTTATCTAGGTATTTGTACCTATTGTTATGGTATTGTCTAGGTATTTGTACCTATTTTTATGGTATTATTGTATGCTGTATATTTTTATATGTAACACCCTAAAAATATTTTTAATTTTGTCATTTTTAACTCATTTTAATATTAGTAAATTAAACTAAAACATCATAGAATTCTAGAATTTCTTTGAGTGTTTCTGTTTTCTGTAGAATATTCTAGGGGGACAACTAAAATATATAAAAGTGACTTGTTTCCAGAGTTAAACAGCCAAGTCAATCAGTCAGTTAATTAAGTTTGGGCATTAACATAATGTTGAATTGTCCTATGATTTAGTGAGTAATTTTGTCAGTGTGATTTAATAAATGATTTAATTAGACATAATTTATATTGTACTATGTTTCTAGTTCACTTTTATAGAGTTTAAGTACCTATTTCATAAGTTCCTATTTAAACCAAGGTAGGAATTTTTCATGGTCCACATATTAATTAAAGGCAGCAATTTTTCTAATGTCATGAATGAATGAAAACTAATGCTTGGTTCTCATTCATGGACTTAATAGAGAACTTTTTAGGCAGTTATAGAGCAGATAACTACAAAAAATAGGACATATGGCACAGTGGATAAAGGCGTTAGTTAGATCTAGTGACAGGACCCAAAGTTCAATACCCGGTTAAGGCAGTGGAGAACTTTCAGAGGGAAATTAACAGGAGATAACTGATAACTGACATTCATTAAACATGGCACATGGAACTAGAACAGTCTACCCCAGTGAGTGAAATAAAGGGTTCAATTCGACATTCCAACCATCTGAAGAAGGCCGGAGCATACAACAACCAAAACGTAATAAATATGGTGACAAAGATGAGGACAATAGTCTGAATAATGTAAATAATGTACATAATACCTCATCTCAGGAATATAGACAGATACTGAAAGGCCGAAACGTTGTAATAAATATGGCGACAAAGATGAGGACAATAGTCTGAATAATGTAAATAGTGTACATAATACCTCATCTCAGAAATACAGACAGATACTGAAAGGCTGAAATGTTGTAATAAATATGGCGACAAAGATGAAAACAATAGTCTGAATAATGTAAATAATGTACATAATACCTCATCTCAGAAATACAGACAGAAACTACAAAGAAATCGTTAAAAAAATTGTAAGATACTACAAAGTGTTAGGCTGCAATATGAGTGTAAAAATGCATTTTTTGAATAGCCATCTTGACCAATTATCCAAGTTGGTGATGTTAGTGACGAACAAGGGAAGAGATTCCACCAAGTTATCAAAATTATGCAAGAATGGTACCAAGTCTGCTGGGATTCCTATATGATGGTTGATTACTGCTGGTGCTTGTAAAGAGACTTGCCATCAACAATCAAATATGCTAGATATTCTTGTAAAAGAAAATGTTTGCTACAGTGAAAGCTTCAATTTCATTTTTTTTTTTAATTTAAATCATTTCTATGGTTACAATGTCATTTTACCCCAAGTTGATCTGCTTGTATTCATGAAGCTTGGAAAAAAAATTTAACAGATGACTTAATTTGTTAGTCCTAATTTGAAAAGTCTGGAAAATGGCACATTGGCTCTATTAAGTCCTGATTCTTGTTATCAGCCTAACGAAATTGAAATTCATATTCAGTGCATTTAAATTGCCAAGAATCAAGCGTCAGATATCATTCAATAAAATATGTGTTCCCCAGTGATTGACTTTTAATGAAAACAATAATACTGCAAGAGAGCAAATTGAACACACATGTCCAGTGGAATTACAGTACAAAGTATAACAAAAAAAAAAACCCACACCAAATCATGTTAGCATCCATGTCTGGAACAAGAAGTTTATCAAAACTTATCAGAACTGTCTTGCAGAAACTAAGCATCGTCTAGATGTGTTGCATGCAACCAATCGAACCCATGTGAAAGTGTTCTGATGTGTTTAAATAAAACTTTATCTGGCTATATTTCTGAGATTAAATATTTTAAGTAATTACACTATTTACATTGTTTGGACTGGTGTCCTCATCTTTGCTATCATATGACAATTCCCAAGGACACATGGCCCAGTGGATAAAAGCATTTGTTGAAGTAATCCAGTGACTTGATCCAAATTTTTGCGAGTTCAATACCTGGCCACAGCAGAGGTGAACAAAAACTTGGAGAGTTGAGTTACTAAAGGGAAATAACTGAAACTGAGATATCCGGAAAAGGCATGGCATGTGGAACTAGAACAATCTACCCAGATGGACAAAATGAAGGGTTTAGTTAGAAATTCCAATCACCTGAAGAAGGCCAGTGTGTACAGCAGCTGAAATGTTGTGAATATGACAAAGATGATAACAACAGTCCGAACAATGTAAACAGTGTAAATAAAACTTTCTTTACCTATGTTTTTCAATAAACCCTGTAGAGTTATGTTCATTTTTAAAATACAGTTTATGGACACAGTATATATGAATACATTAGAAAATTGGAAAAATGACTGGAGGTAAAAACAAAAACCCCAAACTGACAAGCAACTTTGAGAAGAATATTCTTATATAGAATCAATAGCAAGCAGCTCCCTCTGGGGACTAAATTTGTAATTAAATGAAAAAGGGGAACAACTCACTTTGAACATATTTCCACCACCTGCAGCAAGAAGTCAGTTTAATTATAAAAAGTGTAAGGTAATTTTCAACTTCTCGAAGAAATCAAAATTGGAATTAATAACTGGGAACAAATTAATTAAAGTTAATTTAATAATTAATTTATCCTCATTAAATTATTCATCCCTTTAAGGATTGTGAACAGAAAACAATAGGAAATTAATTAGAATCAATGAAATCATTTGCCAAGGGAAAAGGGATTCTTTTGCTTGATATGTGAATCATTATTTTGTCATATGTAATCAATCTTGACCTGGCATCTTGATTTCAGTTATTTTCTCACCAAAGTGATTTTGTGACTTCTTCGTCCTACATTATCTACTGACATGAAGTTGAGGGATTATATTGAATCAATTGTTACATCAACTGCTAGGAAAGTTGATTCACTGTGTTGTGACAGATAAATTTTCTTGTCAGAATCCATCTTATACATGTCCTGGGTATGACGCTAAACTGCATCTGCATCCTGGGTAAGACGATAAACTACATCCAACAGTAAGGCCACTGATCAGGAGGTTTTGAGGAGCATGGAACCATCTCTTAATTGCTGGTGTTTCCAGATTCACTCTGACCCAGGGTGGTAGCATCTGTTAGGGTCGCAGCTATGGGCAAATAGTTGACACCACAACCTGACTCAAAACACTATGAAAGTGTAAAAATAGATTTTAATACCAGAAATACTTTTAAAAAAAATTAGTATCAGCAATAAATATTTGAAAAAAGGAAATATTATCAGAAATAAAAATCTTGTCAGCATTAAATAACCCATTGAGTTTAATATGCCACAAAACAAAACAAACTATACATTTAAAAAAAAAAAAAATTACCAGCTATAAATTTAAAAAAAAAAGGAAATTTTGTTGGCATTAAATAACCCATTGTGGTTGATATGCTGTAATACAAAACAAACCCAACCAAACCAAACCATCTTACACATTGATAAATCTACCACCAATCCATGCATTGAATATTGTTGCCATATCTGGTCTGGGGCTTCTGCTGTACATCTCAAGATTCTTGACAAAATCCAAAGAAAAATCTGCAATGTAATTGATCCTGACCTGGTTTGGTTTGGTTTGTTTTATGGCATATCAACACCTCAATGGGTTATTTAATGGTGACAAGATTTTTATTGCTGGTAATATTTTTTATCAAAAATGTATTGCTGGTATTAAAACCTGTTTTTACACTTTCATAGTGTTTTGACCCAGTCTGGGCAGGTTAACTATTTTCCCATAGCTGGGACCCTAACAGGTGCTACCACCCCAGGTCAGGGTGGACATGGGAACACCAGCAATTGAGAGGTGGTTCCACGCTCCTCAAAACCTCTTGATCGGTGTCCTTGCTGTATGATGTAGTTTATCATCTTACCCAAGACATGGGATTCTGACCTGGCATCTCAACTTCAGTCACTTTCTCACCAATGGGACATGGATTCCCTCCATCTTTTCTACAAATATTTTCATGGCAACTGCTCTTGACAAGCTTTATTCCCTGCTCTGACTACATGAATTTAAGCATGCTACTAGATTGACATCTAGGTAAGTCTGATAGGTTTGATAAAGTAAAACTAGTATCTGATCTCAAAAACTACCTTCAGTCTGTTGTTAACTGTGGCAAGAAATGGCTTGTAAATTTGAATGCCTCCAAAACAAACCTGCAGTATTTTGTGACGGTTACACACCTGGCCCAGTGTCGGATCCTTTAGTTTACGGCGCCAGGTGACGTCGCTCCTCCTGGTCGCTCCTCCTGGGTCCAAACGTGCCGCTCCAACCCTTTGGTCAGATGATCACCAGCCTCGCCTTTCCCGACTCGCTTCCAATACCTGGTCACTAAAGCAACTATACCGATCTCCGTCTGTCTACCCACGCTGTGTTTAGATCTTAGACAGACGGGACCAGCAGGGATCGGGGCCGATACAAGTTGAGTCCGACGGAGGTGGCAAAACACAAATAAAATAAAACTCACGACACCAAACAAAATTGCTGATAAAAAAAGGTAACAACCTTTTATATCTTAAAGTCCGTTACATAAAAACAAAATTGTTCTCAATTCCCGACCCGCTCTGTGGACTATGGCACCAAGCTTCTATCACACAATAGAAAAATGTCGAATTACCTACTTTCTAGAATCATGTATGTATGTCGGAGTGTGGTTCAGTTCGACACTGGGGCTAATTTCTATCGATCATTCGCAGTTGATTCTTCTCTCGACTTGAGTTGTATTTCTTCTTCTTCGTCTGCTTGGGCTGGTAGTTTTCCTGTTTCAACTTGGTGGAAGATTTCTTGTTTCAACTTAGCCGCAACTCTCTGTCGCCTGAGGTGGTCTCTTCTCACTGCCGTCCGGAGCTGAACTTTAACTTCTCATCGACTTTCGCTTGTCTGCAGCTCCAATTCTTCTCAGGCTTTCAGGCAATCTTCTTCTTCATCTACTTGGGCTGGAAGTTCTTCTTGTCTGAGGGTTCTTTTCTCGCTGCCGTCCGGGATGAACTTTAACTTCTCATCGACTTTCGGCTTGTCTGCAGCTCCAATTCTTCTCAGGCTTTCGGCAATCTTCTTCTTCATCTACTTGGGCTGGAAGGATTTCTTGTCTGAGGATTCTTCTGCCCGCAAAGGGGCGTTGAATCGGGCCTGATGGCCGCGTTCAGGCTCTATCCCTGCCCGCGGTCCAACTCTCAACCGCAACTCCAACTCAACTGATTTCTGTCGACTGGGGTCCTGCTTATATTGACGCCGCCCAACAAACTGGGGTGGGTCTGTCGGCGTCAGGGTTTTCTCGATAATTCCAAAAGCTGCATTAATTCTGTCTTCTCCATTATCGCTATTGTTTTTTTTCCCCCTACTTCCTCATAGTGTCTTTGGTGGGGCGGCGCATCCATCTCTCTTAGTCTCTCGTATGTCAGGTGACCGCTTTTCAACCAATCGTTCCTGATCGAGCATTTCTTTCCCTTTTCTTCCGCAGGTCACGTGATCGTATTCGACCAATTGTTATTGATCAAACATTTCTTTCCTTTTCTTCCGCAGGTCACGTGATCGTATTCGACCAATTGTTATTGATCGAACATCCTCTCCCCTCTGTTTGCGGGCGTGGTTACATCGTTCTTGTTTAAAAAAACAAAATCCAATTTTGCCCCTTTTGCACGTACGCAAAATGACAATCTTTTGGCTTTCTCTCACCTGGACTTTGTCAAACAGCCCGCTGCTAATTAGTCTTGACTTTAGAAAGGATCTTTTTCCGCCTTCTTGGCGCCCTCTGTGAGCCAAAAGCAATTGTCCCTCTTTTTTACCTCTTTGTTTTACCTGATAGTCGAAAATCTTAATTATCTACATTGAAATGTCTCTACTTTATTAACGTGGGTGTCCAATTCTTAACAGGTCTGTATATCGTTCCACCGGTCCTCACCCTCAACCCAAAGACACTTTTTTTCTCTGATTAAAAATTGTTTCATTGTTCCCAAAATTTCTTTTATCCAAATTGATAAGGTGTCTTTCCATGCAAAAGTAGGCTAGGTGCTCTGACCGACATTCTTACCAAAATGACTTTCGAAAATCGCCAAGACGCTGACCTAAATCTTTTCTGACTCCTATCTCCACCCTCAATTGGGTCAACCATTTCTCTTTTTCTTTTTTCTTCCTTCCTTCCTTTTTCCTTTCTTTCCTTCTTCTTTCCTTAGGATCGTCTAGTACACTCTTAGTGAATTATTTTCAACTCAGTTATTTTCCGTTTAAAAAAAAAATTAACAACCTGTTTAGTAACCGAGTAAGAAAAAAATTAAATCATATTTCTATGAATATTTCTAATAATGCAAGGTGCCACAATTTTAGTAATCTTAGAGAACCACTTTGGGCTTCTATCAACATGGTTGATACTAACCTCCAGGAGAGGAATTAATTGCACCTTTTTGGTCTCATGTTTTCCACTGATATGAAGTGGAATGATTATATTGAATGAATTGCTAAGTCTGCTGCTAGGAAAGTTGGTTCACTGTGTCGTGCCAGACAATTTTTCTTGGCAGAATCCATCTCGAACATTTTATAATCTACCATTCATCTGTGCTTCTATCATATATCTCAAAATTCTTGACAAGATTCAAAGACTGGTCTGTAATATAACTGATCCTGACATGGCATCTAGATGTCAATCATTCTCACCAGCATGACATGGCTTTTCTCTGTCTTTTCTACAAATATTTTCAGGGCAATTGTTCTAATGAGCTTTCTCACTTAGTGCCTCAACTGCATGAATTTTAAGTGTGCTACTAGATTGGCAATTAGGTCTCACCATTTTACAGTTGAACTAGTAAGATGAAACCATATGTTTCTTATTTCCTGCTGCCGTACCACCTAAAATATTCAAAAATTTAAATTCAACACCAATTGCCATCTTGTCTTTCTGAACACTTTGAGTCTTAGTGGCATTATTGCCATCTTCTGAATTTCTGAACACTCTTCTTTTATTGTCATTTCTCCTCACTAAAAGTTTCTCATTCTCATCCTCTCACTGTAACCCTTAATGTCATTATGAGCTTGCTTGGAGTGAAATGATCAAAAAATAAATAAAGAAAAAAAAAGGAGACATGTTAAAATAATGATTATAAGTCAATGAATTCTTGCATTACAAGTGTTGATTTTTAAGGAAGGTCACCCACCATCTTGTGTCACTAATAGAAGAAACCTGTTTAAATATGTATTCCATAATATATAAAGCACATAAGGAAAGAGGGCTTGGAAAACTTGATACTCACAGGACAGAGTGAAGGCAATAGGAAGAGGGGGAAACAATGAATAACCTAGCTAGCAAGCTTGAGTAAATAAATGGCAGAACAAGATTTAGGAGAGATAACAAAATGCCAAAACTTACTAAGGACTACAAAGAACAGGAAATTGTGGAGAAACATGATCACCAAATTGCTGAAGGAACACAGCACATAAAATAAAATATCTGTCTATATTTGATGATGAGGTATTATGTACATTATTTACATTATTCGGACTATTGTCCTCATCTTTGTTGCCATATTTACTACAATGTTTCAGCCTTCTTCAGGTTAAGGCAATGGAGAACTTTCAGAGGGAAATTAACAGGAGATAACTGATAACAGATATCCATTAAACATGGCAAGTGGAACTAGAACAGTCTACCCCAGTGAGCGAAATAAAGGGCTAAGTTCAACATTCCAACCACCTGAGGAAGGCCAGAGTGTACAATATAAATATGGCGACAAAAATGAGAACAATAGTCCGAATAATGTAAATAAAGAAAAATATATAAAGACTTTTCCAACAGTGTTTAGTGTGTAGATAATAATTAAATAAAATCAATAAATAAAGAATTAAAAAAAAAAAATTTTCCCATGATGCAAGTTATAAAGAAACCGGAAAGGATTTCTGGTCACACGTGATTTTATGAATTCTATGACCCCATTTCTTGAAAGGACAGAATCTCTCTTTTCACTTTCCAACGAGATCATTTGGACATGTTTGTAGCAGCCCTACTCATGAAGTAGAGATTTGCCTATCCCAATTCAGTGCAATGCTGACTTGAGCTTGACCATCTTTACCCATTCTTATCCTTACTTCCTATAAATTATTTCTGAACCAAAAAAGAAAATGGACATCCTCAAAAAAGTATTAACTTTGTTTACATACAGTCAACAAAAAAAACAAAAAAACAAAAACAAAAAATAAACATTCATAGGAGAAAATCAAGTTTTTTGTATGCTTCTTCCTTTTTTGTTTATATATTGAACATACACCATCACCTAAAAAAATACACACAAAATCCACAAAATTGTAAACATTCACAAGTGTTAGATTGCCGAGTAATAGCATTTGTTAGTCAGAAGTACTATTCCTAAATGATATATAAAGATGCAATCTATGATAGAACTTTTACTGCTAGATGGCTTGGTACTAAGTTTCTTGTACAATGAGTCCTTGCAAGAACTCAAAACAAGGCATCTGCAGAATGAAGCCAGAAAGGAGAATTTTTCTTGCTTCCTAATGGCACAAAACATCAAAAGCCTGAGATTCATGTTTGTTGCCCAATGAGAATCCCAAGTGTTTCCAAAAATAAAAGTGCTCAGATGAACTAGATTCCTTGTTTCTGCCAGTCCTAACCTTTACAGCTAGGACCCGCCATGGCACTTACATTGTAACAAACCACCCACATTCCCTTCTGTATTCCATCACTGAGAAGTAAGTTCCACTGAAACAGCCTCCCACAAACCACTGCTCTGTCGAACTAACTTCTAAGAGTATGCTTCCCCCAATCACTACAGTCTTAATCTAGGGTTAACTGTTATCTTCCCCTCCTATCCGTATAAACTGCCTCTTAATGTAACCCTCTACCTCGAGTGGCCCCTGAGCCTTGTACAGGGTGAATCTCACTAAAAAAAAAAGTGTTAAAAAGCCAATAGGCTGAAGTTGAAATTTGCTTTGCAAAACTGGATCAAATGTATGACAGAAACTTCCTGAACACTTATTGTTATTGACAGAATGAAAAAGTGGAAAGGTGTTATGGAAACTTACCCATAATAATAATAATGGACTATTCCTGACATTATAAATACTGCGCCTCTCAGAAGGTATGAGCATATTATAAGACGAGGAGAGATAATTGAGAGCATATTGTAAGGACACTGAAATAGTGATACTTGTCGAGACAACATAGTTCATTCTAATCAAATCTGATAGTCATTACTAATACTTCTACTTCTTTGTATTATATTTCTGTTGTAATATATCTTTGTATTCCATACCTGTGTTCATGTTATTCTTTCATTGGTTCTAACCTTGGACCATCACCATGGTACAAGGAACTTGGACCATAACAAAAGATTAAATATTAAACATATTTACTAAAACATAGTCACTAAAAAGTGACTAAGTTGAAAAATTCATTTGGAATTTTGAAGCAAAACAGGTTTCATTTCCATAGTAGTTTCATTATGCCATCTGGTCTAAAACTTGTTTTATATTATTGGGGATCTTATCAAACAGCTCTCATAATTTGGAAGAGAAATAAATTCATACCAGTTTCATTATTCTATCTGGTCTGAAACTTGTCTTATAAAAATTGAAGCCTTTATAAAATAAATTGATAAGAAAGGTGAATATAAAATTATAAATGATATAATGAACTTTGTTTATTATTTTTTTATTGAGGAAAGAATATAAAAATTTATATAAAAGAATTTAAATTAAATAATTAAAAAAGTGTAGATAAAAAAAATGAATAAATAATATAATAGTCTAGGTTTGTCTTACGTACTTGCATTTATGAGAAATTTTTTTTACAAAAAATTAAAAATAAGCCAGACGGTTAATAAAAATTAATTTGATATCTTCGTTAAATTTCCTAAAAATAGAACTGACTCAAAAAGAACAGCTGAAAATAATTCGGTCAAGGGGGACGGTTTGTGATTTCTTTTTCAAATTTGATAAAGATATACACCTTTGTATTTTTTGAAAAATCACAAGGATAGCTTCCACCCACATAAATTTAAAAGATGATATCTGTCTGGAACCAGTTTGAAGGCTATATAAGAAGACGGGTTGGCAGAAAATTTCAGAATGTGTAAAAAGTTCAAAGCAATCAAAAAGCGCAAATTACAAGGATCCAATTCAGTTCCTTATACCACTCCAGAAAGTACCCGACACCTGCTATACTCTCACTTTACAAAAGCCACATCAAACAAAAAAAATGGAGTATATTGCGGCCATATCTATGCTAGAGCTGCTCAGTCCTTGACAGAATTCAAACGTTTATATGCGGTCATGTGGGTGATGAATTATTTTCTGTCTTATAACATTTTTCCCTATCGACATTGCTAGCCTGCTACTTAATCGCTATTTTCATGATAGATGGTCAGAAAAGCTACATTTCTGAGTTCCACCAGTCTATAACTTTACAGCTAGGATCCGCTATGCCATGTATATAGTGACAACTCATCCTCATTCTCTTTGGATTCCATTTGTAAGGAGGAAGTTCCACTTATCTTCTTCCCCTTAACTGTTATGCTGTGGAACAGACTCTTGACATGATGCTTGACAACTTTCAGTCTAGGGTCAGCAATTATCTATCCTACATAGTCTCATAATATACAATTCTTACGTTTTCCTTTTATACACTTTAAACAAACTCATTCAGTAATCCTCTACCTTGAGTTGTTCTTGAGCCTTGTATTATGTGAAGTGAATAATAGTAAAAATAAAAAAAATAAAATAATTGAGTTTCTATAATTGGAATCCACAATGATCTACGGCTTTGAAACCTGGCAACTTAAGATCAATCAAAGAAATCTGATGCCTTTGACAGTCGATGTTTACATAAAATCCTGGCTTTCAAATGGAATGACCATACATAAAATAAAGAGATCAGAGGGTAGATGACTATTATTCCCTGGGTCAACCACTAGTTTCAAACATTATCTCTGCTGGTAGGGTAAGGCAAGAGAGCATTCTGAAATGTTGTAAAAATACGCAAACCTCTCAAGGAAATAAAATTTTGGCATTAAATGTATCATAATCCAGTGTTTCTAAACCTTTTTAAACAACAGCACAACTAAGAGCAAATGAAAACATCATAGCACACTTAGCAAAAGTTTCCATTTAAATATCATGAAATAAGACCATTGATTTTTAAAAAAATAAACACAAAATGAACTTTATATTAAATATAATGTAGCTTAAATAAAATTCATAATGAATTATTTTATGGTTAGTAAGGAATGTTAAATAATAGTTTCAGATCATTATTTTTTAGTGGCAGTGTATTTTGGCTCAGACCTTCTGAGGCTGACCTTTAAGGTCAGATGGTAGACAAAATAGGGATATCAATTTTGATTGGTTGTGCCAAACATGGGAATGTTAGAAAGATAGAAAGTGTTTTCAGTGAATTAAGTTTTACACATCGAAGAATGCAGACATGTTAATTTTGCGTGTGGAAACTGCTCCCCAGTGGAGTGGGATAGCAACCCCACTGACTAGTTAAAAATGTACACCAGCATCTTTAATAAAATAGATAAATTTTCAAATTCCCTTTGTTGATGTCTCATTCATCTCCAGACTCCAAAAACATTTTGAGACCCAGCCAGGAGAAGACGAGCGAAAGAAGCAACATTATTGTTGTGGAATGGACCCTGTCAACCAAAAGACCTCCCAGAAGTGTGAGTGTGAGTGAGGTGGGGGGGGGGTATGCAACATTTTTTTCAATGTTTCACTTCAACTATTTATGCAATTTATTTAGTGTAGCCTTTGCTCTTTTTTTCCCCTGATTTCTTCAATGTTAGGTCAAATGTGCAACAAGCAAACCCTCATAATCTTTCTTGTTTCTTATTTTTGATGTTATTTAGGGTTGAGAAGCTTAATTCATGTAAATAAGGAGAAAATTGCAATAAAACTGATAAGCTTTTTTTGCTAGTGTGGGATATTCCTTTTGTATTGAAATCCAAAATATATCAATGGGACAAATGTTTTATTTTGAGTCCTTAATCCCTAGAAATAGTAGCCAATTCTTCTTCCCATAACTGAAGTCCAATATTTGAAGGAACATAGTGAAAAGAATTAGTTGAAAAAAGTTTAATACTTATTCTTTTATTCAAATACTACTTCCACACACACACACACACACACACACACACACACAATGTATGTGATGACAATACTGCAGAGTACACTAGTGTGTCACAGCATGAAGGTTGAATATCACTGTGTTAAACAAACAAAGCAAACCAATAAAAAAATAATTTGTTATGGGTGACAGCGGCTCTTGTTTTATTAGAATGTCATTACTTGCCATGGTTGTAAAATCATTAGTTGACACAGCACTGACAGTATCAAGACAAATTACAAGTGAGGCACAAGGTTACAAGTGTAGGGCACCTATTTCCTGTTTACTGAAAGAAAAGTAAATGCAATTAACTCTAATATTGCAGTACAGTTGAATGTATTCTTGAATTTGCAACCTCTGCATCTTCTCATTTTTCACACCTGCATGCACCCTGCACTGCTTACATGTTCTGCCTCACACACACACACACACACACACACACACACACACAATCGTTCGAGGGAAGGTGACACTTTAACAATTGTACAAGATTGAACTTAATGCATCTATACCCTATCTGAAGTTATTATGCAAATCAAATAAACCTTAAGAACTCAAAAGTTCTGAACAAATATTTATCAAATTTAAGCTTCTACATTTCCACCATTAATACAGAGTGAATGAACCTTACTGTAAAAAAAAAAAAAAAAACAAAGTTTCAACCCTTTGGCCATCTTCACAAGTTCATTGTTGTTTTGGATTTTAGAAATAAACAATTGTAAATATACTTTGACTTATTTGAAATATTATTCCAATCTTTAACTGTTACAGATGTTATTATAAACAACGCATTTCAGCTAAATACCCTCTGGTCATCTTCAGGTGTCTATTATTGATTTTGATTATTGAGATGATGTCAATGTGCTTTTAAAATTATTCAAACTATTCTTATCTCTGACTGTTAGAGATATTGTTTTAAACTCAATGTTTTGGCCAAGTACTCTCTGGTCACAAAGTCTAGAATTAACCATTATCTTCCCCGCCTATCCATATAAACTACTTAACACAACCCTCTGCCTTGAGTGGCCCCCAGACCTTGTACATGGTGAACTCTATTGTAAAGAAAAAAAAATGGAGTGGAAATTTGAGAATTTCTTTTGAGATGACTATGTAGTTGTTTAGATATAACCACATAATGAAAGAATAAATTTCTGAAAATTTATGCAAGAGAGTGGGAGAAAGAGACAGAAAAAAAGATCTAACTCTAAAGAAAAAAAAAAAAAGAAAAAAAAAAGAAAAGGACCTTTCAAAAACAAGAGACTAAAAATCAAGATCAATCATTCTTAAATTTTTTTTTTTTTTTCATCTCAAGGAGGAAAGAATATTTTTTATGATAGGAATAAGTCTACTTCATTTCCACATAGTCAATTTCCATTTGCATGATCGGAAAAAGATATTCAATTTGCTTCGTCCAATTCTTACCAACCTGCAAGTCTATTTACATAATTCTTTCTTCTTCTAACCCGTTCTTTACATTATTCAAATAAAGGGGGCAAAGATAATTTGAAAAAAAAAAAAAGAAAAGCAAAAACGAGACAAAAAAATTTTTGCTTCACAGAAGAAAAAAAAGTAAGAAATCACAAAATGGATATTGTGCCAATTTTAGTATAAAAAAAAATATGTAATTTTGAAAGTTAATTAACTTGTAATAGCAAATGACAACCACCAACTTTTTAGTCTTTATTATCTGGGAAATTTTAACTGAGAATGGAAAGTACAACACTGAAATTTGAAGACTCATTGAGAGCCAAAGATGCCTGTTAGAAACAAAGTAAAGCATACTGAACTGTTATGTGATATCAATCCTCCTATAAATGTTGGACAATCCCCTCAAAAATCAAGAAGAGTCTTGAAGAAACAAAAGTGTGAATCTACAGAAGGATGCTGAGGATTACATGTGAGCAATGTTTTAGAGAAAATGAAAACAGAAAAGAAACTTATACTTAACATCAGGAAGAGACAGTTGACATTTCTAGGACATATCATGAGGAAAGTGAGTTGGAAAATCTGATACTCACAGTGCAGATTGAAGACCAGCTGAAAATAACACATAACCTACCTAGAGAGCTTGAGTAAATGGATGGCTGAACAGAGTTAAGGAATAACAAAAAGACAAAAATTATTAAGAGCTATAAAGGAGAGGAAATTATGGAGAGCCATGATCACCTATGTCCTGAAGGGATGCACCACATAAAGAAGAAGGTGGCAATATGACGTAACACATGGCTTTGTATAAGTAATATATGAGAGTCATTCTGCTGACAACTATTAAAAAAAGAGAATGGTCAGCAAACAACAAGAAGTTTACAAACAAAAATACTAGACAAAGTAATGTTGTGATTCATCAGCAGGCAAGAAAGTAGAGAAATAAAATTGGAATGAAAAAGAGTACTGTATATACTTGAGTTTTGTGTAAGCTTTTATGGTCAGTTATTTTTTTACACAAAAAATAATGGAGTGCACTATATACAGATGAGTTTTTGGAAGAAGTTAAAAATCACACCTTTTTGATGATTGGCTGCATTTTATTCTCAACTTCTATATAGTTTTGTTTAAGGGATTTTTTTTAGTTTGCTTCTTCATGTTTCAAGAAGAAATATCTGTATTTTATTAACATGCAAAATATAATGATATGTATTTATCCAGAGTTCCCATTTGATGTAAAAATCAGAGATTACTTGGGTTGACAGTTGCAAAAATAGCAAAGATATTTTGGTCAGTGGTCATATGAATCAGAATATACACTAATATATAATGATTTATATTAGTGGACATTATGGATAAGTCTGAGAAAAAAAAGAAAAATCATCCAAAGATGTACTAAAAATCATTTCTATTGAAAAACAATATACAATGTATTAAACTTACCTTTTGTAAATGATTATTTTTTATAGAATAATGAAAGTTCTACTTTTGAAATGGTTTGGCATGCGATGTCAGAAAAGAGATGAATTCTTGTTGTCTGTCCAAGTCCTGGGGGTGAAAAGAGACCCAGAGCTTCATACCTCCTGTTGGTAGCAGGAAGACAGCCTATCATCTGGAACTTCCATATATGTAGTAACACCCATACATATAGGGTTTGGTAGGGTTAGCTAAATCCTTAAACCCTACTGCTGCTACATGTGCATTTTGACAAGTGTGTTAAAGTGTATATATATATATATATATATATATATATATATATATATATATATATATATATATACAAAATGTAAAAAGAACAAAGTATAAAATTACAACATTTAAAACATTAATTTAAAACAGGGTTGAATACAAGAGTAAATCAATAAATATTTATTATAGCCTGTTATATTTCCACCATTAATACAGAGTGAACCTTATAGTAAAAAAAAAAAAAAATGTTTCAACCAAATACCCTTTGGCTATCTTCACAAGTTCATTGTTTTGGATTTTAGAAATGAGCAATTGTAAATATATTTTGACTTATTTGAAATATTATTCCAATCTTTGACTCTTACAGATGTTATTATAAACAACACATTTCAGCTAAATACTCCCTGGTCATCTTCAGGTATATATTATTGATTTTGATTATTGAGATGATGACTTGGCAATGTGCTTTTAAAATTGTAAATTATGTTTCAATGTTTAATAAAATGTTTCATCAGGTAGTTAACAATGATGGTAAATCATCATTATTAACTACCTGATGAGACGTTTTATTAAACTTACAATTTTGTAGTGGTTACTTACAT
This sequence comes from Acanthosepion pharaonis, assembly GCA_903632075.3. Lineage (NCBI taxonomy): Eukaryota > Metazoa > Mollusca > Cephalopoda > Sepiida > Sepiidae > Acanthosepion > Acanthosepion pharaonis. The sequence continues at coordinate 1,612,398 of CAHIKZ030000064.1, read as the reverse complement.
GTTCTAATGTAACAGGGTATAATATATATATATATATATATATATATATATATATATATCATTGTCAGCTTTATCTCATATCCAAGAATTTAATTTTTATCTTTACTGATCACTTCATTTATAATGATAGCGCTGATGGCTAAATTTGCTACCAATGTGCAGGTTCAGGACTAGAAGCTTCCAGTTTTAACAAAACCTACTTCCATTATCAAGTCCCTACCACTGTTTGGCTTTGCAAAAGTTGGTTGTAGGTGAAAGACAATCAGAGTAGAAGAAAGTGCTAATGGCATGAATTTGTTTAAGGTGAACCTCAACTAACAAGGAAGTGACCCAAACACTTGATTTCATTGTCATCCTTTGTGGCACTTATAGATTGAAAGATGCAGAATCCAGTTATAAAACAGTAATGAACTGCCACTGACCGTTAAGTGTAGCCCTCTTCATCTTCATGGTTCAACTGTTGAGATTTGTTATCTGCTTGTTCCACTGTTGAGATCTTTGGGGTTGGTTGCACTTAGTCTGGGTCCTCATCTTCAAAACCTCCACCACAACAAGGAGTGACCATCACAAGAGAGAATTATCATCTGCTGGATTGATTATCTGACCATAAACTATAATTCCTTTTTAACCTTTGGTTTGGTTGTGCTTGTCAAAAAACTGATGGGATAAATTTATTCACATTCCAACACGATCATTGTGAACCATTGTTTGGAGCTGTTTTCTCACTAGTCTGAAGATTAACTCACAAAAATGATCTTCAAGTTTATATCTACATTCAGCAGCATGGCATTTGATCAGAAGGTTTTGAAAAATGTGAAACCACCTCTTGCTGTTGTTCCCTGAGGTGGTAGCACCTGTTAGGATCCCAGGTATGGGCAAATAGTTACCCCTGCCCACCTAAAACAAAACACTATGAAAGTATAAAAATACATTTCTATAGTAAAAATACTGGCAATACATTTTTACCAACAATACACACATACTAACAAATTTTAGTGACTTTATCCAAATCCATTTAAAATACTACCAAACAACCAACATGAAAGAACTTGTTCATGACATTAATCTATATAATATTCTACAATGACTTAAATCAAACTTTATTTCACAATATAACTTCAACAAAACATGCATTAACACCACCTCTAGTAATCATGTCACACAAACATGTATATGCACAAAAGCTGAGTATCAGCTACCATGTATTCAATTGTGAAAGCAGAATAACATATATCATATTTTTATTACTTCCAAGCTACCAAGAAAATTGAATTTCAGCATTAAATGACCCTTAAATAAGGAGTTGATATGCCGTTAAACAAACAAATCAATCAAATCCATATATATATATATATATATATATATATATATATATATATATATATATATATTATAAATATATATATATATCTTCTCCCAATATATATATCAGAGAAGATGACATAAAAATTTTTATCTACAAGAGCTTAACATAAAATTTGCTACAACTACTTCTAAAACAATTAGAGACTTAATACAAAACAAGATAATAATAAACTAAAACTTGATTTACTCTATTACCTGTAATAATTGCCACAAGAAATACATAGGAGAAACTTTAAAAGGAATTTAAATAAAGATTACCACAAAAGAACATAAAAGGGATCTTTTACAAAACACACTAAATGGATTATTTGCTCATCTTAATGAGTTTGATGATAATTAAGATTTTAAAAAATGTTATCTTAATTAAAGAACAAAGTAATTTACCAAAATGAATGTGAATAGAAAGTGCTTTAATTGCTGGATCATCCATAGTAAATTTGCATCCAGATTCTTACATTTCAGCTTTCTGGGCTGATTTTCTATCATTACAATGTCGGATGCTTAATAAAAAAAATGATAAGAATAAACAAAAAGAAAAAGAAACTAAAAGAAATTTTCTAGACGATATATCAAAATACATCTAAAAAAATAAATTCGGACATCTTGGACTAATGTTTTCCACTAATGTGAAATGGAAAGATTATATTGAATCAATTGCTAGATCTACTGCTAGGAAAGTTGATTCACTTTGCCATGCTAAACAATCTTATAATATTTATAAGTCTACCATTCATCCATAATATAATATTGCTGCCACTGGTGTTTCTGCTATATATTTAGAGATTCTTGATAAAATCTAAAGAATCTGCAATGTTATTGGTCTTGACTGGCATCCTGGATTCAGTCATTTTTCACTGCTGTAAGATAGATAGATGACACGATGATTTACTCATGTCTTGTGTGATCAGTTCAATAAGGTCAAATTGGCAGCTGATCTCAAAAGTGACCTAAAACCTGGTGTTAACTGGGGTAAGGAATGGCTTGTTAATTTTAACACCTCCAAAACAAAACTGCTTTCTATTAATCATCTGAGAGACCCCTTTCTGTCTTCCATCAGCATGGCTGATGATACCCCCCCCCCCAGGTGAGCAACTTGCACATTCACAGGTTAACGTGAAATGGAAAGATTATATTGAATCAATTGCTAGGTCTGCTGCTAGGAAAGTTGATTCACTTTGCCATGCTAAATAATTTTTCTTGTCAGAATCTATCTTACAAGCCTACCATTCATCCTTACTTTAAATATAGCAGGAACATAAGACTAGATGTGGCAGTAATATTCAGACATTATTTATAAAATCCAAAGAAGAATCTGCAATGTTATTGATCTTGACCTAGCATCTTCAGTCACTTTCTCACTGCTGTAACATAGCTTCCCTGTGTTTTTTCTTTAAATACTTTCATGGGAATTGTTCTGATGGTACACATACTTTATGAATTTAAATGCAGAACTAGCTTGGTGGAAAGGGCTCATCATTTTGTAGTTGAAAAGACTAGATGTAAGCATAAGTTCTATGCTAACAGTTCCTTCTCTGACACTTCTCGTTTGTGGAACTCTCTTCCACCTTCTTGCTTCCCAGTCATCTTCAAAAATTTAAATGCAATGTCAATTGTTATTTTCCATCTTAATTTGTGTGGAGTATTGGTCACAGCTCCCCACAATAGGTATTGATGCTGCAGTTTCAATAGCAAGTATTTATTTTAATGATATGAAGTTTTCATCTTTACCCTGAACCAATTTTAAATTCAGAAATATCCTTCACCAAGACTGGTTGCCAACCAAGGCTAGAGAGCCAAGTCTGCCTTGCTATTTATTTCCAGTTGTGGGAGGAAGAGATGGACATGTATTTTCAAGGGGATTTATGAATAATATGATTGTGGTTAAAATTTGAACTTGGCACGACAAATGAACTTTCTGCATTGATAACCGCTACACTATGGGCATATCCATTTATATATTAAATGGTTTGCTGAAATTATTAACAATCAGAAAAGTACAAAAAAGGAAAAAAATCCTATTTGTGTATTTTGAAATTTATGAGTTTTCTAACCAATAACATTTTCATATAAATTTTAAATTAGCTGTTGGAAAATATTTTGAAAATAAAAAATTGAAGTTATTTTGTTCATTTTTTTTTTTTGCTATTGAGTAATTTGGTTAAAGAATTTCCAGAAAAGAGAATAGATTTCTTTTTGTAGGTAATGGAGATTTTATGTAATTGTAGAATTGGTATAATATAACCTATTTCCTATAAGACTAAAACATTAAAAAAAAAAAACAATGGTATTCAACATTTTCATGATCTCACAAACTCACTTCCTTTATATGAAAAAATGTTCATTGTTTGAATATGAGGTACAGTCCAGAAAACAAATAAAAGGAATTCAATAGTAATGTTAATATTAACTGTTTCTTTATAAGGAAATATTTGCTATTTATTAACCAAGTGACCAGTGATTCTGTCAATTGAAATATCTAAAATCTGTTTCTTAAAACAATTTTTCAGGAAAATAGGTTTCCCAAGTCCAGTAGCTGTTATCACTCTTTCCAGTATTGATAGGGTTATTATTCTTTATTAGGAATATGACTATCTGGCAAGTGTTATGAAAATGGAAAATATGACACAGAAATCCAAAGACCCACTGGAATAGTGAAAGATGCCTTCCAGAAACTAAGCATGATATTAAAAAAACAGGAAAACTTTGATGAACTGCTATGTAATATATATCCTCTAATATGGCAGTGAATGCTGGTCAATCTCTTCACAGCTGAAGAGAAGACTTGAAGCAATGGAGATTAGTTCTACAGAAGAATACTGAGAATGCCATGGACAGAACATGTGAGAAACGGGGAAGTTTTAAGGAACAAAAATGACACTTAGGACCAGAAAGAGACATTTGAAATTTCTGAGGCATGTCATGAGGAAAGAGGGCTTAAAGAATCTGATACTCACAGGACATATTGAAGAGGTAGAAGGAAGCAGCAAATAACATACCAAACAAGCTCATATAAATGGACAATAGAACATGAACAGGGAGGGATAGTAAAGGGTTAAACGATGCTGAAGGCTACAAGTGATGGAATTTGGGGAGAGCCATAATCAACCATGTACTGTAAAAAAAAGAAGTATTCCCTTTATCTGCAGGGGATGCGTTTCAAGGCTTTCAGCAGATGCATATTTTTTGCCATTATATATCTACATAGTTATGATAAAAATTAAAATTATAATTAAAGTAACTAATTAGTCATAAAAGATTAACAATAATGATGAATAATAAAAAAGAACAATTATAACATGTTTTAATAAAAATTATGTGATGGGTAGGGTGCTGGACAATTTTCTCCTATATGAAGAGGAGACTTGAGGCAATAAAAATGTGGCTCAACAGAAGGATACTGAGATTACCATGGACTGAACATATGAGAAGCAAGGAAGTTTTAGAGAAAATGGAAACAGAAAGGACACCTGTCCTTAAAATCAGAAAGACACTATTGAAATTTCTGGGGCACATTGAAGTCAAAGGGAAACAGCTTGTGAAAATGGTTGTCAGAAAAAGGAGTGGGAAGGGTAGTAATGGAACAAACATTGCTATAAGGGATAGGAAGCTGTGGAGAGCCATGATCACCTGTGTAACAAGCTTGTGCAAATGGATGGCATAACAGTGATTGAGAAGGATAGTAAAAATGCAAACATTGCTAAGAATTACAAAGGATAAGAAGTTGTGGAGAGCCATGATCACCTAACTAACAAGCCTCTACAAATGAATAACAGAACAGAGATTGGGATGGATAGTAAAATCACAAACATTGCTAAGAATTGCAAAGGATAAGATGTTGTGGAGAGCCATGATCATCTGCCTAACAAGGCTGTGTAAATGGATAACAACAGCGATTGGGAGGGATAGTAAAAAGAAAAACATTGCTGTTACAAAGGTTAGGAAGTTGTGGAGAGTAATGATTGTTCTGAAGGGATATGGCACATAGAGGAAGAATCTGTTAGAGTAACTTGCAAGTTATTTCTCCATGGCTTGACACCCAAATATTTTGGGGAAATTTTTATAAATGTGAAATGCAGATTTATTCCATGAAATAAAACGATATAAGCCTTCAACATCAATAATCTCAGAGAAATCTCATAATGCAAAAATCAGAAATTTAAACAAAGAAAAATGTTTTTTTATAGGAATAAACCCAATGAAATGCCAACGTTTTGTATTCAGAAAGACTTACGGCAAAAATGATCGGATTATTGCCCAATGCATTTAAAGCAGTGATATTAACTGGTTGGTTTTTAACTCAATCAAAACTGCTGATTCTCTGCCGATTGACAAGAGTTGAAAGTTCTATTTGGAGGAGATTTTCTTGGATTTCCAGGAAAAATCTTCCAGCAGACAAATCCAGAAAGGAAATGAACAGATTGACTTGTGGGTGGGGAATAAACAAAGGGTGATTATAGAAGAGAAAATAACGAATTGAAATCCCAAAAGAGGCGTCCGTACACAAAAACCATTAATTTCATGAGCATTGTATTCCATTTCATTTCAAACAACAATGATGCTAGGAAATATATTGGGTCTCTCAAACAAAAATATATACACAATTTTTACGCCATATAACTTGGTAAATATATATCTTTTTTCTTTTTCAAGTATAGCAGAAGGGTAAAGATAGTTTAGAATAGTGTTTCAAATTGATCTATAAATGTAGGTCACCAATGCTTATGTAAGTTTTAAATAAAAGAAGCCCAATCTTCTCTTTCCAGTCTCGACAGATTTCAAAAGTGTTTATGTGGGCCTTGCAGGTGATGCATTTACCCTCTTACAACTCTTTTCTCCACAGATGCAATGTTGCAAGATTCTTGTTACTCTATCACTATTTACACTATTTATATGTTGACCATTATCCTCATCTTTGTTCTTACCCCCCTCTGGCTTTTCATCACATTTTCTCCAAAGAGATTTTTGTTTACACTATTTATATACGGAATTTTCCTCATGGCCCAACTCTTCATTTTTTGTGATTGATAATAAAAACAAAGATCAGTACAATAGTCCACAGGTAAATTCTGTAAATAAGCAATTTACACATAAATTCAGCAACTCCATTGTTGCTGTATCTGTCTATATTTCTGAGATGAGGTATTATGTACACTATTTACATTATTTGGACTATTGTCCTCATCTTTGTCGCCATATTTATTACAACATTTCAGCCATTGTATGCTCCAGCCTTCTTTAGGTGGTTGGAATGTTGAACTGAACCCTTTATTTCACTCACAGGGGTAGACTGTTCTAGTTCCACGTGCCATGTCTAATGGATGTCAGTTATCAGTTATTTCTTGTTAATTCCCCTCTCCAATTTCTCCACCGCTTTAACCAGGTATTGAACTCACATTCTTTGGGTCATGTCACTGGATCTAACCAACGCCTTTATCAGTGTGCCATGTGTCCTCCTGCAGTTCATTATTTGAAAAACCTTCTGCAAGCACAGGTTCACAAACTCCATTTTGTGAGAGATTAATCAAATTTGACCAGTGCATCACTTCAGAGTTGATGAATGTCATTTTCAAAAATCCTTTCTTTGGTGGCTCAATATTTTTGAAACAAAAAAATTATTTTTGTTGGAAAATTCACCAATACTTGGTTATATTTTTGTTGAAGCTTAAATAAGCATGGAATAATACAACACAAAATGTACGTTAACAAAATGTATTGAAACAAAGAATAGGTACACAATATTTACAGTTAGTTTGGTATATTCTTGGGAAGCCTGTTCCTGCATAATGGGTTGACTAAATCGCAGTCAAATAGAGTCTCTGGATTCAATTTCTTAATCTCTACTATCTTCCCGTCTTCCGGTACCAACCCATATTTATATGGTCGGTAGTCCGCTTATGTAAATTAGGTGTATCATACACAACAATTTTTGTGATGTAATTTGAATGAAGCTTTAAAATTAATCTCGTAAATTGACATAACTAATTAAGTATGAATAAATGTTTACTTACCTAATGGATAATTTTTTTTATAGCAAATAAAATGTATCTGACATCAACATTGAGAAAAGAATATTTTCTGGAAGCAAGACGAAAGCATTCTGCTGTAAATTTTGAATACAACATTCTGTACTTCGCTCGGCTGTTCCTTTATTGTTTGGGTCATGTTGAAGATATACAGTTGCTAGTCATGGAATTTATTATCCTTTTTAATTTCAAACTAACTGCGTATATTTCAATTACAAATTTTATGAGGATGTGCTATAAGGCTTTCACTGATTACCTGAAATTAAATTCCAAATTATTCTCGTTTCCTCAAAAAATGATAATGACTTTGAAAGAAATATTTTCTGTCATTAATTATCATGTCAAACATCAACTTTGAAATTGAGTGCAACACCAAGTTTCCAAAATCAACCTGTTCTACTTTCCTGAGCCAGTGTAAGGGTCCTTTTGCCTCCCACCAAATCTATGATATGCCACCCTCTCACTTTACTACATCTCAATTTTGATTAGGTAGTATTCATATAAAATACAAATTTTATTGTAACCTAATTATGTACAATAACAGATCATATGCAATATAGGTGAACAATTCAACTGGAAATATTGAAAATAAATACAATATATCTAAATACAAATAAAAGCTTCATAACAGATCATTCCATCTTAAATCAAACAACAATGTTTTTTGAAGCAATTTTTAATATCAACTTGACATTTTTTATTCTTAAAAGTTTAATTATGTACAATAATGGATCATATACAATATAGAACAGTTCAACTAGAAAAATTGAAAATAAATACAATGTATCTAAATGCAAATTAAAAACTTCATAATAGATCATTCCATCTTAAATCAAACAACCATGTTTTGCAGCAATTTTTAATATCAACTTCAGATTTTTCTTGTGAAAACGGTTGAAGAATTTTAACAAATTTACATTATGGAAAAGAAAATAGTAAACTTGCTATAGTGTTTTTTTAAGACTTTCTTAGACAAAGCAAAACAAATTCATGGATTTAGACAAAAAACAAAAATGTCCCCAGAATGACATCAAAATCCACAAAAATTTTTCAGCCACTAATAGTCAGTTGTGTCTAGTTTAATTTGTAACACATGCAAATGTAAGTAGAAAAAAAGCAAATGATTTTTCCATACAGCATTTGTACAACTGATTGATCAATTTGTTTTTGACAGCTTATCAACCCTTTGTAGCTTATTTGAAGCCAAAACATTATTGGATTGTAAGAAAACTTTTTTTTTGTGCATGTTAATAATGCATTAACAATTTTGGGGAGATAATGATTTTCAAATACAGGTCTTACTACTTAACCCATAGCTGGGGGAAAGTGGTGGATTTATACCTTTTACAAGGATATTTGCACATAAGTGAATATAAAAAACTTGACTGGAATTCAGTTGATTGATTGAATGATTCGTTTTTGACAGCTTACCAACCCTTTTCAGGTTAAAGCCAGAAAATATATTTAGGTTGTAAGAATTTCTTTTTGAGATAATAATAATTTAAAGATATAAGTCTTACTAATTAACCCATATTTGGGGGAAGGAATTTGTTCTCTTTTGATTTCTCATTCTGAGCTGTACCCTACAATATTTACTTTTTTTTCATTCAATCAATTCACCCCAAGCAAGGTGATAATGCTAATACGATGCAAGGGGCTATTGCAAGAGAAAGAAACTGAAAAGACTTTAGAAGGAACTAGAAACCCAATCTTAAACAGAAAACAAGGGATAAACCTCTACTCCTGTTCAAAAGGCCAGCAAGGAGTGTGTGCTGAATGATAGGTGGACCTATCTACTCCTATTGAGGAAAAATAAATACATAAATAGTAAATAAAAGTACAGTGTTTAGGCAGAGATATTTGAAGTATAGAGTTGAAGTGGACTTTAGAAGGAACCAGAAGCCCAATTCTAAACAGGAAACAAGGATAGACCTCTTGTTCAAAGGACCAGGGAGCAATGTGAACTGGATGATAGGCAAACCTATCTATTCTTATTATACAAAAAAAAATGTTCCCTTGATTCTAATGATCCCTACAAACGTTATTTTCCTCACCACCATCTTGGGTCTTTCCACAAATGCAAAAGGAGTAGTACCACCCACTTCTGGAATTAATTAGAAAATTTACCATTGACCAAGAGAGTAAATCTTTAAAATAAATCACAGAGTATGAGTGAGACAGAAACAATATATAGGGATAGTGATGACGAGAAAATTATTTCATTTTCTATAGAGTGTATAAAGTATAGGTATAAAGTGTCACTGCCAACACTTGAGTTTGAACATAGATCGCCAGTGAGCAAACACAGGTGATCCCATTATTGAATCATGTAGACCATGTGACCATAGAGGAAATGCATGTATGTAGGAAGTAGCTGACAACTAACACTCGTTATTTCTACACTATCCTCTATTATTATATGGACCGCTATTCTCTACTCTTTTCGCTATACTATTTTTCTATATGGATTACTATTTGAGCGAGTATTATCAAGCAAGTACTGTTAGTGTGAGTGATATTTGACGGCATCTGGCACTAGTATTGTTCAGTGGCCTACTATAGTTGTATCTGTGATTACAAAGTCTCTACTACAATGAGCATTACAAAAGTGGCAACAAGTGTTCGTTAACATCACAAAATGGATTCAAACAGGGATTCAGGAATTTGGTGATGTAGTGATCTTGAGGTTTAGTAGTTCAAATTTTGACTCTTTGGAAAAAAATTGTTCTACCAGGATTCATTATTGGTGGCTACAATCTTAATAGAATTAGATATACAGATGACAGTGTTGATAGTAGACATAGAAAAGAATATAAAGCAACTCCTACAGAATGTAGTAAGAGAAAGTAAAAAAAAAAAGAACTAAATAACAATTGTAAAATTGATCAATTTTTTTTATGGATTATCAACCTTTTGAAGGTTATTTAAAGCCAGATATATATTTTTAGATTGTAAGAATTATTTTGGGAGATAATGAAGATTTATTAATATAAATCCTACTAATTAACCCATACCAAGGAGAGAAGGTTGGATTCATATCTTTACTAAGGGTATTTACATGTAAGTGAATATAATAAACCTGACTGGAATTGGAACTCAGCTTTTTGATTTCCAATTCTGAGTCGTTATCCATTACACCACCTGGTTTTTTCAAGTGGTCACCCATCTAAGTATTGACATTGCTTAACTTTGGTGATCATATGAGAACTGATGTTTCAATGTGATATGTCTATAAGCATCATTTGTAAGACAGAAAGATTGTCTGGTTGTCAGCAAAAGGGACAGACTAACATCTTAATTACAAAGTGGAGACGCCAAAATCAAGCAAGTACAAAAATTTAAATATCTAGGAAATGTTTAAAGATGGAGATGCAACACCAAAATCTGGAGGCGTATTGGGGTAGCGAAAGAAGTCTTCCAAAAGTGAAAATATTAAGAAATAGGAAAATTTTGTTGGACACAAAATAAAAAAGTACTGAAATATCAGTCCTCCTATATGGCGGTGAATGCTGGATCATCTCCTTACAGATGAAGAAGAGACTTGAGAGAGCTGAGATGTTGTTCTACAGAAGGATGCTGTGAATGCTATAGATGGAAGATGCGAGCAATGAGGAAGTTTTTAGGAAAATGGAAACAAAAAGGACACTTATACTTAGAATCAGAGGTAATTGAAATTTCTAGAGTACATAATGAGGAAAGAGGGCTTGGAGAATTTGACACTTACAGGACATATTGAAGGCAAGAGAGAGAAAAAAGTGCATGACCTACTTAATGAGCCTCTGTAAATGATTGGCAGAACAGGTATTAGGAGAGATAGCAAAAGGATGAACTTTACTAAGAGCTACAAAGGACAAGAAATTGTGGAGAGCCATGATCACCCATGTCCTGAAGGGATATAGCACATAGGAGAACTGTTAATGCAGGCTTTCAATTCATCTTCGGTATGTCTTGGTGATTACCAAAATCTTTGTAAATCGTAAATATTTTAATAATTTTGATAAAAACCTCAAACTTGAATTATGAGTTGAAATCATATTTATTTTTAACTTTTTTAATTTAAATTCGAAAATATTGGCACCTTTCATATTGAATTAAAATTTTCTTTTTATTGATTCACATGAAATATATATTTTTAAATTAGATTACTTTATGTTTCTGTTAAAAAGAAGAGACTTGAGCCAGCAAAGTTACCGTTCTACAGAAAGATTCTACAAATACTATAGATGGAAGATGTGAGCAGTGAAGAAGTTATTAGAAAAATGGAAACAAAAAGGATACACGTATACTTAGAATCAGAAAAAGACAATTGAAATTTCTAGGGTAAAAGAGAGCTTAGAAAATTTGAGACTCAAAGAACATATTGAAAAAAGAGGGACAGTGAAAAGCAGTGAATAACTTACTTAATTACAAAGGACAGGAAATTGTGGGGAGCCATGATCATCGAGGTTGTGGAACATGGCATGTAGAAGGAAAGAAACAGATGGAGAAATAATTCAGTTGTGTTAAATAAGAACAAGATGAGATATCCCAAGACATGGACAGTAGATTAACAGAAACCTGAAGAAGGACAGAGTGCAGAGTAGTTGAAGCATTATAATTATAACAACAAAACTGACATTAATCCAAATATGGATAATGTAAATAAGACCAGGGAATATATAAAATCCATGTCAAAGTCGTTAGAACGTTCACTTTCTGACCATGAAACCTAGGTTCAAATCTAACTATCATAACGTCTCAAAGGTGATTCTTGATCTTATCAACCTGTGGAGGTGATTTTAGCATTTGGTAGCTTTTGGAAAGTAGATGGAATTATTCATCAATGGTTGTGCTAGCACAAATTCACAAGTCATCTAGACCGAGGGTTTGAGTGTGCTGGCCTTGTTCAAACTGTTGTTCACTTCAGATGATGCACTTGTTCCTAGAAACTGTAACTAACGATTGCTCAGCATAGTTGCAGTATAAACCACAAGTTGGCTCTGTGGGTGTCAATAAAACACAAATGGGCCTGGGCAGATGGGCATGCTTGGAAACAAGCAGCCATTTTGAAGATGAGAAATCACATTGATTCCCTTTGTGCCTTATGGGTAGAAGGACAACTTTGAATTCAAAACCGTAAATGGCCCTGGTGATCCACATACTTGAACTGTAACAAGGGATTGCTCAGCAAGGTTGCAGTATAAATCACTGTACGATCACTGAAGTTAAGTGACCTTGAGCCTGGTCAGTACCTAGATGGGTAACCACTTGTGAATACTAGATGCTGTAGGTTTGTATGTGCAGGTGGTGTAATGGATAATGGCTCAGAATTGTTAATTGGAGAACAGAGTTCCAATTCCCATTGAGTTTGTTATATTCACTTATATGCAAATACTCTTGGGAAAGTTATGAATGAACCTCTTCTCCCCCCAGTTATGGGTTAATTAGTAGGATTTGTATCACTAAACCATTATTATCTTCACCACCACCACTACAATTCTTACAATTTAAAAAAATTTTCTGGCTTTAAATAACATAACTTGCAAAAAGTTGAGAGCCGATAGAAAATAAATCAATCAATATCAATTGAATATGCAGGTGGTATAATGGTAAGATTAGTTGTTTCCTTATAAGGAAACATTCAGCATTCATGGGATAAGCAATCAGTGCGTCTTTCAGTTGAACTTTATAGAATCTTTCTCCTAAAACTATTTTTCAGGAAAATAGATTCCTCAAGGTTACTATTATTTCTTTCTAGTATTGATAGATTTTTTTTCTTAACCTTTTAATTAAAGTGTTTTGGAAAGTCAACTGATAAAACAGGATCTTGATCAATAAACCGAGTGATAACACTTCACTAGATGACAGAATAATTCTATGTGAGGAGAAATTTCAGTAAACTTAAATAATGCCTAAAGGTTAAATCCACTTTGGCAGGAAGGGAGACAAGCCTGCTACTGTTACTGCTTAGAACCCATCCATTAAACTGAAGAGCAGGAGTCTAATATCTTTAGAAATTTGTTAGCCAAGGATGGTGAGTTCAATTCTTGGTAAGACCACAAGAGTCAGCATAATTAACAGCTCTCCCCCTTTTCACTTTTTCATGCAGACCATTGTGGCAGCTTATGTACCACACACATATTAATGTAACAATTTTTTACACATTAGAGATTCTAGACTCACATACATGATCCAGAATCTTGCCAGAGGAGAAATTCTAGACTCATATACATGATCCAGAATCTTGCCAGATGAGAGATTCTAGGCTCACATACGTGATCCAGAATCTTGCCAGATGAGAGATTTTAGGCTGACATACATGATCCAGAATCTTGCTAGAGGAGAGGCCTCTTTTAGACAATCTGCAACTTTGCTTGAGCCAGAAATCCATTCAAGTTTATGTATTACCTTTTGCTCAAGCATTTCACAAATAATTGCAATTTCGATTCTCAGTCATTCATCCAATATTTTTTTTTCTAAGCATTTCACCCCAAGCAAGACAGGAATGCCATTAACATGTGAGGGGTTACAGAGAGTGAAAGTAAGAGTCATGAGGGGTGTTGAGGAAAAGATAAAGAAAAGAACAGGGATCAAGATCAAGACATCAGAAGATGTCGATTGACATTACATTTAAATTTTTGAAGATATAATCATCAGGAAAGCAAGTAAGAGGAAGGGAGTGCAACTAGTACATGAGTGAGCACACATATATGCATTGTCAGTTTTACATATTACTGGAAGATTTTCCCGTTTTTGCCTTCAATACATAAAAGTTCTAGAAGGTATTTTTTTTATAAAAAGTGCATGCTTCCATACTATCAATCATAGCTGTCTGCGTACCTTTCACAACTCTCTTGAGTATGATATTGCCAAGAAATAACAACATAGCATCAAAATTTTCTCTGAATTACATGTATTCATTATTATCTTAAAAAAAGAATTCTACCAATAAAAATATATTTTCTGGCTTTAAATAACCTGAAATGGATTGATGAGCTGTAGAAGACAAATCAATCAATCAATGAAGAAACACAAATGTGACTGAGCAAGTGTCTGCAATAGGGATTGACTAGCCATCCTCTCAGACAACTATACTCAAAAACAAGCAACCAGATGCAAATATTAGTCAGAATAAACTGTTCAGTTAGCTTAGACAACTGTCTTGGCTGGCTATTCACTCACACATGCACATGTTCATCTTTGAGAAAAAAATGGTTTATACCACAAAACATGCAAATCATGATTGAACGAAAATGTTGACGATAATCAATTTAGTAAATCACGAAAGTCTGTGTAACATTTTTTTTTTAACCAAATTTTCTATCCATTTAGATTTTAAGCAAATCTCAAAGACGGAATTAATTTCATTGAATTTTAATATCTAAAATCTAAAATGTTTGCATAAAAAATTCTTCACAAAAACTGAATACAAAAATACAACTCTAAAGCAGATCAATTGAATATAACAAATTTCAGAATTACCGATAAAAATTCCCAAGATTTTTTTCAAATGTTCATTTCTTCCCTTCTGCCAACAATTCTTGGTTGGTCAGCTGGTTGTTGGTCTATTCAATGCCGAATGTTGTATAGGTCACCCAATGAAGATTGAACTCATTACACTGTAGTAATGTTTTTTTGTTTTTTATTTGCTTTCTACAGATCATCAATCCATTAGGGGTGATAATAACAGTTTAGTGATACAAGTCTTTCTAATTAACCCATAGCTAGACGGGGGGAGGAGGATAATCTCTCAAGTGTATATATATATATATATATATATATTGATACATGTTTCATTAAATAATATAGACAAGTGTTGTCTATCTATTTTATGTAAATTCTTTTCATAACATCTGATAAGCTTAATAATATTATCATTAAACGAAGAAAGAAAATCACAATATTGATACATATTTTTTAATCCAATCTAAGCTTTTGGCTTACATAAGCTATTATCAAAGATGACAATTACATTACAATATATTAAGCAATACACGGACAAATCAGTGATGATAATCTGTTTCTGTTTACATGGAAGATTTTCAAGCAATGACAAATTCTTGAAGCTATATACATAAAACCGTTGAAACTTAACCTGAACAAAATAAACTACGAAATCTCTACAAATATTCTTCAATACATATAATTGGTAACAGAAGCCATTGGTTATACCAACGGCTTCCCATACTTAATACTTCTTGAATTCACTCTCGCATGGTCATGTGTGACATCATGAGCTGCAGTGCGATTTTCACTTGCAGCATGTTATATGCACGAGTTTGTCGTTGCTTGTAAATCTTCCATGTAAACAGAAACAGATTATCATCATGGTCTTGTCTGTGATATCATAATCACAATCCAAATCATCAGACCTACAAATTCAAAAATTTTTGAATTTGTAGGTATGATTTGGATTGTGATTACGATACCAATGTAATAAATTATAACCATGGAATATTAATGTTTGAACCGTTTATATTATATTCTTACTCTGTCCTAGACATTGAGTTCTACCTGGATTCCTCTTGGGAATTTATTTATATATATATATATATATATATATATATATATATATATATATATATATATATATTTAATGGAAAACAGACTTTACCAAGTTCTTCATAACTTAAATATATATATATATATATATATATATATATTTCAAACACGTTTGGTTAAATAATTTAGACATATGTCAATTAGTTTTTGTTGCGATCCGTTCAAGTTCACAGATGAATTTTTGGGTAGCCTTAGAAAATTGATTAATAAAAATACCAAAATTTTCTTTCAAATAGTTTTTATTTTTCCAAGTACTTGATCTTGATATGTCTGAATTATTTAATCAAACCTGTTTGAATGAAAATATGCTATATATATATATATATATATATATATATATGATAGGTAAATAAAGATAAATTATCCACTATGTTGATGTCAATAATATCACTTTTGTTATACAGGTTGAGAATATGTTATCTGAAATTCTTGGGACCAGAAGTGTTTTGGTTTTCAGATTTTGGGGGATTTTGAAATACAGTCTATTTAATTTGTATGTAGTATCGATAAAATGACTGAGATCATCATTTTTTTTCTTTATCTCGTGTTTTTCTATTTTTCATTAATTTCTGTTCATCACTTTCCACATAAAACTTTAACAATTTCTCCTTCTGTTTCTTTCAATTGCATATGGCAGTTCTTCCAACGTCAAACTCTTCAGTCAGATGATTCACACTTACACCCATGTCTAGTTTTTCCCACAGTTTGACTTTCTGTAATATTAATAAACATAAATGCTTTCATTTTTTTATCTGCAGGAGTTTTTGACATTTTGAATAATATCTTTACTGAGTATGAAACACCTGGTAAGTCATCCATGAACAAAGGTGTTGCTGTGACAATCACTAACAAAAAACTGGAGTCAACATAGGCTGGGGAACCTCCACCCAGGGCAGATGAGGTCATTTACATTAGCTGCACATCACCTAGAAACTTTCCCAGTGTCTTCTGAAGTTTTGCTTTTGTGGCAAGTCATGTCAACACCTGAAAAACTTTTTGATTTTGGAATTTCACATCAAGAATATTCAACCAATATTTCTGTTGATTTATGTATCGTTAATTTAGGCATCCAGCACAGTGGCAGAATAGTAAACTGTAGGCTATGAAGTAGTTTTCATATTCCTTTATATATATATATATATATATATATATATATATATATATATATGAATTTTCCTATAGTTGTATTTTGATTGGTCATTCTAGCTTTTTGGAACAATGTTTTCCCCTTGTAAAGGATCGTTAACTAATTTGAAACTTTTAAAACCATTTGTTTTGCATTCAACATCATCACTTGATAAGACACCGGGAGTGTTAAAACAAAATGGCTATTTTTGTAGTGATTTTATAACATGTTTATGTTTTAAATTTTTCTAAATAAATATATATATATATATATATATATATATATATATATATTTATTTATAAATTATAATCACTATTAAGTTTAAAATTATAAAATTACCGAGGAGAAAAAGGGGAAATACATATGTTATTCAATTTATTTCTTCGTTGAAATTACGTTATAATATATATATATATATATATATATTATATATGATAAAAATATAGTTTTAAGGTATGCTATATTTATGGGCAAAAGTGCTCAATATCAGAGAGGGTGTATGTAAATATAAAAAGTGGACACTGAGTTCAACACTGATTGGTAACAATCATTTACATGCTATATATAGAGTTTGGTTTGTTTGTTTAGTGGCATATCAAAACTTAATGGGTCATTTAATGCTGAAATTTTCTTTTCTTTTGAACATTTCTTTTTTTTTCCAATAATATATTACATTATTGGTAAATTTTAATTTTTTTTTTAATATGAAAATGTATTGCTAGTATCTTTCTCTGATGCATTTTTATATTTTCATGATTTCATATATATATAAGTTGTAGCCTCTGTCTGTTTGTTATCAAACTCTTCCTAGGGTTTTGGAAATAAACCCCCATAAACATATATTGTGAAACTACATTACTCAGGATATTTGGATAAGTATTTTCATTTGGATCAGATGGGTCCCAGGAAATGGGGGTGGGGGGGGGCTAAACTTCCCAGTGAAATTTTTTACCCTTTGATTTAAATTAAAATTAAATTTGAACAAGATCAAATATCCAAAATATAAAAGAGGAAAGCCAGAAGATGGAGGTCACATTGGCAAGGTCATTGAGTATTGAGTATGTTATAACAATGATTTAAAATCAATCATCTTTTTCTTACCAAAAAAAAAAAATGCGACACAGATAATTCAGCCAGTAACAAAAAAATCCAAAGACATATTGGGATAGCAAAAAATGCTTTCCAAAAACTAAGCAAAGTATTAAGAAACAGGTAAATTTAATTAAAAAAAAAAAGAAAATAGTGCTCTGAACTGCAATGTAATATTAATTCTTATACATGGTAATGAATGTGGGACAAAAGATGAGGAGAAGTACATTTTGTAAAACCACATTTCTGTTGACTCAAGGCAACAGAAATGCAGTTCTATGAAAGGGAGGCTGAGAACACAATTATGAACATAATATGAAAACAAGGAGGAATTAAGGAAAATTAAAACAAAAGGACATATATATAAAATCAGAAAAAGACATCTGAAATTTCTGGGACACATTGAGGAAAGATGGCTTGGAAAATTTGACACTTATAGGACATATCAATGGCAGATGAGGCAGCAGGCCACATACCTGACAATGTAAATAAATGTTGGAATAGTGGGTGGGAAGTATGGTAAAAAAAAGTTACTAAGAACTACCAAGGATAGGAAGTTGTGAAGAGTCATGATCAGCCATGGCCCAAAGAGAATCAGCAAACCAAATTCAAATTTTGGATAAGAAATTTGATGTTATAAATGCTCTTGGGAAAGGCATGAATCCATTTTTTTCTCCCACTCCCGCTAGGTGCGGATTAAAATGGTAGGGCAGACTGGACTCTGTAACGTTGGTTTGCAACTAGTTGAGATGGACAACTCTGAATTCCAGCTGTAGAGAAAGCAATAGGAAGGCACTACACTATCTCTTTCAAGAACTGTCATAGAAATGTAGTCTATAATTCACTATTTACATTATTTGGACTATTGTCCTCATCTTTGTCGCCATATTTATTACAATGTTTCAGCCGTTGTATGCTCCAGCTTTCTTCAGGTGGTTGGAATGTCAAACTGAACCCTTTATTTTGCTCACTGGGGTAGACTGTTCTAGTTCCACATGGCATGTTTAATGGATGCCAGTTATCATTTATCTCCTGTTAATTCTCCTCTCCAAGTTCTCCACTGCCTTAACCAGGTATTGAACTCACACTCTTTGGGTCCTGTCACTAGATCTAACTAACGCCTTTATCCACTGTGCCATGTGTCTATAATTGTTAAAGAAAAGGGTGCTGTGGAGAGCCATGATCACATACCTTGTGAAGAGACATTAGAACTTAGTGAGGAGTAGTACTAATTATCTGCTATTACGTCAAGAAAAGAGAAAGTACTAATCAATATAAATGGGACTCTAGAAAGACCAAGACAACACTAATCTAAACTATTGATTCTAAGTCAGAAGTCTTTTGTCAGGAAGCCATAAGAGTCCTAATTCAAGGAAAAAAAAAATGGCACTAAGAGGAATTCATTTAAGAGATTAACAGACTTACTTCAAGACATAAAGAGGTGAAGATATTGAACTAATGATGGCTTCGATTAGGAAGTGGCCAATGACTTTTCTGTTCACCTCTCTTCATTGCACAAGATGGGTATTAGCTTAAGGATACCAATTTTGGCTAGTTGCTGCAAGGTCTATGCTTTAGTTATGAAAATACTTTACTTTTCAAATTTATGATTTATCTATGTATATATAACATACCATGAAAATAATAAACAAAAACTTCAAATTCTTGAGGCCCTTAATATCAAAATCAACCAACCAACACTCAAAATTTATTACAAATATAGCAACAACATATTAAAGTACATATAACAAACATTTAATACCATTTTACATTTCTACTAATTTCTGGTCAGTTCTCTTATATTGAAATGCTTGTTTTGCAAAACAATTCCATGACGACAATGGATAAATTTTAAAATAACTATAACAGAGCGTCTGTCTATATTTCTGAGATGAGGTATTATGTACACTATTTACATTATTCGGACTATTGTCTTCATCTTTGTCGCCATATTTATTACAACGTTTCGGCCGTTGTATGCTCTGGCCCTCTTCAGGTGGTTGGAATGTCAAACTGAACCATTTATTTCACTCACTGGGGTAGACTGTTCTAGTTCCATATGCCATGTCTAATGGATGTCACTTATCAGTTATCTCCTGTTAATTCCCCTCTCTAAGTTCTCCACCGCCTTAACCAGGTATTGAACTCACACTCTTTGGGTCCTGTCACTAGATCTAACTAACGCCTTAACCAGGTATTGAACTCATACTCTTTGGGTCCTGCCACTGGATTTAGCTAACACTTTAATCCACTGTGGCAACAAAGATGAGGACAATAGTCCAAATAATGCAAATAGTGAATAGAGTGCGTATTTCTAAAAATGATTATCACTGCGGAATGGAGATTTTATTGTAGTTACAATAAGCTTGTCTTTGCAATTTACTCCTGAAGATGATCTTGGAAATTATTGAACATACTTGGGCTTAAAAAAAAGAAGCAACGGTGCCTTCCTTGATGAATTTCATCTTAACATCAAGAAACTGATTAGACAATTGGAAAGGATCAGTATAAAAATAAATAGACACAATATGCCTATATTATTCAATGAAATATATATATATATATATATATATATATATATATATATATATATATATATATATATATATTATTTGTATATTTAGGCAGCATATCTTCGTTCAAACTTGCGTTAGACAAAACTATGGCACCCTTCTTGATGAATTTTATCTTAACATCAAGAAACTGATTAAACAATTGGAAAGGATCAGTATAAAATTAAGTAGACACAAATCTCTATTATTCAATGAAACATGTTTGAATGAAAATATGCTGCCCTTATATATATATACATATATATATATATGAAATCTGTCTGATAAGTAACAGGAATAGGTATACTGTGTGAGCTTATGGGTGAGAGAAGAATAAGTGGATTATGTGAGCATCTCACATGATATCTTTGGAGTATATATCTGTAATCTTAGCTTTCTGCAAGCATTGCATTTTTTTGTCACATGCAAGAGTTGTAGCACGACAAATTGTGAGTGCCTCACTGCAACAATGCACCTGTTCACAACACTTTGAGCCTTTGGCAATTCCTGGCCCGGGAAGAACAACCCCCCCTCTCCACCTGATCTTTCTCCATGTGATGTTTCTTTTCCCCAAGCTCAAAGGGATCATCAAGTGGATGTATTTTGAAGGTGTGGAGGCCATCAAGAGGGATGTAATGATGGAGCTGAGGGGCATTCAAGAAGAATCCTTCCAGCAGTACATAGAAGTGTGGCAGTGAAGGATGGAAAAATGTAATAGGCTCAAGGGGAGTTACTTTGAAGGGGAAGCCATGTAGATTATTGTTTGGAATTGAAATAAATTGTTTGTGACACCAGGCATTAGTTTTCAGACAGAGCTTATATATATATATATATATAGTTTATGAAAAACTAGGTAATCTGTATGAGTAAACCAAAGGAGGATAAAATCCAGAGAGCTCAATGTAAATCCGGAGCAAATAATTTAAATAAAAACAGACCACTTTAAGGTTCCATGTAATAAATTATTTCACCACAGCCCTTTTTTACATCTAACTCACTCATGTCTTCTCTCTCCCCCCTCACTTTCTCACTTCATTAATTTACATATGCTTAATACGGCCCGTCAAAAATGTGTAAATTTCTTTTCATTCTTTGTTTCAACATTTGGAAGTAAAGTCTGATGATCCGCAGTCCTTTAAAAGGGCTGTGGTGAAATAATTTATTACATGGAACCTTAAAGTGGTCCGTTTTTTATTTTATATATATATATATATATATATATATATATATATATATATATATATATATATATATATATTCTAACGTAATTTCAACGAAGAAATAAATTGAATAACATATGTATTTCCCCTTTTCTCCTTAGTAATTTTATAATTTTAAACTTAATAGTGATTAAATTTGGATTTTAAAATTGGCAGTTTTTAATTTTAATATCAAATTCGATCATATAATTTAATAATTATTGGTTAGAATAAATTCTTTTTTTAATTTTACCCGTATTTAAACAATCTGAATAGCTATTATAACATGACTTTGTTGTCAGGCTTTTTGAATTTTCCTATACTTGTATTTTGATTGGTCATTCTAGCTTTTGGAACAACGTTTTCCCCTTGTAAAGGATCGTTAACTAATTTGAAACTTTTAAAACCATTTGTTTTGCATTCAACATCATCACTTGATAAGACACCGGGAGTGTTAAAACAAAATGGCTATTTTTGTAGTGATTTTATAACATGTTTATGTTATAAATTTTCTAAATAAATAATTATATATATATATATATATATATATATATATAATTATTTATTTAGAAATTTAATCACTATTAAGTTTAAAATTATAAAATTACCGAGGAGAAAAGGGGAAATACATATGTTATTCAATTTATTTCTTCGTTGAAATTACGTTAGAATATATATATATATATATATATATATATATATATTATATATGATAAAAATATAGTTTTAAGGTATGCTATATTTATGGGCAAAAGTGCTCAATATCAGAGAGGGTGTATGTAAATATAAAAGTGGACACTGAGTTCAACACTGATTGGTAACAATCATTTACATGCTATATATAGAGTTTGGTTTGTTTGTTTAGTGGCATATCAAAACTTAATGGGTCATTTAATGCTGAAATTTTCTTTTCTTTTGAACATTTCTTTTTTTTTCCAATAATATATTACATTATTGGTAAATTTTAATTTTTTTTTTAATATGAAAATGTATTGCTAGTATCTTTCTCTGATGCATTTTTATATTTTCATGATTTGACACCAGTTTGGGGGTTCACTATTTGCATTTAGCTGGGACTCTGATGTTACCATCCTTACATACATACACACACATATATAATAAAAAGAAATTTGCTTGAAGATGAAACAGAAGTAATGCCCTTAATTTAATTATATAATTAAATTTGAAGTTTTTAGCTTCGGTTTTTGAAACATGGTAATTCCTGTGTAGCGAAGAAACCATATTTTAAATCATTTAATTTATAATATATATGTATGATAAAAATATAATTTAAGGTATGCTATATTTATGGATTAAAGTGCTCAATATCATAGATAGAGTGTATGTAAATATAAAAGTGGACACTGTGGTCTACATCAAGTGCTGACAATCTGTTTATATATATATATATATATTTCTTATTTACTTAAATTTCTTTCAGCTGATATTTCAACAAGACATTGTACTTCAAGCAGAAAATTTAAAATTCATTAAATTCATTAAAATTCATTAAAACACATTCAAATTAAAAATCCATTAAAATTGTCCATCAGTTAAGTCAAGCAGTGTCTTCTGATAATGAAGAAAAAGGTCTGTAAAGAAACTGATCAAAAGATGCCAATTCATGTTCATTTTTGCATTCACAGACCCAGCAACTGCTACAGCACTTAAATCAAACCATCTAAAAACCAAATGCTAATTATAGATCATAATTTTCATCCTGCAGTAAGTACAAATCAATTCCTGTTCATGTCTTTAATGTCTGTAAAAGAACTGAGAATGTTCACAGAATACAAATTTCACATTAGACACTTTTGATTTTTTGACAATCAGGATTTTTCCCCTATTCTATAATTACAACTAAACTACAGAAGAGAGAAAATGATTTGCTTTAAAATGAGGGGAAAATCCTTTTTATATAAAATCCTCTTTATTCTTTTTCTATGTGACATGTTCCTTCATGATGTGGGAGATTGTGGCTCTTCACAACTTCTTGTCCTTTGTACCTTTAAGTCTTGTTTTCTTCCTATCTATTTCCTCTTCTGCCAACCATTTACACAAGCTCATTAACTAGGTTATTTGAACCAAATTCTCCAAGCACTCTTTCCTCATTATGTGCCTGAGCAATTTCAACTATCTCTTTCAGATTTGAAGCATAAGTGTCTTTTTGGTTTGCATTTTCTCTAAAACCTCAGCATTGCTCACATGTTCAGTCTATATTCTCAACATCCTTCTGTAGAAACATTACTGTTGCTTCAAGTCTCTTCTTTATCTGTGAGGAGATTGTCTAGCATTCATTGCCATATAGGAGTACCAATATTACATAACAGTCCTGGATTCTTTTCTTTCTTTCTCATGATGTTTCCTGTTTCTTAATACTTTGCTTAGCTTTTGGAAGACACCTTTTCATTGTATCAATGCACCTTTGGACTTCAGTGTTGCATTTTTATCCTTCGTTAAAACACTTCCTAGATATTTAAATGTTTGTATATATTTTTTTTTAACCATTTTACACTAAGCAAATTTTTGTACTTTTTTTTTTGCCATTTTGCACCAAGCAAATTTTTGTATATTTTTGTCTTTTTTTAAATTATTTCACTTCAAGCAGGAAGGTTAAAGGTTAAAGGGAATTAAAGTGAAAGAGAAGACAGATAATAGGGAGGATTGAGGAAAGGACAAAATATGAACAGGATTCAATAAGACTGAAGATGGTGATTTATATTGCATTTAAATATTTGAAGATTGTAGTTTTCAGAGATGCAAGCAAACAGAAAGAAGCTCCACGGGTGGGAAGTGCAAAAAAAGAAACTGCTGGAGTAAAAGTGGCAGGTACATTTAAATATTTCAAGAGTAAAATAGTGAGACCTAAAGGCCAATCTAGTAGCACACTTGAATTCATATATTTGGGGCAACAGGGAAAAAGCTCATCAGAACAGTTGTCAGGAAAATATTCAGTCACATCAGTGAGAAAGTGACTGAAGTCGAGATATTTTGGTGTTTCCAATTCATAGTTCGTATCTTGGGCTCTTTCTTTTGCAGATGACCATACATTCTATCTTCTAACAATTGATAGTTAATCCTTTCTTCTCACCTTCCTTCATTACATTCTGTAGGAGTGCCTGTAGTTTACTTTCTATGTTGGCTATCAACACTGCATCATCCACATATCTAATGTTGCTAAGATTGTGGCTGCCAATAATGACACCTCATAGGACGTCTAATTCTCTCAGGATAATCTTTTTCATAAAGAAAAGTTGGCAAAGTTGGACTTTTGTGCCTGCGAAAAAATAGTGTGTCAAAAGAATGATTTTTCCATTGACATCACTATTATTTTAATTACTTTCAATCCTTGGCAATCTTTAGGGTTTTAAAAAGTAATGATTAGAATTTTGATAAAACCTAAAGATATGACAACATATATGATGGTATAAATTTTTGTTCTTGAAAATTTACAAGAAAATATTAAACACTATTTATTTATTAGATTTTTTTATTTACAAGAATAATTTTATATTTACAACATTCTAAAAATAGTTTTTAGAATGTTGTAAATATAAAATTATAATTAATACAATTAAAACTAATGCAAAGTAATATTTATCATTTACCAAGAAATACATATGAAAACAATTTTTTATTCATAAATTTATAAACATTTTATAAATTATTAAAATATGTTAACCAGTTATAAGGAAAGCCTTATTAATTTACCATTTTATAAAGTTTGAAGCAATTGGCAATTTACCGATGTTTTGCCAACTATTCCAATAAACAATATAAATAGTGTTTATTAAGTGGGTTGACTTGGCAAAATAAATTCTACTTAAACCTTAAAAGGCATGTTTTTCTCTCCCTAGCCTCTATACAGGTTTTCAGATGTTGTCATATGTACAATTGGAATGTTGCCATTAGGCTCATGTATATTTTTTCTTTCTCTTTTTGACTGTAGAACTCTCCCACATGTGTCTATCGCATACTTATTTCTCACACAATCACATATACACACACATGTATTTATCTTGTGCACTAATTTCATACACATAAAATGCACATTCTCTTAGTATCTGTCTATATTTCTGAGATGAGGTATTATGTACACTATTTACATTATTCGGACTATTGTCCTCATCTTTGTCGCCATATTTATTTCAACGTCTCGGCCGTTGTACGCTCCGGCCTTCTTCAGGTGGTTGGAATGTTGAACGCAACCCTTTATTTCACTCACTGGGGTAGACTGCTTTAACCGGGTACTGAAGTCATGCTCTTTATCCACTGTGCCATGTTACCTCAAGGACACATGGCACAGTGGATAAAGGTGTTGGTTACATTCAGTGACAGGACCCAAAGAGTGTGAGTTCAATACCTGGTTAAGGCGGTGGAGAACTTGGAGAGGGGAATTAACAGGAGATAACTGATAACTGACATCCATCAAACATGGCACGTGGAACTAGAACAGCCTACCCTAGTGAGTGAAATAAAGGATTCAATTCGACATTCCAACCACCTGAAGAAGGCCAGAGCATACAACGACCAAAACGTAATAAATATGGTGACAAAGATGAGGACAATAGTCTGAATAATGTAAATAATGTACATAATACCTCATCTCAGGAATATAGACAGATACTGAAAGGCCGAAACGTTGTAATAAATATGGCGACAAAGATGAGGACAATAGTCTGAATAATGTAAATAGTGTACATAATACCTCATCTCAGAAATACAGACAGATACTGAAAGGCTGAAATGTTGTAATAAATATGGCGACAAAGATGAGGACAATAGTCTGAATAATGTAAATAGTGTACATAATACCTCATCTCAGAAATACAGACAGATACTGAAAGGCTGAAATGTTGTAATAAATATGGCAACAAAGATGAGGACAATAGTCTGAATAATGTAAATAGTGTACATGCTCTCATAGCAACTTTAAATGTTTTCTTCTTTTATCCTTATTACATATTCATGTAATTCCTTTTTGTAAATACATGCAATTCATTGTCATTTGTTTTATATTGTTTGTGTTACTCATTTTTTTTTTGTACTTGAACTAACATTGAGGCATCTTGGGTAAGATGATAAACTGCGTCCAGCAGCAAGGCCTCTGATCAGGAGGTATTGAGGAATGTGAAACCACCTCTTAATTGCTGGTGTTCGCAGGTCCACCCTGACCCAGGGTGCTAGCACCTGTTAGGGTCCCAGCTATGGGTAAATGGTTAATGCCCAAACCAAGATAAAAACACTATGAAATTGTAAAAATAGGTTTTAATACCAGAAATACTTTGGAAAAAGAAAAAAAATATTACCAGCAACACATTATTACCAGCAATATATTTTTGTGACCTTCTGCCAGACAACCAAGTTTACAAAATGTTTGGGTACCTTGCTTGTGGAATAGTGATTGGTAAGATGCTCAAAGTAAAGGGTACAAAAGTCAGCATATTGAGATTATAACAACCAATTTGAGGATACTATTCAAAGTAAATCAACCAGATGTATTTATTTATTTTTTTGGCTGTCATGGCTGTAACTATTTTCGCACAAGAGTTATATTGGAAATAGCATTAATTAGTTAGAAATTCTGATTTGTGATCATAATTAAATCATTTATAATTATCTATATTTAATTCTGGGGTCAATAGATGACTAGTGTGTCAAACATTAGTTTTTTTTTTAATTTTCTAACCTTATCTGAATTTGTAATCATTCTGGGGTCTTTAAGAGGCTTGTGTGTCAAACAGAAGTTTTTAGGTATTAGTTTTTCACTAGCAACTCCTGATGTAAAATGAAGGAGGCATTTTGGAGAAAAAAATTAACCTTATATATTAGGAAAATACTCTTTATTTTATATATATATATATATATATATATATATATATATATATATATATATATAAATAAAATAAAGAGAAAGAACAGACAGATTAAGAATCCACAGTTCTTAGCATTTGCTTTTTTAAAAAGTGCTCAATACAATGTAGAGCTAAATATTTTTTTTATATATTTTTTTAAATATTAAATACTATCTTATGTAAAATATTATATATATATATATATATATATATATATATATATATATATATATATATTTATATATACATGGCATTTTTTATTTTGTATTTCTTGAAAGCAATCAAAACAATTGATATCTGCAGAATACATTTTGTTCTTTTTCCCTTTAAAGCACAAACGAGCTGTTGTAAATAATAAGTTAAACTAATAAAACCTTTTTGTGCATCTTTGACATGCAATTTGACATGCATCTTATATGTGCATCTTAAATGCACATCTTTTTCTGTGCATCTTTAACAGCACAATCTCTAAGTGGCTTTTTATTTAGTATTCATCATAGCCATGTGTGTTTTTTTTTTGTTGTTGTTTTAGGCAGGACTGGGTTTAAATTTGCACAAAGCAAGATGGATCCTGACTGACAGAGGGTAATTGTCATAATGATTTGTGGCAAATTTTTACAAGGGCAGATGCTCTTCCTGACACCCATCTCAAACATTGGTTCCTATAAGAAACACATCTGCCCTTTGCCCAGTCTTGTTTTTTCATCCTGTAGGTGTGACATGCCACTCTTAACCAGCAGAAAAGCTAGTAAGGAACTGGTTTAGATACCAAACACTGATCTATGTGGGTCATTGTACTGGGTTACATGTTATCAGATTAAAAAGACATAATTTCTACTTTTTTTCTCTTTTTTTTTTTAAACTGAGTTCACCCCAAACAAAGCAGTAAGAGCCACTAAGATGCAAGCAGTTATTGGATATGAAAGAACTAGAAAAAAGAAACATTACTAAGGAGTGAGAACAAAAGAAGAAGAATCAGGAAGATAACAGATAGCAATTGACATTGCAGTTAAATTTTTGAAGATTAAAGTTGGTTGGAAAGCATGGAGATGGAAGTTGTTCCACAAGTGTGAATTGTGAGAAAAAAAAAAGCTGCTAGCATAAAGCTGAAAGTCATATCTAGCCAACTCAACTGTAAAATGATGAAAACTTGTCAGTCTAATATTGTGCTTAAATTCATAAAGTCTAGGTAGCATAATGAAGAGCTCATCTGAACAATTACCATGAAATCATTTATAGAAAAGAGGCAACCTTATGGTGGTGAGAAAGTGACTGAAGCTGAGATGCCAAATCAGGACCAATAATATCCATGGTTCTTCTTTGGAATAGCAGGGACACTGGACCGTATGTGGCAGCAATATTCTAAGCATGGGCAAATGGTAGACTTATAGATAGATTCTAGAGAGAAAAATTGTTTTATATAACTCAGTGAACTGTTTTTCTTAGCAGCTGACCTAGCAATGGATTCAATATAGTCTTTCCACTTCATATCAGCAGAGAATTTTTTTTAATCAGATTCACCCCAAGCATAGCAGTAAAACCAACAAGACACAAAGAGTTACTGGGTGCAAAAGGTTTAGAAAACATTATGAAGGAGCAAGAACAATGGCAGAGTAATCAAGAAGACAGTCGATAATGATTGACATTGGATTGAAATTTTCAAGAATCAAAGTTAGCCAGAAAGCATGGTGACAGAAGAGAGTTCCATAAGAGAGAAGTGCAATAAAAGAAACTGTTAGTATAGAACTTACAGTTACATCTAGCCAATTTAACTGTAAATTGATGAGACCTATCTGACAATCTAGTACTGTGCTTAAATTCATAAAGTCTAGTTACCATAGTGAAGAGCTCATCTGAACAATTATCATCAAAGTATTTATAGAAAAGACACAGTTACTTGTAACAAAAAACGTTGCATACTTTTTTCAAAAATAAATACCTAAATAAAATAGATCAAAATAAAAAAAAAACCTTAACCACATGCAATTGGGATATTTTTTTGTGTGGTTTTATACCAAGAAAATATCTTGTCAGCTGCTTCTGAACAATCAGTGCTTTCACAGCCTTCATCACCATCTACAAATTGCCTTAAATCAGAATTCTGTTTACTGCTAGACTTTGTAGTAAATGAGATGCTACAAGGTTGTACTGGACAAGATTGCTATTGGTCACCAATTTGTAGTGGGAGGAGTTGTGACTTGTTGCAGATGGGGATGAAGACATTCTAAAGAAATTCATCAATGTAGAGGATTTTTTTATGCATATGATTTTTTCTATATAAAGAACAACATGGTTTAAAAAAGAGAAAATTATATCCATGTGTATAGAAATATTTAGGTGGTTGGGTGAAATTAAGTATTGGGCCTGCCCAGGAGAGTGTCTCCCTAGAAAGGAAGAGTTGTTGCTAACTCTACTACATATATAATGATGAAAAATTAAAAAAAAACAAAAAACAAAAAGTAAAAAGGGTGAAACTTCTTATGTTTGTTGCTTATATCTACATGTATACAAATATTTAGGTGTTTAGCTGTAGTGTGTTTTTGAGTGAACTGTATAGTGGGATGAAATTAAGTATTCGGCCTGCCCAGGAGAGTATCTCCTCCAGAAAGGAAGAGCTACTGAAATGTCACTTGCTTGGTAGTTTCTGAACTAAATGGCACTTTATGGGTATCCTGGCAGACAAGGTTGGATAACCCCACCCCCTCCTCAAGTTAACAGACACAGAACGAAAAAAAGAATTCTCAGGAGATATCATGTAAGCCACTACAGAATAGACAATGCTTTCACTGCCTTCTCCAAATTGTCTTTAAAATTCAATTTACTAAAAGCTAAAGGACCCCCCCCGGACAAAAAAAAAAAAATTCTCACAAGATATGTCAGCCACACCTAATTCATTAAATTGCTGTATAAATTGGTCCATTTCCAAGAAAATTATTTCCCAATCAAAAATCCATGCAAATAACGACTCAATTAATTTTGAACTTTAGAGACAAATAACAAAAAATCATGCTGTTTATACATTAAAAGGTTAGCATCTGCCTGCCTATGGTCGATGACTTTCTGAGATAAAATTGCCTGGTGTAAAAATGAGGGTGAACAAGTCAGTCTCAAGGCACCACTGGCTGCCTTGTACCAGCCTAAACAACTCTTTAGAAATATTTATGTATATTAAAACTAAAGTAAAACTGGCAACTGCTCTCAAAAAGGAGCTACAAACAGGAGTTAATTAGGGCAAGGAATGGCTTGTAAATTTTAACACCCTCAAAACAAAAACACTTTAATTTTATCACCATATCCACTCATTCTTAACAAATCTTGTAATGAAAGTCAAGTGAACAGCCATGCTTCTAGATGCTTTCACATGAATATGGGGGTTCCCATGGCTCTATCTTTGGACCAGTATTTTTTTCTTATCTTCATCAATGACTTTCCTGATGTCATCACTTCCCAACTCAGTATTTATACTGATGACGCAAATATATACTCCTGTCTTAAAGGTAAGCCTGATAATGTAGAGCTAGAAGCTGATCTTGAAAACAAGATGAAAAAATTACATTCAATCAACTGTTCTATTCTAATAGATTTTTACTTGCACTTCTCACCTTTGGAACTCTTTTCTGATTTCTTGCTTCCCTACCATCAACAATCTTCAAAATTTTAAATGCAATGCCAATCACCATCATCTGCTTTCTTGAACCATTTTCTTTTATTGTCCTTTCTCCTCTCTAAAGTCTTCTCATTCTCTTTCACTCTCTGTAACTCCTTCCATCCTAGTGACATTTTTACTGTAGGGAAGTGAAAGGTGATTATCTCCTTTATTGTCAAGAAATGTGAGTGGGCTAAGTGACAGCCGCTTAATGACTTTATACAGTGATGAAAGTGGTCAATCATTGAGTAAGTTTACAGACAAGAGTCAAATGAAGCAGTTGTTTGTTTGGCTCAGGCTTCTTGGCTTAGTTTAAATCTGCCTCCTCCAGCACATGCTGCAGCTTACAAGTCCATGGTACTGTTTCCCTTTGGGAATATATCTTCCTCAGATATAGAAAGAAACTATCTACAGCTATCAGTCCTTAATTTAGGAAAACCCAAGACTCACCGCTTCCTGTTCATGGAATATGTCTTCACTTGGGATATAATAGATTAATCTGGCCCATTTGAATCTGGAGTCCTAAACATGGCTTCTCCAGAAAGACAGAAGAATTTCCATACTATTCAAATAGTGATGAGCCATGAAAAGTAGTCAAATGACAAAAGACATCAAATGCCCAAATTCATGGTGCACACAAAATAAGCATGACAAATGCCAATCTTCATTTAAAGGATGTGATTTTTTATCTGGTCAGAACCTACTACAAGCTACTTATGGAGAGCTAAATGATTGATTTGAACAAGTACTGTTCCCAATTACAGTAAACTGAAGACCACAACCAATCAAAAGTGTCCAGAAATGGCTTGTTAATTTTAATGCCTCCAAAACAAAACTGCTCTCTTTTAATTGCCTTAGTGATACCCTTTTTACCTTCCATCAGTTTGACTGATGCTAACCTTCAGAAGAGTAACTGATTGTGACATTTCTAGAAAATGTTATGAAATGGAATGATTATATTGAAACAGGAGTTAGAGAACTGATTTTTCTAGCAGCATACCTATGTTGGACTCACCATTTTTTCTTGCCAGAATTCTATCATTCATCTGAGCATCAAATATTGCTGTCACACTTGATCTGACACTTCTGCTATATGCCTAGAGATTCTTGATAAAATTCAAAGAAGAATCTGCAATATTCTCAGTCCTGACCTAGCAGCTTCAGTCCAGTTACATTCTCACTACCATAACATAGCTTCCCTGTGCCTTTCCTATATATTTTTATGGTAATAGTTTTAATGAGCTTTGGTTTTTGGTAACTTGACAACATAGATGTCTACAAGGCTTTACCCTGCACCTGATGGAAAAGCTGAGCAAAAGAAAAGAAAATAACCAATAGGCTTTAAGAGAAAATTTATGGAAACTGGTAATTCATAATGTCAGTCTTTTATATTTTTTTTTTAATCAGTTCATGCCAAGCAAGACAATAAATCCACTAAGATGCAAGCAGCTACTGAGTGTTAGAGAGTATGTGAAGAAAAGAAAATACTATTAAGGAGGAAGAATAATAAAACAGCAAGAATTTATGGAAGATCACAATTAACACTTCATTTAAATTTTTGAAGATCAACGTTAACTGGGAAGGAAGATGCCAGAAGAGAGTTCTCCAAGAAAGAAGGAACTCTTAGCAAAGAACTTACAGTTACATCTACCATTCCAACCGTAAAATGATGAGACCTTGCTGCCAATCTAGTATTGTGTTTAAATTCATAATGTCTAGGTACCACAGAGGAAAAAACTGCAATTACACTGTTGCCTCTGTGGATATTGAAGCCATTTTCAAATGTCTGGTGGCTGACATTCAAAAGTCACAGATATTTAACAATGCTGCTGCTTTATTTCACCAAACATTTTGAGTTTTTAGCAGAGAGGGTGGGGAATCTTTCAGAAAGGCAATTATCAACACAAAAACTTCTTATGCAATTTTTATCATACTTTCAGACAGTAATCTTGCCTTTTCACAGCACGACATTAATAATGCAATGGCTTCAATCTAAAGGAAAGCAGTTATTCAGGCTTATCTTCTTAGACATACACATATATATATATATATATATATGTGTGTGTGTGTGTGATAATAAATATCCACATATGCTCCTTATATTATATAAAAAGTGATGAGAAATATATTCGTTGCATATTTCTTATATTCTTTTTTATTAAGTTGACATGTGGGTGCAGGGGAAAGTTTTTGGGAATTACAAAATTTTCAGCTATACCTGTAGCCTTTCTTAGTGCTTGTTATTTATTAGTATTTTTTTTTTAACCAGGCTAAAGTTCAAACCAAGTAGACATTAACCACCACGGTGCAAAAATCACCAGTCATTTTTTTGCAGCTCAATCCGTTTCCCAGATAAATATAGCATATACTAGCAAATATATATTAAATTGGAATGTATGATAACAAGTTGCATGTTTAAAATTTATTTATTCTGTTGTCAACGTTTCATTCAGTAAGAGCATCATCAGAGCTAAAAA
Source organism: Acanthosepion pharaonis (assembly GCA_903632075.3). Classification (NCBI taxonomy): domain Eukaryota; kingdom Metazoa; phylum Mollusca; class Cephalopoda; order Sepiida; family Sepiidae; genus Acanthosepion; species Acanthosepion pharaonis. The sequence goes on along the minus strand of CAHIKZ030000064.1, from coordinate 1,578,524 downwards.
GAAAAAAAACTAAAAGGAAAAACTGTTATCACAGCAACCTTGTTACTTAGAAATGCTGCGGTTAATTTGAAAATCTTTGAAAATTTTTAACAGTTAATAAAAATGAAAATAGATCCATCATCATATCAGTCAGATTTATTCATAGAAAAGTGTTAAAATAAATGAAAAATAAAGTTATGGCAAAAACCCCCCCCAAAAAACCCACAAACGTTTAAAAACTAAATAAATTTAAAAAAAAATCAAATTCTCCTCAAGTAAGGCAATAAAACCACTAAGACACAAGGAGGTTACTGAGTGTGAAAGAATTAGAAAATGAATATTATTAAGGAGTGAGAACAATAAAAGAGTAATCAGGAAGATGGTAGGTAGACTGACATTGCATTTTAATTTTTGAAGATGAAAGTTGACTGGAAAGCATGGAGTCAAATGGGTGATCCACAAGTGAGAATGGTGAAAGAAGCTGTTAATATAGAAATTACGGTTACATCCAGCCAATTCAACTGTAAATTGGTGAGGCCTTGTTGCCAATCTAGTACTGAACTTAAATTCATAAATCTTCTTCTGTCTTAACATTAAACTTAGTTAGCCATGATCACTGACCCAAACATACCACAATATTCTTTACACCAAAACAATGCATTCTTACAACATTCACCATAATACCTCAGAATCTCCATGAAGTCCTAACTAGACCACATATGTACAATTCATTGTCAGTGGTGGGAGGGGAATAAAACAATTTAAATTCTAATTCAGAGGTTCACAACCATTTTTTACCTGTGGACCACTTTTACTATTAATTTTTTTTGGTGGACCCCCCACCTATAGATATTCGATGAAAAAAAAAAAAAAATAAGCTTATTTTATTTTAAAGTAATAGACAAATTTAGGAATTGTATTATAGAAACATGAAATGTATATGGTTCCTTAATATATAATTCTTGTACAATTTATTTAAAATTATATTATTTATTATTAATATATTAAATTAATTTTATAATAAATTATAATATTTATATAATTTTCCTTTATATAATTATTTTTTTTAAATATGGTTCCTTGGAATCATTTTTAAAAAATAATTATAATTTAGGCTCTACTTTTGTATGGAGCACTGTTTTTTAAAATAAAAAACAAAAAATATTAAAGAACTTCAGATTATTTACCTAACGTGTTCTTTTCTATTTTTTCTATATATTTGCACACACACACACACATATATATATATATATATATATATATATATATATATATATATATATATATATATATATATATATATATAAAAATCCTTTTTATATATCCTTTGTTTTTGTTCAACTTTTACAATCAAAACATCCGGTAGAGTAAAAGGGACGCTAAATTACATTGCTTTATCACATTTTCGAATTTTAGTATTTTAATATGGCATAGATTACTGTAGAAATTCCAAATCTTATTTGTGACAACCACTCCGAAGTGAAATTGCTCTGTGGACTGCTAAAATATTATGGTGAACCCCCAACCTTCTATGTTTTTTATGTGGACCCCCAGTAATGTCACATGAACCCCTTGGGTTCATATAGACCCCAGTTGAGAATCACTGTTCTAATCCCAATATGTATTTACAAACATGAATAAAACTATTTACAAGGAACTAAATAAATAGTGAAGTGCTCATCTGAAAAATTACCATTTATAGAAAAGGCACAGGGAAGCAACTTTACAACAGCAAGAAAGGGATTGAAGCTGAGATGCCAGGTCAGGAAAAATAATATGTCTAATTCTTCTTTGAAGTCTCTCAAGAATCTCTAAATATATAGCAAGAGCACCAGACCATATGTGGCAGCAATATTCAAAGCATGGACAAATGATGGACTTATAAATATATATAATATATTCTGGCAAGAAAAATTGTCTAGCTTCACACAGCGAATCAATTTTTTTAGAAGACCTAGCAGTGGACTCAATTTAGTCTTTCTACTTCATGTTAGTCGAGAATGTTAGTCCGAGAAATTACGAGTCACTCTTCCGGAGGCTAGAATCAGCCATGCTGATGGAAGGTAGAATAGGGTCTCTCAGATGATTAATAAAGACCAGTTTTGGTATCTGCCTATATTTCTGAGATGAGGTATTATGTACACTATTTACATATTTTGGACTATTGTCCTCATCTTTGTTGCCATATTTATTACAACATTTCAGCCGTTGTTTGCTCTAGCCTTCTTCAGGTAGTTGGAATGTCGAACTGAACTCTTTATTTCACTCACTGGGGTAGACTGTTCTAGTTCCAAACAACTGTCTACCCCAGTGAGCGAAATAAAGTTTTCAGTTTGAAATACCAACTTCCTGAAGAGGGATGGAGTGTACAATGTCCGAAACATTGTAATAAATATGGGGACAAAGATGAGGACAATAGTCCGAAATGTAAATAGTGAAGACCAGTTTTGTTTTGGAGGCATTAAAATTAACAAGCCATTCTTTGCCACAGTTAACTTTACAACTTTTGTTGTAGGTCAGTTTTGAGATCAGTTGACACTTTGACCTTATCAAACTATTCAGGCTTACTATAGACTTACTACTGAGAGAAGAGTAAATGATTGTGTCATCAGTACAAATAACCAAGTTGATGCCATCAGGAAGGTTATTGAAGAAAATTAAGTAGGGTCAAGGGTAGAAGCCTGGGGGACATCTGCATTAGTATATAATTAAAATTTTAATTATTCAGGTGTTAAGAGAAATAAAGAATTAAATTAAAATGTATAATTAAAACTATCAAAAAGTTTAACCATTATACCGAGTGCTGTAAACTTGGATGTGCAGGTGGTGTAATAGATAATGGCTCAGAATTAGAAATTTGAGAGCTGAGTTCCAATTCCACTTGGGTTTGTTATATTCACTTAAGTGCAAATACCCTTGGAAAAGTTATGAATCCATCTCTTCTCCCCCTAACTATGGGTTAATTAGTAGAACTTGTATCAGTAAATCATTATTATCTCCAAAATAAGCACAAGTTCTATGCAAACAGTTTCTTCTATCACACTTCTCACTTGTAGAACTCTCTCCTGGCTTCTTGCTTCCCAGTCAACTTTGATCTTCAAAAGTTTAAAATATTGTCTTATGTCTGAATTCTTGTTATTTTATTGTCCCGTAGTTATTTCTCATATTCTCTAACACTCAATAACCCCTTACATCTTAGTGGCTTTATTGTCTTGCTTGGGGTGAAATAATTAAAAAAAAAAAAAAAAAAAATTACTCTTGAGTTTCAAGCTGTTGTTATCAATGGGATGGCGAGGGAGACTGAAGACAGAATTAACCTGCTTGTCATCTTCTAGTTTGAGCTTTCTATAGTCGACCTGTTCTTGTTCTGAAGTGGCATCAAGAAATTTGAAGATCCTTCTCAGATGTCTCATTAATAAGAATTAATGAATCAATCAATATTCTTGAGGTTCTGATGTCTTCGTGTCAGTGGCAGACTGGGCAGTTTGTCAGCTTGCCTGATGGCAAAGGGGGCCTCTAATGAAATGAGCCCCCTACATCAAATA
>CAHIKZ030000064.1:1495000-1565000 GCA_903632075.3 Acanthosepion pharaonis | reverse complement strand
AAGAGAGGTTGGTTGTATTAAATTTAGTATAGTATTTTTTTTTTACTTATATCATGGAATCAATGCTTTTAATAACTATGAATAAATACTTATTGTAATTAATATGAATTAATGAGTAAAGATATGAAAAGTAATTTTAAAAATTTTTCGTTATGAAAATTTAAGACAAAAATATTAAGTGAAAGGCTAAAGAAAAAGTGGTAAACAGAAAAATGAAATAAAAAGAGGGGGAACTTAAACACGAAATAAAAAGAGGAGAGAACAAGAAATACAAAAGAAAAAGACGGGGAACTGAAACATGAAATAAAGAGTGGGAGAAGTGAAATGCAAATGAGATAGAAGGGTTAACTGAAACATGAAAGAGAAAGACGAGGACTGAACTGCAAAAGGGAAAGACAGGGATGGAAACACAAAAAAGATTGGAAACTGAAAAACAAGAAATGTGAAAATAAGAAAGTAAAAAATTGGTATGGAATTCTTTTTAAATTTTACAGATTAAAAGTTTTAGTTTTTAGAAAAATAAATAAGTTTGGGTCCAAAAGGAAATATTTTCAGCTTTGACTCAATTTCTTAAAATTTTTATTACTTTTAACATTTTCTGTATAACAGATGATTTTAATTTTTTTTTTTTAATCTTAGATCTATTGTGCTAAAGGCTTTGATACAAACCCAAGCTTTCTTTCATGTCAAACCAGAAATCTTTGGCACTATTACTTTCTTTTTTTGACAATTTTGTTACAGATTTTGTAATGTTCTAAGAATTGACTTTCTCTTTCTGTTTGCTTTCTCTCAAGAAAGAAGGCAAGGAATAATTGACTTGAGAATTGATTGTGGAAAACGTTGAAGGGAAATGACAAACCCAGCTACGAACATTTAAAACAAACCTAAACAAAAAAAAAAAGAAACCATGACTTTGCTGCAAATGATAGTGACAGACGGAAGGAAACAGGCATAATTTTCAAGTGTAGACATTGATTATTCTATTTGCACTCATGTTGAATAATGTGATTACGTTTCATAAACGTCTGTTCAAATCAACCTTAATTATATATTTGACTCTTTGATCATAATTGGAGAACTTTTCAAAACTTGAAAAGAATTACGCGACGTCTTCCACTTTGAGATCAAACCATATTGATATAAATCTGTGCCCGGGATTTTTTCAAATATCTCCATTCCTCAAAGAGTTTCTCCTATCCCAAGCCAATATAGATATTAAAAAAAAAAAAAAAAAAAAAAAAATCAAAAGAAATGGTTAATTTCTTAACCTGTTGTATATCTATATATATGAGTATAGGAGTTATACAGTTATATATATATATACACACACACACATATATATATTGTGTGTATTTAGGCAGCATCTTTTCATTTTCTTTAATGAAACGTGTATGAATATATATATATATATATATATATATATATATATGAGTTCTGAGCCGCTACCAGAAAAAATATTAAAATTCTCTTCCTTTCTGCTGTGACCTAGGGATAAGATATCTGACTGAAGTCAAATCAGTTGGGTTTCGATCCTGGCTTGAAGCAGTCGAGCATCTAGCCACACTGAAGAGCTGGGACACAGTGAAACAGTATGTCTGTGGATGACTATATATATATATATATATATATATATATATATATATATATATACGTACATACATACATGGAGAGTTATTTGTAACCTTAAGTTTCATGCTTTTGTAATCTTTAGACAAACTACCACCACCCCACAAACATAACCACTGCCATAACTAACATGGCCAACACAATATATATATATATAATAATTATATTATAATTATTTTTTAAAAAAAATGATACCTTCATTACATAAGAGTTGTTATGTTTCAAAAACAAGAGTCAAAAACTTCAACATAATTGTTAAAAGTAAATTGAAGTATCAAGCTCTGTTTCATCCTCAAGCAAAAATTTAGGAATGAAGGAATCATATTTTTTTTAAAAATAATTATAATGTAAGCTCTACTTTTATATGGAGCACTGTTTTTTAAAAATAAAAACAAAAATACTAAAGAACTCCACATTATTTACCTAATGTGTTCTTTCCTATTTTTCTATATATTTGCGCACACACATATATATATATATATCTCCAAATGTAATGAAAACAAAAAGAATATAAATTCAAACATTCATAGAATTAATTTACATGAGGGTTCAATACCAAAAGTAGAGCAATTTTTATTTATTATAAAGATGTTATATACAGACAAAACAAAAATGCATCTTTGTTTTGAGTGCTTGTTTGTATGTAACAACTTATATATATATATATATATATATATATATTAAAACAAAAGATGTTCCATATGCTTCTTATATACATATAGATTTAATAAACCTGTTAATGAAATTTGAGGAATAAAAAGACAACAAAATGATAACAATTTTGGCAATAATAATGATGATATTTAAGATATATATATATATAATTTATTATATATATGATATATATTAATAGGCTTTTGACTAAATTGAAGCACAAAGAAAAAGATTTTAAAGTCAGGATTTTTGTGTCTTACTCTTTTGGGCTTAAAATACATTTTCAAAATAGAATCACATATTATAGGATTAAACATGGATCTGGGTTTACTCAGAGAATATAGTTTCCCCAGAGAGCCCTCTAAACAACTACAGCAATATTCCTCGAAAGAGTGAGACCAATAAAACCAGAAAATATTTTTAGATTGTAAAAATTTTGGGGTGGGGATGGAGATAATGATTTAGCAGTTCAAATCTTACTAATTAACCCATAGCTGTGGGAGAGAAGAAGTGAATTCATACCTTTCCCAAGGGTATTTGCATGTAGGGGAATATAACAAACTCTAAAGGATTTGGAACTTGACTCTCTAATTAACAATTCCAAGGCATTATTTATTTCACCACCTACACATCCAAGCTTACAGCATTTGGTATTCCCAAATTGTCACCCATCTAGATACTGACCAGGCTCAGTGTTGCTTAACTTTGGTGATAATATGGGAACTGGTGCTTCAACTGGCATTAACTAGGAATTTTAAACTGAAAAATAATTAAATTAAACTTTATACTTGGTATCACCTGAGAACATCAAAAGAGCTAGGTGCCTTTGAAAGTTGACTGAGAAGGTAACCTTGTAGTTGCCTTGTGCATAATTGGGTTGCAACCATATTGGCAAGTATGCTGACATTAAAACAGGAAATTGACTTCAATATGTCCTATGAGTATCAAATTTTTCAAGCCTTCTTTCTTCATTGTGTGTCCTAGAAATTTCAACTGTCTCATTTGATTCTATTTATAATACTTACATATTGCTCTTATTCTATTTATAATACTTACATATTGCTCTTATATTATACAGTATTCTCTGCATCCTTCTGTTGCCTTGAGTTTCCTCTTCATCTTGGAGGAAACTGTACCAGATTGATATTACATAACAGTTTTTTTCATGATGACTGCTTACAAACACACACACAGAGGATCATAGAGTCATTGTAAACTACACAAAAGTTCCATTAGCTGCATAGTATGTGCTTCACCAGGGCTACATACAGTTTTTGGGGGTTTTTTTTGACTGGTTGTCACCCAAGGCTGAAAAGCAGAGTCTACTCTACTATTTAGTCATAGTTGGACATTTTGAATTCAGAGTTGTCTGTCAAAGACTGGTCGCCAACCAAGGCTATAAGGCCCAGTCTGTTCTGTTATTTAACCCATAGCTGGAGGGAGAAGAGATGATTCATTTGGTGTATTTACATGGAAAAGAATGTAACAAGTTCTACTAGAATGTGAACTTGGCTCTTGGATTTCTCATTCCAAGCCATTAACCATTACACCACCACACTTCCACACAAGAAAGGGATTGAAAAAAAAAAATGTTCAGCTAATTCAAAATACTGGATAAATAAATTAAATCTGCAAGACTATATACCCAAACACCTGTATATAAAAAAAAGTTGTAAATTTCAAATTTCAGCATCCCCCTCTCCTTCATGCTTATGTGTAATCAAATCAACAGGATTTAGTTCAAAGGACAAAATGCATTACACAAAAATCTTTTTCCACTGTCAGATTTTCCATACATGAGTAATGATGGTAAACTGTAGTCAGGATGATAAAGTCAATGAGAAATACTCAAGCCATTCTTTAGCTACATAGTATGTGTTTTACCAGGGTAACATATGGTTTTGAATTCAGTGTTGTTCTTCTAGATCAGTTGCCACCCAAAGCTATAGAACCCAGTCTGTTCTGCAATTTATCCATAGCTGCTGGGGAAGAAGAGATGGATTCATACCTTTCTCAAGGATATTTGCCTGTAAGTGTAACAAGCTCTACTGGAAATTGAACTCAGCTCTCCAATTCCTCAATCTGAGCCACTACCCATTACCCCATCATAGTGGTAAACTTAAGTTTTGTTGGGGTTTACAAAAAGAAAATTAATGATTGTAATAATCCATTTACATTTTTTTCAAATAATATTAATGTATTATATTTATTTTAAACAATGACAAGTAAATTTAACTTTCCTAGAATTTTTATAACAGTTTATTTAATGAGATAACTATGTGAATAAGATATTTTTTATAGGACTTTCAAGTATTCATGGTTTAATCTAAAAGTTTATAAAGAAAAAACATAAAAATAAAGCACCTTCAAAAATAAAATAAAAATCTGAATTTTTTAAAATAACAGCTGTCATTTCTCTATTTAGAAATAATCTCATTGAAATTTTAAAATATGACATTTGATAAAAAAGTATCGTGACTAGTGTTATAAAAAGAATTGTGACCTGCTGTCCTGATTACTTTTTTCTCTTCCTGCTCATTAGTTTGGTTTGTTTTGTTTTACGGCATATCAACCTCAATGGGTCATTTAATGCCGACAAAATTTCCATTGTTGGTAATATTTTATTTCAAAAAATCTATTTCTGGTAATTTTTTTTTTTTTTTTTTCAAAAATATATTGCTGGTAATTTTTTTATACAAAGTATTTCTGGTATTAAAACCCATTTTTACACTTTCATAGAGTTTTGATCTGAGTTTCGGGGGGGGGAGTATCTGGTAACTATTTGCCCATAGCTGGGACCCTAACAGGTGCTACAACCCTGGGTCAGAGTGAACCTAGGAATATCAGCAATTAAGAGGTGGTTCCATGCTCCTCAAAACCTCCTGATCAGAGTCCTTGCTGTTGGACGTAGTTTATCATCCTACCCAGGATGCGGATGTAGTTTATCATCATACCAAGGACAGGCTCATTAGTAATGTTTCTGTTCCTAATTCCTTCACACCCAATAACCCCTTGTATCTTAGTGGCTTTATTGCCTTCCTTGGGGTTAAATCAATTAAAAAAAAAATCTTTCAAAATAGTCCCTTTCTGCATCCGCATATTTTAATTTTGAGAGAAGCATTCCTGAAACTCCTTTTTTGGTATAGCGAGCAGCAGCCTCATCACATTCTCTTGGATTTCATCAATGTCTTAAAATCTTGTTCCTATCAAGTGGGATTTGATTTTTGTAGAGGAAAATGTCATAAGGTGCAAGATCTGAAGGATATTGTGGTTGTTGGACCTGGGGAATGGTGTGTTTGGCCAAAAACTGCTGAACAAGTCATGGTCGCTGATGAAACCTCTGTGATGTATTGCGACAACCACATTCTACACACTTTCCTTCCAAGCACAGATATAAACAACAGAAATGAGCAAAAACATAACTTAGTGTGTATGCATGACAGAGTTCAAGGTCAATCTGTGCCAAGCAGCTTCACTCTGTATACTTTAGCTCCATTACCATAGCAACAATCCCAATTTTTTTTTTTATCAGACCTCATATGTATAAATTCTTTATATTAATATTTATTTAATAATCTAACAGATTGTTATCACTTTAATAAATAGTGTCTACTCAAATATCAGTATCTACTAAAAATATTTAAACAGTATATTTACTTTTTATCTACCAGCCTAAATATTTGGAAAAACTTATAAAAACTATATGGACTCCGTCAAGATTTGAACCTGTGTTCCTCTGGACAAAGGAAAACTCATTACATCCGACATTCCTTAATTGACTTGGCCACAAAGAAGCTTTGTCAATCAAGCAAGGTTCAAACAGTGAAATTCCTTCTTGTCATAGATCCCACAAAATTATCACCTGCTCAGTTTTGTCTCCAAATGTAAAGAAAGTAATATCATTTAAAGTAATAACAATCTGTCAGATTATTAAAATAAAAATACATGTCTTCTTTAGAATGCATATATATATATATATATATAATTTTTTACATACGGACAAAACAATTTGCTCACTACAAAGATGCATATTGGTTTGATGCAGCTGCATCTTGACTGGTGAGAACCAAAAATGCTTAAATAATTATTGCTCTACTCTTGGTATTGAGCCCTCTTTTGAATTAATGCTGTGAACATTAGAATTTCTATTATTTTCATTCTCATTACATTCATACATATATATATATATATATATATATATATATATATATATATATATTATTTTTAAAAAATATGATTCCTTTGCTACATAAATGTTCTGTTTCAAAAACAAGAGCCAAAAACCTCAATATAATTATTAAAATTGAATTGAGTTAAAGTATCAAGGCCTGTTTCATCCTCAAGCGAAAATTTTAAGCTCGTCTCCTTAATGGAGCACTGTTTTTTAAAAATAAAAATACTAAAGAACTCCGGATTATTTACCTAATGTGTTCTTTCCTATTTTTCTACATATCTGCACATTATATATATATATATATGTATATATATATATATATATATATATATATATATATATATATATATATATTTTCTCAATCAGGCACATGCCATCAGTAATTGCTCAAAGTAGACAGCTTGATACCTTTATGTAGTATTTCTACAAAAAAAAAAAAAAAAATGTTTAGATTTTATGCATATTGTGCCACAGAAGGAAAATGTAGCTGCTGATCTATTTTATTCAGAGTAGGCATTGCCTACCTTGCCTACTTAGACAGCATGTCCCAGATATATTTTCATTCAAGCAGGTTTCTTTAAATAATATAGACATATTATGTCTATTTTTATAATAATCATTTCTAGTTCTCTAATTATCTTCTTGACAAATTGAAATTCATCAAGGAAGCAGCCATATTTTTTGTTATCCTGAGTACATTTGAACTCCTGAAAGGTCATCCTCAAGGGCGAATTGTGAAGACAAACTTAATGTAACTGTAATCCCTGTGATAGAGATTTTGCAAACACTCATGAACATGCTCTGCTATAATTATTTTAACATTAATTTTAACTTAACATCCAGAAGATAATTAGAGAACTAGAAAGGATTATTATAAAAATAAATACACATAATATGTCTATATTACTTAATAAAATATATTTGAATGAAGTTATACTGCCTATAAATTAACTGATTTAAAATATGTTTTTTCACTACACAGTATATATCTTACTGTTCTTTCTTTTATTTGAATATATATATATATATATATATATATATATATATATATATAGGCAGTATAACTTCATTTAAGCAAAATAAATCGAAACAAAATAATTTCCATGCCTGAAGATGACTGAATGTACAGTTGAAAGTACTTGTGTATTAAAGAAAGACCTTATACAGCTTATAATTTTTAAAAACAGGATCATAACATTCATCAAGTGATTTGTAGGTTAATGCACCTTTTTTGTGAAGGGATTTCGCCATTTTATGTCATTAACTTTACTAATCTACTTTTTGTATGAATGATTCATTGTAATATAAATTGAACTGCACCACATTTGATTTAAAAGAACTGATCAGACAGGCAAATTTTTGAGATAACAACTGAGACATTACTCTATTTATTGAACAATTTAGTTCATGCCACATTGACTGATAAACTCCTACAACAAAAAATTTTCAAATTGCCATATTAGTAAAAAATTGCACTCTTAAATTTTCAAAAAATTCAAACTTTGCATTGCAACTGCATGCTTCACAAGTTTGTATCTGTTAACAATAACACATTTAAAAAAAAGATTATATATATATATATATATATATATATATATATATATATATATACACACATATATATATATATATATATATATAAAAACTCCCTTTATTAATAAAACCATTCTGAAGAATTGTCATCTAGCAGCACATGTCTCTGCCAGACACCTGCCTTGTTATTTATACTTTAACTGTGTTGAGCAGATCTTAGTTACAGTTTCTGGGAGAAATCACATAATCCGACATGATCAACAGTTTGAAACAGGACAATATGTTCAAACCCTTAGTCACGATAACTTGTGACTTCATGCTACTACAACCATTGATGGCTTCTGAACAGTTTTGTCTACCAAATTTCACTCATGAGGCTTGGGCTAGGCTATCGTGTTGTTTTCCCCAGATGTATAACATCTGTCACTTATCTGATCATCAAACCAAGGTCTCATGACAAGAAAGTGAATGTTATAACTACTCAGCCATGTCTATCTCTTAGAGTAATATATAAAAATATTTTATACATCATATCTTAACTATGATATCTAAAAAGTTATAAATCTTTAATTTTTCTTTAAAACCCAGTTCTGGGAATTTGGGGATATACTGTCTTTTCAAAATTCTACATGGTTAAAAAATTTGTTTTGATATACAATCCTGTTTTGACTTCAACAGAACTTGCAACCTAAACTCATTGGTTGGTTGGTCGATTTTATTTAGCAGCATATCAACACGTCTATGGGTTATTTAATGCCGAAATCTAAATATTTTGAACAGAATTTTATGGCTTCAGCTAAAGATAAAATATATTTCTGCCATTTTGCTTTAAATATGTATCATTCATTGGTTAATTTTGTTTTTAATCATTTCCACCAAGCAAGGCAATAAAGTCACTAAGTCAAAAGGATTTGGTTGGTTGGTTGATTTTGTTTAGCATATCAACTTCTGTGTGTGTTATTTAATGCCGAAATCTAAATATTTTGAACACAATTTTATGGTTTCAGTAAATACATTTAGAACACAGTTGTATGCCTTCAACTACAGATAAAATATATTGTTGGTCATTTTGCTTTAAATATGTATTGTTGGTAATTTTACTATAAATAGCTATTGTTGGTAATTTATTATAAAAAGCTATTGTTGGTTGGTTAATTTTGTTTAGTTACATATCATCCTTTAAGGGTTATTTAATGCTGAAATCTAAATATTTTCTATGTAATTTTATGCTTTCAACTACACATATTTTCTACATACTTTTAAGAGTAAAGTTATGTTTTTTTAAATATATATTTTGTAGATCATAAAATTTATTGTTGGTAATTTTACTATCAAATGTATTTTTATATTCCTTGAGAATTGCATTGATTGTCATTTTGCGATAAAAATGTATTTTTGGTCATTTTATAAAAATGTAGTGGTGATTTTTTTTCTGTCACTATTTAACCATAGCTGGGTCCCTAACAGGGTCTACCACCCCAGATCAGGGTGGAACTGGAAACAACAGTAGTTAAGAGATGGTTCCACGTTCCTCAAAACCTACCATCTCTTGATCAGAGCCCTTGCTGCCAGATGTCGCCATACCCAGGATGGACCTAAACTGGTGAAAGAAATGTTGACTGAACTGGCTTGTTGTTTTGAGTTTTTTTTCCCTAATGTTTGCTGCAATACAAGGCTCAAGAGCTACTAAAGGTAGAGGATTGCTGAATATTCTGTGTTATCTGTATGTAAGAAGAGGAAATAGATATTGAAGATGAGGAGTATATGGAGGATAGATAATGACTAAACTTAGACTTGAAGAGGTGAAGATTGTAATATTGAGTAGCTTCAGTACAGGTATGCTGGCAATACTCCATTTTTGGTCTAATTTGACTCCTGTGAAGAAAGAGTGTGGCAGAAGGAGTCAGACAATTCTTTGTGGAGACATTTTTAAAAATGTTTTCTTAGTTTCCCGAAGTCACACATACCTACTAAACTAAATGGAGGTCAACATCAGTCATAAATACACTAATGTTTTTGATATGTCCTGAAAATGGATATATTTGTTCCAAGTAGCAAAGTGGTCCTCGTTGAAGTGGTGGGCATTAGGCGTAGGCAATATGCGTAGCCAATAGGTGTCATCAATAGGTGTTGTCCTATTGTACCTCCACATCAGTCTATATTTATGGCTGACACCAGCCAATCATATTACTGTGAGGGGGAACCCAGGTGTCTGCATATTCATTACATCACCTCCCACGAGCTAAATTTTCTCATGAAATTTAGCTTCAATATTTTCTCTTTTTAGGATCTGGACTTAATCGATTGATTTTTTTCCTAAGTCTTTTTCGCCTCAATCCTCCTTGCAGTGGTGGCATTTGACACACTGGTACCTCTGGCCTTGAGGTCGGGGATACCTCCATTCGCGAATGTTGACTTACTGGAACGGAAATTTCAAATGCATCATACAGGACTTCCATTGGAATCTCTTCGGTATTTTCCGTGACCTCTGTAGTGTGTCTGGGTCTCAATTGATTCCAATGTCTTTTGTACCAAAATTTTTCCCCTTTTATGTCATATATGACCTGTCCAATTCTTTTGGTTATCATTCCTTCTTCCCAATACATTTTTATATCAGTTTTCAAAAAGCTTCAGTCTTTCTATTCCCATTAATTCTACAAGTGAATGGTTTTAAACACACTTATACGCGATATAATTCAAGATGAGAGAAAATATATGTGTGTGTACAGAGACAGATAGAGAGACTTATAAAAAAGAATGAAAGACATCTATAGGATTAGCAGTAGTTTTGGGGGATGTGTGCCACATAGTTTGTTGAAATTAAGTAGTCAGCTTACCCAGGAACTAAGAGTCTCCTCGGAGAAGAAGACTGAACACGATTTTGTCATAATACATCATGTGGCTGAGAGATATACTGCTAATCTCATCCCATTTGGATGGTATCAAAGTATGGCCCTTGGTAGACAAGGAGAGGTAATTCAACAACAGTATCTGTACATTATATATAATTACCTGTTTTTTTTGTCTTTTTTAAGTAACAGCTATTTGTTTTTAAGTAACAGTTAACTTTTTCATTTAATTATTTCCTCCTCAATACATTTTGAATTATATTAGTATTTATAAAAAAATTTTTTTTAAATGTTGGTTACCAAGGTAAAATGTTTCAAAAGTTCTGATCTAAAAAAAATAAAATAAAAATAATCTTGCGAAACATCCCTTTGATATAGCAGGCCAAAATAAAAAAAATACACATAAGGAACAGTGTGAAGGGATTTTCAATCAAGATAAAAGTTGGTAATCAGGAACTTAATTCAAATATCTTGGCTCAAATATCAATGAAGAGAAATAATTTCAAGAGCAGCTGTTGCAAAACTATCTGTAAAGACAAGAACATCTGGCTGAAATCAAAGATCAGATTGTTTCAATGCTTCTGTATTTCTGTGAATCTTGGATGTTAACGACAGAATTCCAGTGAAGAATCCAAGCATTAGAAATGAAATGCTACAGAAAGTTCCTAGACATCTCCCATGTCCAAATCCCAAATGACACAGTGAGAGATGCCAGTAGACAAAAAAAAAACAATCCTGTTGGAAGACTTCATAAACTTCTGTCAAGAAGAGGAAGTTGTCCCAAGAGCCAACTATCTTTTCACTTCTATGTACCGTGTCCTTTCTGGACATAGGTGATCATGACTCTCCACAATTTCCTGTCCTTCATAGCTCTTTCCACGACATCATAAAAAAAAATAAACTTATGAATAACAGTGAGAAGGGGTTTTCAACCACAATAAAAGCCGATAGTCAAGACCTGTTGGAAAACTTGGATGAAATATCCTCCAGATATGGCCTGGAGATTAATGCTGATAAAGCCAAAACTCATGATGAACAAGGGCTTTCAACTAAGACAAAAGTCAGTGGATAGGAGGGAGTGGGCCAATTCAAATATATTGGATTGATTATCAGTGAAAGGGTCTTTGGAATAGAAATAATTTCAAGAGTAGTGACAACAATGGCAGATGTTGCTGCTGCAGAAGTAGAGTGACTACATCAAATCAATAGCTGCATCTACAACAAGGATAGTTGAGTCACTGTTTCTTGTCAGAAAATCCATCTTGCACATTTACAAATCTAACATTTGTGCATTGAATACTGCTGCTGTATCTGACTAGATTTTTTGGCTGGTGCTGTGAGCATATGAATTTAAGTGTGGAACTAGATTGACATCAAGGTCCTTCTCGTTTACTGTTGAAATAGCTAAATGCAACTGCCACTTTTATTCCAACAGTTTCTTTTCTCATACTTCCTACCAGTAGAACTCCCTTCCACATACTTGCTTCCCTGATATCTACAATCTTCAAAAATTTAAATGTAATATCAATTGCCATCTTCTATCTTCTTAAATCCCATTCATTTTTGTTCATTCCTCAATCCTCAAAGTTCTCAGTCTTTTCTTTCACTTCCTGTAAGCACCTGTGTATTAGTGGCATGTCTGCCTTGCTTCGGATGAAATGATTAAAAAAAAATAAAATCCTCTAATTGTCTTTGTCAGCCATGAATCCAAATCATTCAGGATCTTCAACATACTTTTTCACAGTTTGTTTATCCCTGCAAATCATTTTATCTCAATATCCGGCATTGTTTTAGATGTTATTAAACATTTGGGCAAAGTTTAACAAACGTACCTGAAAAACAGGACTGTCAATAAAAATGTTAAACACTCTTTATTTATTAGACTTGTTTCATTACAAGAATTTACGAGGGAGTATATAGTTATAGCGAGAGAAAATCTGTACTTTTCACACACTGTTTTTATGTGGGCACATCTGTTAAACATTTTCAAATATTTTTTTTCTTTATACAACAAATAAGCTTCAAACTAGAAACATGACTATTGATGTGAGATGGAGTGACCAACATAAGAGCCTACACATGTGTTCCCACTTTAAGAACAGAAATGCAAATTTGTCTATATTCTTCAGACTGATGTCCTCATCTTTATTGACATATTCACAACATTTCGGCCATTGTACACACTGGCCTTCTTCAGTTGATATATGCTAGAATTTCAAACTTTATTTAGTCCACCAGAGTAGATTGTTCTCATTCCGCATGCCATGCCTCTTCTTGATATCTCAGTTTCAGTTATTTCCCTTTAGTAACTCAAATCTCCAAGTTTTTGTTCATCTCTGCTGTGGCCAGGTATTGAACTCATAACTCTTTGTGCCGAGTCACTGAATTACTTCAACCAGTGCTTATATCCACTGGGCCAAGTGGAATTAATTTTTGAGACTTATAAACCTAATGTCACAGTAACATTTTTTTACAAGAGCTCATATTACAATTTTTTTTACTGTTTTTCTCTAGCACTCTGTATTTCTGGTTCCCACATTGTATTCATGTCTATTTTTGCCAGGCTTAGATTTTTGTGGCTTAATATATATACTGATTCCTTATATTTTTGTACTTTCTAGTGATGTTTTCTGTCTATTATTATAGAAATGCAAATATCAAAAACTTGTCCCTACAAAAGTGGATATGATATTAAAAAAAATAATTTGTTTTGAAAATATTAACAATTAAAAACAAACCACAAGTGTTTAAAATGTTGCTTTCAAGGCAGTAGTTTTAAGCCAGCAACTTTATTTAAATAGGAGCCAAATTCTTCAATCATCAGTCAAAATAGCCCAAACCTTTGACTCATACACAAGCAGGTAATATTTATTTTGAAAAAATACAAAAATGTGGCACAAGGCCAAAAGAGGGGATATGGGAAGGCTGGCCTTCAATGTGTCTTATCTTAAACTTAGCTAGACACAGTTACTAACCCAAACATACCACAGTATTCCTTGTACCAAAGCAACCATTCTTACTTACCATTCTTAGTATAACCACCATAATACTTCAAAGTCTGTAAAGACCTAACTCAGTGGTTTACAAACCTTTTTTTTCTCTGGGACACTTTCAGAATGAAGATTTGATCAGCACTCACCATATTCACTTGATAAAAAGTACATTTAAAAATAAAAAAAAACAGAGTTAAAGGGAGATAACCGTGGATTCAAAGTCGGAACATTATCATTGATAACTTTCTCCTCTAATTTGCAGACCCTAGTTACTATATTCTTAATACTTGATATAATGCAAAAATGATAAAATTGGTCAATAATTATTTATAACTTTTTATACTGTGACTCTTGCATGCAATTACAAGTAATCTGTAATAATATTTTCAATTTTGAAATCATAAACAAGGTAGTAAAGCCACTAAGACACAAGGGGTTACTGGGTACTGAAGAATTAGAAAACAAAAACATTACTAAGGAGCAGGAACAAAGAAAGAGTAGTCAGGACAGCTTTGGACATTGCATTTAAATTTTTGAAGATTAAAGTTGACTAGAAATCGAAGCCAAGAGAGAGAGAGAGAGAGAGTTCCACAAGTGAGAAGTGTGAGAAAAGAAACAGCATAAAACATATAGTTATGTCTAGTCAACTCAATTATAAATTGATGAGACCTCTTTGCCAGTCTAGTACTGTGCTTAAATTTATGAAGTGTAGGTACTGTCGAGGAAAGTTTATTAAAACAATTGAAAGCATTTATAGAAAAGGCACAGAGAGGCAACTTTATGCTGGTGGGAAAGTGGCTGAAACTGAGACACCAGATCAGGACCAATAATATTGCGGATTCTATGGATTTTATGAAGGATCACTAGAAATAAAGCAAGAGCTCCAGACTATATGAGACAGCAAGATTCTAAGCATGGACAAATGGTTGACTTATAGATATGCAAAATAGATTCTGGGGTGAAATACTGTCTAGCACAACACAGTGAACTGACTTTCTTAGCAGTTTACCTATATATATATATATATATATATATATATATATATATATATATATATATATATATATGTGTGTGTGTGTGTATATATATATATATATATTTAGGCAGCAATTTTTCAAAGCAACAACTAACAAGAAAGCGAGTTTGTGGTGTGACCGACATAAATATTATTTAATCCAGTGGAGATACAATCTCCCAAAGGGCACTTGATTCTACATTTGAATGATAACTAACATATTTAGGCATTTAAAGCAACATGCCTGGCCGCGTACACAATTCTGGAAAATCCTTGTTGAAAACAACTATACTTAAACATGAAAACAATAAACAAAAACTAAAAATTCTTGAAGCTATATACATAAAACAGTTGAAATCTAACCTGAACAAAATAAACTACGAAATCTCCACAAATATTCTTAAATGCCTATAATTGATAACAGAAGCCATTAGTTTATACCAATGGCTTCTCATACTTAATACTTCTCGTTTTCACTCTCGCTTGGTCATGTGTGACATCACGAGCTGCAACGCGATTTTCACTTCCACATCTCATATACATGAGTTTGTCGTTGCTTTGAAATTTTTCATGCAACAAAAACAGACTATTATTATTGTTTCGTCTGTGTATGGGTTGAAAAGTAATTGTCATCTTTGATAATGGCTTATGTAAGCCGAAAGCTTAGATTGGATTTAAACATGTATCAATATGGTGATTTTCTTTTGTCTTTCAATGATAATGTTATTAAGCTTATCAGACAATATAAAAGGAACTTAAAATAAATAGACAAAACTTGTCTATATTATTTAATGAAACATGCATCAACATACATACATACATATATAATTTATCTTTAATTTATTCTAATTTGTTATCATTTTGATTATTATAGATGTTGATGTTTCAGCCAAGTAATCTGCAGCCATTATCTGTGTTTTAGCTAATATGAAATCAATATCTGTTATGTTATTTTCTCACTATGGTGTCAGTTATTGTTTATTTCAACAGAACCAGTTTTTCACTGCCTGATCCAGAGACTGAACACACAACCACTAGATGACAGTAACACATGCTCAACCATCAATCTCCACAATGTCACCACTGATGAATAGTGATGTATTTTTGGAGACTTTTATATTTGATGTCAAATGATTTCAGCAGTTGTTTCTCTTGGTGAGCTTGTACCACTTTTTTGATAATTTTGTATTTAATTTTTGAAATGAATAATTGCTGCTATATATATTTTTAATATTTTCAAACAACTGTTTTTACCTTGATTATTATAGATGTTTAGGTCAAGTAGTCTCCGTACCAAGTACCATTTTCATGTGTCCATAGCTTTGGATGATCTTTTGCCTCTGTGGTTCTTAGTACGGTTCATTCATGATCGACCAATGTTTTCCAAGCACTATATAACAGATGTGTAACCACTACACAACCATTCTGAAGGACATGATGTGTATTTTTGGAGCCCTTACATTTATTATCAGATGATTTTAACATTTGATATATTTCTAAAGAAATAAAACTATATTCAGCAAAGAAAACTATATTGATTCATTCATTTTCTATGGATTATCAACCCTTTGAGGTTATTTAAAGCCAGAAAATAATTTTTATTTTAAGAATGTGTTTTTTATTTTTTTGTTTTTTTCAGATAATGATTTAATGATGCAGGTTTTACTATTAAACCCATAGCTGGGGTGTGGGATGATGGATTCATACTTTTCTGATGGGTATTTCTACATAGGTGAATATAACGAACCCAACTGGAATTGGAACTTGGCTCTCTAATTTCCAATTCAGAGCCATTATCCATTACACCACCAGAACATCCAAGCTTATAACACCTGGTATTCCCAAGCAGTCACCCATCTAGGTACTGAACAGAGTTGATCTTTCTTAACTTCAGTGATTGTACGGGAACCATGATGTGGCTATAAACCCATTACGCCACCAGCACATTCAAGCTTACAACACCTGTTACTGATCAGTGTTGACATTAATTATTTATATATTTTTTAGAATGATGTTCAATCTGTACAAGGCCCAAGAGACACTCAAGGTAGAGGGTTACAGAATAAGAGGCACATTTTATGGGGGATATATGGGTAAGGTAACAGATGACCCTAGACTTGAATAGACTAAGATTGTAGTAATGAGGGAAGCATTGTCTTGGGAGTTGATTCTATAAAGCAGTAGATATATCAATAAAATATAAACTTGTTAATAATATGAGAAGCAGTGTATTAGCAAATGTTGGAAAATGGTGATTAGAAGATGAACAATCCTGTTCTTTTGTTGCTTTTAAAAGATTTGTCGATTAAAGAATATATTTTCCCCTATATTCCCAGGAGGTAATTGAGTTATAAACAAGTTATATTTTATTTTTCTTTATGAAGGAAAATAATAGGAAAAATTATGAGGAAAAAAAAATTGATTTTACTTCAATCAAGAAGTAAGAAATTTTTATCTTGTTCTTCTTTTATCGTTCCAGAACATCTTTGGTCTTTTGCCAACAGCCAAACACAAAATCACATTCATGTTCTAAGTGATTTCCTTTCTATGGTCAGGTCAGGTTAATTTCTCAAACGAACGCTTCACTTATATTGTTGGAAAATTGAAAAAAATAAATTCTCTTCCTTGAAACCGTACATCATCAAGAGTAAGAGTTATAAAAAAAAGAAAATGAACAAATTCATTTTTATACCATTTATCTCTTTATTGTTTATATTTGTCATCTTGCAACATTATTTTTACATCATTCCAATTAGCCCCACCTCAATTATCCATATGTGCCTATGTTCAATAAAATGTGAATATTCTGTATTATAAACAAATATTTTGTGGAATCTTGTGTGTGTGTGTATGTGTGCATGCATGTGTGTTGTATCTACAAGAGTTTAACCATTTGACCACCACTTTACCGGTTGTAAAGAAAAATGACGTAATGTCAAGCCACCGATTGAACAGTGGTAGAGAAAAATGACTCAATGCTCAGCCACCAGTTGAACAGTGGGTAAACACTTGCAACTATTTTTATATCTACTGAGTAACATTATATACCAATTATTTGTGAATTTTGACTCAGGAGCTCAGGCAGGAGGGTTAAAATTGTTCAGGAACACAGGGCTCAAAGAGTTAAGAAGACCTTTTTCTCTCAGGAAGCCTAGTAACCGAGAGATGGTACTTTTTTTTAAAATAGTATCTTGAAGTTTGGTATATTCCAGTACTTACAGTGTATGCATGTGTATATCCTTTGCATTCTATCATTATACACTTTATAATTAATCAGCATCCACAAGATGTACATCAGGGGAGTTTTCAGCCTCCACCCTGCATAAGTCACATGGGGTGTTTTAGTGACCACGAAATTATTAAGTACTCATAATCCCAACTTGGTAATTTCTTTTGTTTCTTTCAACTACCCTCCTAACATCCCTAAAAAATTCATGCAATCAAGGCACCAAGGAGTTAAGTCTACTACTAGATTGGCTATTAGGTTTCACTGTTTTACTGCTGGACTAAGTTCTATTCTAATAGCTTCATTTCTTGCTTGTGAAAATCCCTTGCCGACACTTGAGTTTGAACATAGATCACCAGTGAGCAAACACAGGCGATCCCATTATTGAATTATGTAGACCATGTGACCATAGAGGAAATGCATATATGTAGGAAGTAGCTGACAACTATTTCTAGTCTATCCTTTATACTATATGGATCTTTCTAGTCTATTCTCTATTAATATTCAGATTGCTATTTCTATTCTATCCTCTATACTATACAGACCGCTATTTTCTACTCTATTCACTATACCATTTTTCTACTCAGATTACTATTCAGTGGCTACTTTCAAGTGAGTATTATCAAGCATGTACTATTAGTGTGAGATTATTTGAAGGTATCTGACACCAGCATTGTTCAACAGGGTTACTATAGTTGTATCTGCAATTACAAAGTCTCTACTACAACAAGCATTACAAAAGTGACAAGTATTTGTTGACATCACAAAAGTGGCAACAAGTGTTCACTGACATCACAAAATCTAGAATCTTCAAAAAATTAAATGCAACCCAGTCACTATCTTCTGTCTTCTTGAACCATGTTCCTTTATTGTCCTTTCTCCTAACTAAAGTCTACTCATTTTCTCTCATTCTCAGTAACCCCATGCATCCTGGTGGCATTATTACCTTGCTTGGGGTGAAATGATTTGTTATATTCCGTGCTAATAGGAATATATACTTGAAAAACATGGTGGATAAAATAAGTAAAGGTTTATTGTAAAGACCAATACAATAAGAATAAAGGTAAGTTATGCACAAGGTTATTGCAAGTCAATCCAGTAGTGAGTACTACTATTGGAAAGTCGGTAGATCTCGCATAAGTCTGAGTTGTACTCAACAGATCCCAGCTAGAATATTTAGTTACTCCCCCACGAGAGTTGCATGTGGCACAAGGCCGGATTAACGTGGGTTCTCCGAGCCCATAGGCTCGGCCAAAAATATTTCCTTTTGGACCCATATAAATGGGTTCAGGGGCAGTCTACCTCCCCGAACGAGACTACCCTTTGGCGGAGCCTCTTCGGGGTTCCTCTCTGCTCAGAGGCAGAGAGTTCGACTGTTTAGCTGGAACAGGTCGCAGCTAGTCTCTGTAGTCTATTGACTTACAGATACTTATAGGTAGTTACTACCTACAGTGTAGTTACTCATAGGGGTGACAGGTTATTCCATTATGTCATGATTAATGCTAATTTGAACGTTCACAGCACTCTCAAGGAAATGTTACTGACCAAGTAGAGAATTACTAATTTATTTGCTCTCAAGTCTTGATTAAAAGTTTGTCCTCACAATTAGACATGTTAAAATTCCTGGGTGTTTCCATCAAAACAGCCTCTGTAGGATGCTCAATAATAATTGAGGCTAATTCACACCAGAGTATTGAAGCTGTCTGGATTAACTAGCATAGAACCTATAGTAATGAAAAATCAATTACACTAGGCTAGGCATATGGCCCGAATGAATGACAGTAGAGGGCCAAAGAAAATTTTCTGTGGAAAGCTACTCTCTTGGTAAACACCCACATAAGAAGATGAAAAAGCAATACTGCAGTCTGCATTCAAGATAAGGTACAGTATTGTTTACCAGTACAGCAACCTATAGGTCATTTCATGCTGAATTAGGCAGTTTTACATGTCATATAATTTTTAATCCTTTTCATTTTATTCTATGACTGCTTTGCAGACAGATTTTTTGGGATGTGAATATTTTGTATTTCATTTCTTTGGCCAGATCAATCTAATTTCTGAAGAGAACTAATCACTTATCTTGTTGGAAAATTTAAAAAAAAATAAGTTCTCTTTCTTGAAATGATACACTACTCAAAGTAAAGTTGGATCACTGTGCCCTTCTAGAATTTTTTTTCATGTAAGATTCCATCTTGCATATTGACAAATCTGTGTACTAGTGGCATTCCTGCCTTGCTTAGGGTGGAATAATTAAGAAAAAAAGTATGCATAGAAAATTTGACACTGAGATCCGAACATGCATTGGATGAGTGAAAGATGTCTTCCAAAAGATAAGCAAAGTACTGAGAACCAAAGATTTCATTAAAAACAATGAATTGAGTGCTGGTTTGATATGTGATATCCATCCTCTTATATGGCAGGGAATGGTGAACAATATCACCCACCGATGAGTAAAAGAAATTTAGAAGGAGCAGAAATATGGGTCTACAGAAGGATACTGAGAATCCCATGAATGGAGCAAGTAAACAAGGAAGTCAAAGAAAATCGCAACAGACGAACACTACTCAGAATCAAGAAAAGACAGTTAAAATTCCGTGGACATGAGGAAGGGGGGCTTGGAAAACTTAACCCTCATGGGGCATATTCAGGGCGTCAGAGATAGGGGAAGGCAATCCACTCACTTGTGTGAATGGATAGCGGAACAGCGGGGAGGGCGGAAGTCTTAGCAAAAGGAGAAAAACTGCCACTAATTCGCGGGGGGGTAGGGTTACAGGGAGTGAAAGTGAGAGAGAAGTATAGGGAGGATTAAGGAAAGGACAAAAATAAACGGTATTCAAGACGACAGAAGATGCATTTAAATTTTTGAAGGTTGTAGTTACCAGGGAAACAAATAAACGGAAGGGAGTTCCACAGGCTGGAAGTGCAAGAGAATAAACTAGTGGCATAGAAGAAGGATCTAGATGCCACTCTAGCAGCATGCATAAATTCATGTAATCAAGGCACCAGAAAAAAAAAGATCGACAGAGCAGTTGCCATGAAACTATTTGTAGAAAAGATAGAAAGGAGCCATATCACGTCGGTGAGAAAGTGACTGAAGTCGAGATGCCAGGTCAGGATCGATTACAGTGCTCAGTGTACTGATAAATAATCAGTTACCTCCCCTTAAGTGACTGAAGTTGAGATGCCAGGTCAGGATCGATTACATTACAGATCTTTTGGATTTTCTCAAGAACCTTGAGATGAATAGCAGGAGCACTAGACCAGATATGGCAACAGTATTCAATGCACAGACGAATGGTTGATTGATAAATGTGCAAGATGGATTCTGATCAGAAAAATTTTACATGTTATTTAAACTTCTGCATTTGCTTCATGTTTATTTTTCCAATTGGTAAGTCGCATCTTGGACCTTTTGTCTTGCTGTTGACTATAATCTGTCTTCTGGCAGTTGAATGTTTGTATATAGATCTTAAATGTTTACGAATGTCCCACTGGTTTGGCAAGCTGCTTTCAACAAACTCTTATTACTGTACTGATTTTGAATGGTGCTTTGATAGAATAAGCAAAGAAAACATCAAAAGTAATTTGCCATACAGCCACAGACTTATTCCTATAGCTTGTTTCGCCCACATCGAGCGCTCTGTACAATGTTTTGTTTCAAGATAAGAGAATCTAATATCAGTATATCAAATACAAAAAAATGATAGTTGCATAAAAGGTTAATCTGGGGAGCCTATTCCAGAAACTGAAGACTTACAGGAATATCAGGTGCTGTAAGCATGAATGTCCGGGTGGGGGAGTGTAATGGGCTTACAGCCACATCAGGTTGACACACCGGTTCCTGTATGATCGGCGAAGTTAAGCAACGTCGAACCTGGCCAGTACCTAGATAAGTGACCGCTTGGGAATATCAGCCGCTGTAAGCGTGAATGTACAGGTGGTAATGCCTTACGGTCACATCACGTTGAAACACAGGTTTCGATACAATCGCCAAAGTTAAGCAACATCGTCCCTGCTCAGTACCTAGATGAGTGACCGCTTGGGAATAGCAGGTGCTATAAACTTGGATGTGCGAGTGGTGTAATGAGCTTACAGTAATATCATGCGGAAACATCGGTTCCCGTACGATCACCGAAGTTAAACAATATGGAGCCTACTCAATACCGAGATGGATAATGGCTCGCAATTGGAAATCGGAGATCCGAGTTCCAATTCTGATCGAGTTCATTATATTCACTTACGCATAAAAATGAAAGTAGTTTTGTTAATACATTTATGAGCTAAAGGATATCCGAGTGTTTGATTTTATTTTAAGTGACTACAGTTACTCAAATAAAACAGTAGTTGAGTTGACGGGTTCAGATTTTGTAAGGTGATTTTGCTGCTATTTCATTGAAAAAAAAATCTTTGGTAATATAATTGGAGGTCCATACAAAATAGTGAAGATCAAGGAATCATTGATTGTAAAAAGAAAATTTAACCGCAGCCGAATGTTACATTAACAATGGCTCTTTGTAAGAATTGGAAGAAATTCTGAAGAATTTAATTACTCTGTAGAATTTTCTCCTGATAGATCAAGAAGCATTCTCTAGAAGCTGTCATCCAAAGACATATTGAACAAGGTTATACGATTCATTAGTGATGGCTGGTCCGCTTATAATGGGCTATATGATTTGGGGGCTACAATCACATAGTTATAAATTCATGAAAGTAATTTTGTTGATTTACATCAATCTTTAGTTCGTGCTCAAACAATAGAGATTTATAGCTGGCTTCATTTAAAGCATTTTCTCAAGGAAAAAAATGTGTGGGTTATCCTACTTGGCTTTGCCAAAAGCGCTCGCTAGGTGGCGCTCTTTAAGTCTATAAATAGGCAATAATATTCTCACTCACTCTTTTTAGTCTTTTGAACTCTTGCTTTCAGATGTAGTTGCACATAGGTAAAGTGTCTCCCCAGTGGGAAAGGTTCATTTTCATGGTTTTCTCCCTCTTGACGTTTGTATGCACTCACATACGGATATACACATACGCTTGTTTTACACACACATTCTTATTATAAAATGTTTTTCTGTTCGTTACAATTGTCTATCGCTGTAATTCTTTCTGTTAATACATACATTGTCGTTTGTTTTATATTTATTTTGTTTCTGTATTATCATATTTTACCTGGACTCACATTGGGTCCGGCAATATTGTTTGGGCGTAAATGTTCCAGGAGTCCATAAATATTTACTATCCAAAGTGTAGATTCCCGTCAGATAATGGTGACTAATATTCACCCAAACATACTAGCATCCCGGAACGAAAGAACCAACAAGTATCCACACAAATGGGAATATATATCTGAATATATATTGTCGGAGTTAACTCCTCCTTAATTTCTTAATTCACTCTAGGGGTCGCTCTCCCTATACTATAAATAGTGGGCGACTTCTTGCCTCGTTCTCTTTTTACCTTGCATTTAAAAATGTGATCTCTCGTAGAGATCAGCGTTTTTGTCCATTTATGGGGAAACGCCATGAAACACGCATACACGTACGTACGAACTTTTACCAATATACAAACTCTGTACGTACACACACAAACACAAATGTTAATGTTTATGTCCATTGTAAATCTTGTTGTTTAATACATATACTTGTTGACATATATATATCTGTCTTGTTTGTTTTCTTTACATATTCGGTTGGACTCAACTTGAGTCCGCCATGTTCTTGTAGTTGGACCTTCTAGCAGGAATAAACGCTCATGTTCCTAATTCAACAACACGCAAACCAAACGGGTCCTCTACAATATTTCGAAAAAAAAATGTATTTGAAAATATATTAAAAACAATAAACGATATATATAAATTTTAACTCACGAATTATGCCCTTTGTTTTTATGGCTCGGATTCTAGAATTTTACCAAAAAAGGAACACGTTCCTTACACCTATGGGGTCATGTGGCAGCAGGTTCATGGATATAATCGTTAAACACATATGTATGCAATAAATGTCTATTTTTACTGCATATTAAAACTATCCCCATAATTTTAACCCTATTACTACTGCTGCCGTGCTAGTAAAGTCTCTAAAACTGGAAATGCATATAGTGGTCCCTTCAGCGACAGTTACAATTAAAGAATTCTTTATTAAAAATCAAAGTGATGCCATTTCAGCTTTAGGAGATTATTAATTAATCAATTGTTAATGTTCCTGCGATCAGAGGTTAAGAAAACAGCAAATTCTTTGTCTGGAATTGACTAAACATTTCTTATTAGTGTTGCTCTTCTTAAAAGAAAAAAAATCTTTTGGGTTACTCCACTTGGCTTTGCCAAAAATCTCCGTTAGGGGGCACTATTTAAAAAAGCAAACATATTCTCTTTCACTTTTTTCCTGTTGCTTTCAGATGTAGTCGAACATGTATAAAGAACACTGCCACTGGGGCACGTTCACTTCCTTGGTCTTCTCTTGACTAAACTCTAGCACCCACGTACATACTCATGTATATCACACACGCTGGTTTCACACACACAGGCACAGTTTTATAGCCAGTTTTAATGTTTTTTCCTTTGATTTCTGTTGTGTACACATGTAATTCCTTTTGTTAAAAACGTGCATTGTCATTTGTCTTTAATTCCACGTTTTGTGTTCTTTATTTTTACCCAGACTCACACGAGTCCGCCAATATTTTTTGCGGGACAAATGTTCTAGGAGTTTATAAATATTTATTAGACAACGTACACAGACTCGTACCAAAAGTGTTGCTTCCTGCAACAAACGTTACTCTCAGTTCTAAAACACTGTTTGGCAGGTGTTATAATTACCGACTTCAAAAGACGATATGCTGCATACACCTGAAGAGTGTTAAAAGAATATAAATCAACTGAAATATGCGCTCAAAAAGAAAAGAAAAAAAAATAACGAAGACATTCAGAAAAATATCAAAGAAATAAAGAAAATTCTTCGTCTCAGAACTACCAATTAGGAAGATTGAACAAAGTAATTTAGAGAATTACTTATTCAACAATTCCAGAAATATTTTCCTTCTAACAAGGAATCTGAAACGAAAGAAAATAAAATAATCTTTTGTCGATGTCAGAATAGGGTGACAGTTATCGACGCGAAATGTAAATTCGGCGAGCCAAATTCAAAATCCATTTTGCACTAATGCATCCGGGAAAGTCATCCCCACCCCTGTTTCTATGGGTGATACAGAGCAGATTGGGCTGTTGAACCTTAGTTGGCAATCAGTTTCAAAGAAAGTTAACTGAATAAAAAACCATGGAGACGGGAAACCACTCCACTATCTTTGCCAAGACTGAGTGTGGCAATTCATAATTTATAGATATGAGGTAAAAAAATATCACTTGCATCCTGATATAAACTATTCTTAAAAGGATACACTTTCCTTCAGGACGTAGACAAATAAGAATGCTTTATCCGGCTTACTGTAGATCTTGTACGCTGGGCTTGCACATTATAGCTAAGTGGACATTTGTGGTTTTTCAGTCCATTGAATGATTTTCAGCTCAAGTATGGAACTCTATTAATGTTTCTCTACATTTCTGAGATGAGGTATTGTAACTATTTACACTATTTACATAGTTCTCACTATTGTCCTCATCCTTATAGCCACATTCATGACGTTTCAGCTGTTGTACGCTCTGGCCGTCTTCAGCTGATATACGCTGAAATTTCGAACAGAAACCTTTTTAGTCCACGGGGTGGGGTAGATAGATCTACAAGGATAAATGGTCCACTGAATAAAAGCGTTGGTTCAGTAATCCAAAAAAGTCACTTGAACAAAGAGTTGTGAGTTCAATACCTGGCCACAGCTATGGAGATGAAAACTTGGAGAGTCGAGTTACTAAGATAAATTAACTGAAACTAAGTTACCCAAAGCCATGGCACGGGGAATTTTAACAATCCACCCCCGTGAACTAAATAAAGGGTTCGGTTTGAAATTCCAACGTTTGTCACCTGAAGAAGAGCGTACAACTGCCGAAACGTCGTGAATATGGCAATAATGACGAGGTAATAGATTGAACAATGTAAATAGTGTAAATACGGGTTAATGTTATTTGTACTTTTTTTAAATCGTTTCATCACAAGCAAGGTGATAACGCCACTAAGACGCAGGAGGTTACAAGGAGTGAAAATGAAAAGATAAGATCGAGGAAAGGACAAAAAAGGAACAGAATTCACGAGAATGGAAGATGACGATAAACATTGCATTTAAATTTTTGAAGATTGTAGTTGGAAGGGAAGCAAGAAATCAGAAGGGATTTCAACAGGCGGGAAGTGCGAGAAAAGAAACTGTTGGAGTAGTAGTGGTGGTTGCCTCTAGCTAGTTCAAATGTAAATCAATGGGACCTTGTTGTCAATCTAGTAGCATACTCAAATC
The DNA here is from genome assembly GCA_903632075.3 of Acanthosepion pharaonis. Taxonomy (NCBI): domain Eukaryota; kingdom Metazoa; phylum Mollusca; class Cephalopoda; order Sepiida; family Sepiidae; genus Acanthosepion; species Acanthosepion pharaonis. The sequence continues at coordinate 1,538,542 of CAHIKZ030000064.1, read as the reverse complement.
CATGTAGTCGAGGCAAAAAGTTCACCAGAAAATATTTGTAGAAAAGACAGAGGGAAGCCACGCCAGCTCGGTGAGAAAGTGACTGAAGTCGAGATGCCATGTCAGGATCGATTACATAACAGATCCATCTTTGGATTTAGTTGAGAATCTCGACATGAACAGCAGAAGCACCAGATATGGCAACAGTATTCAATGTTTTTTTTTGTTTTTTTTTAATTTACCCCAAGCAAGGCGGTAATGCCACTAGTATGCAGGGTGTTGCAGGAAGTGAAAGAAGACTGAGAATAGGGAGGATTCAAGAGAGATAAAAAAAAATGAACAAAATGAAGACAAAAGATGGTGATTGAGGTTGTATTTAAATTTTTGAAAATTTTAGTTTTCATTGAAACAAGGAAACGAAAAAGAGTGCGGGAAAAGAAACTGTTGGAGTAGAAGTGGTGGTTACTTCAAAATAGTTTAACAGTAAAACGGTGAGACCTAGTTGCCAATCTAGTAGCAGGCTTAAATTCATGTAGTCGGGACACTAGGAAAAAAAAATGATCAGAACAATTGTCAAGAAAATATTTGTTGAAAAGACAGAGGAAAGTCACGTCACGTCGGTGAAAAAGTTACTGAAGTGGAGATGACATGTCAGGATCAATCAAATTACAAGCCCTTCTTTGGAGTTTGTCAAGAATCTCGACATCTACAGCAGGAGCACTAAAACAGATATGGCAACAGTATTCATTGCTTAACAGGAAGATTAAAAGAAAACTTTTACATTTCAAATTAAAAAAAATTGATTATGGTCCAGAAACTCTGGTCTGCATTGAAGAGAAAATTTATGAATTGAGCTTAAATTTTAGCTTCAACATATTTAGACTTCTTTTTCAGTGCCCAAAAACGTATTCGGATCCCAAAGAACACAAAAACATAAATATGTGTGTATATGCTTAAATAATAAATCATTAGTACTTTTTCCGCTAAGCTGGCATTTCTCGTAATGAAAGAAAAGAATGAAATTGTGTGACTTTGTAAAAAAAAAAGCCGTTAATATTTATTCTGCATCTTTTCTTTATAATTCTTAGTTCATATATATATATATATATATATATATATATATATATATATATATATATATATATTCTCAGTAGCATAACCCAGAGTTTCATGCACAACGCAATTGCCAAGTGCTGACTGAAAATTTAATCAGCCCCTGACGATTACTTTGTGCATGAAATTCTGGGTTATGCTATCGATGAGAAAAATGTATACTTATTAATATAAATTATATCTATAGTTACTTAACATCTAGCACTATTTTATTAACACCAGAATACAATGTGCGATATTATATATATATATATATATATATATATATATAAGCATATATTCATTCAGACATATTTCATTGACATATTGTGTTTACTTATTTTTATACTGATCCTTTCAGTTGTCGAATTAGTTTCTTGATAAGATGAAATTCAACAAGGAAGGCGCTGTAGTTTTGTTTTTTTTTAACCCAAGTAATTTCGATCTTTTCTAACATCATCTTCAGGGCTAAATTACAAATGCAAACTTATTGTAATTCCGATAACCAACCAGCACTCACGAATATAGCAAAAGCACATTAAAGTATATAAAACATTTAATGCCATTTTACATTTCTACCAATTTCTGGTCAGCTCCCTTATATTGAAACGCTTGCTCTGCAAAAGATTCCATAACTACAACAGATAAATTTTAAACTAACTGTAACAGAGCGCGTTCACGCTTGTTTTTAAAAATCACTATCACAACAGAATGTGGATTTTATCGCAGTTACAATAAGTTTGTCTTTGCAATTTAGCCCTGAAGATGATCTCGGAAAAAGTCGAAAGTACATGGGTTAAGAAAAAAACAAAAAACTACGGCATCTTCCTTGATGAATTTCATCTTAACATAAACAAGGAAATTAATGTTGAAATGAGATATTTGCTGCCAAAAATGGGTACGAATCATTTTAATGTATGAAAGGAACAGAACATTTTAAATATCTTCCCCAAAAAATTTTTCTTACATTTTACAGATTTAATTTAATATTAGGGAAACTTACACTGAAAAGGAGAAAAATTTTCTCGATCAGTTTTTTTTTTCTCGCGCTATTCGAAGTTAGGTGTAAGACTAAAAAACAGAAAGAAAATATGGCAAAGAATTGTTAATTTAATTGAATTTTATGTTGTTGAACTCCAAAATCCATAGGTCATTTTTTAAAAAGAGTATCAAATTAAATGTCACTTGTAACATTCAAGAAGAATTCAATGACTTTACTATGAAAAAAAGCCAGAAAACCGTCTATTCAGGGTCGAAATCTAAGAGTAAATGATTAAATACGTGCGAGTTTTGATTAATTTGAATCTTGACGAAGTTAGACCAGTTCTGAAATCTTGATACTGTCTATTTTCGGACAAGACATAGCACCAATGACTTTGGAAAGTTTCCAAGAATTCCAAATGTCCGCTGCGAGCACACTGTGCCCTAAGCATGGAAACTGAAGTGAGAACAATCTACCGTCGTGTGTTGGATAACGGTGTCGATTCGATATTCCAAAATGGTTACCAAGTCGGAAGAGAGACATATTTGAAATAGAGCAGGAGGGTTTTCTTTTATCCGCGGTGGCCAAATGGCAGTATCGATTTCTATGATTGACATTTTTGTGAGGCATTTACATAAAGGTGTGACTTTCATTTTCTTCGACATTTTCTAATTGTTAAGATAAAATTTATTAAAAAAAAAATTAAATTAAGCTTTCGCTCTGAAGGTCGTGAGTACTCCATTCCCACAAAAAAAAAGAACATAAAAATGCTTTCAAAGCCGCGGCTAAAAATATTTTGGAAACACAGTAATCAAAGCAGTGTGTCTTTCGGTGTGCGTGTCTGTGTGTGAGAGAGCGATGATAAAAACAGTAAACAACATACAGATGCTACATTATATCTACTAACGTCTGCACAAATATTTTTTAAAAATAAATTCACCCCAATCAAGACGATAATACCACTAAGACGCCAGGGGTTACTGAGAGTGAAAAGGAATGAGAAGATTTTAGAAGGAACCGGAAACCCAATCCTAAACAGGAAAAAAAAGGAATAAACCTCTTCTCGTGTTCAAATGACAACGGAGGAGTACGAACCGGTTTTCCATATTATATCCAGGTGTTTATTCAGGTAGGTTGGTAGGTGAGACTTGAAACAACTTCTACCATGTCAGCTCTTCCCCCTACCAATTCTTCGTCCATCTCTTCCCTACGTGGCGACTGGCAATACGAAATGGAGGCTTCAGAACCGCAATGCGGACACGTACATCTGCAGTCAAAGGCGGACCTACACACTCACAGATCTCAAGTATGACTGTTAATATAGACCAGCATTCAGGTATAGCCTGTTTCAGGTTTTATTGCCACATGATCCCAGAAAATCTCACATCGACACCTTTACTTCCCATTACCCGTTTGTCAAGGTGAATGCTGCTTAGAAGGCCGCACTTCAAAAGTAACTGTCTGTTAGTCCATCAAACAGAAACACTTGAGATTTAAATAAAAACCACCTCTTCATTTTCTATGGTCATTTTCTAAGTAGTCCTGGGTATGATGATAAACTACACCCGGCAGCAAGGCCTCTGATCGGGAGGTTGGAGGTTTTGAGGAGAGTGGAACCACCACCTATTTGCTGTTGTTCCCAGGTCCACCCTGGCCCGGGATGGTAGCATCTATTAGGGTCCCAGCTATGGGTAAATAGTGTCCCCGCCTCGAACGAAACACTATGAAAGTATAAAAATATATTTTTATAGCAAAAATACCAGCAATATATTATTATATAAAAACAATTACCAATACAATTTTAAAACAGAATTACTAACAATAGATTTTATCTGTAGTTGAAGGCATACAATTGCGTTCAAAATATTTAATCAAAGCCATAAAATTGTGTACCAAAATATTTAGATTTCGGCATTTTATGACCCATAGAGGTTGATTTGCCACTAAACAAGCTCGACCTAATTTTCTTAACAGAGCTTAGATGTTGCACAAGGCTGAAATTATGGATCACCCAGTGAAATTCAAATAACTACTCAGTCCTAATTGATCTAGCTAAGCGATTTACTAAGCATAGCTTAGTTGTGGCATAAGGCCGAAAGTATGTTGCACGCAGTGAGGATCAAACTCACTCCACAGTCGTAATTGTTCTAATGAGACAAGCTTGCTATTACATCACGCCGAAGAGCCCCTCTTCCCTTTCTATGTGGGTGTCCATCGTATCATAATTGTACACAATTAAAAAAGATGTGAAGTGACAGACATGGGGCACTTACTGTAGCGCGATGGCTAGTCATCTTTTATTCTGGAGACTAATTGGCGCGTGTATAGCGATCTTGATCTGTCCGCGTTCTCCTTACAGCAGCCTTGTGTCAAACCTTGTATCTGCAGTTGTGAATCACGTTCAAGGTAGGACGATGAAAAGGGATTTATATCCAAAATTTACTAAATAAAAATTAATTACTAATTACGTTCTTGTTTCAATTGCTTTTCTATAATTGGTTTGATTTGGTTTGTTTTACGACATGTCAACCTCAATGGGTTATTTAATGCCGACAAAATTTTTATTGCTGGTAATATTTTGTTTTGTCAAAAATCTATTTCTGGTAATATTTTTCCTTCAAAAATATATTGCTGGTAATAATTTTTTTCAAAAATGTATTGCTAATAATATTTATTTTTTAAAACATTATTGGTAATATTTTTTGTCAAAAATGTATTGCTGATAATAGGTTATTTTCTTCAAAAATTTATTGCTAGTAATAATTTTTTAGAGTATTTCTGGTATTAAAACCTCTTTTTACACTTTCATGGTGTTTTTACCCCAGTTTCAGGGTTAACTATTTGCCCATGGCTGGGACTAACAGGTGCTACGACCCCGGGGCAGGGTGGACATGGGAACATCAGCAATTAAGAGGTGGTTCCACGCTCCTCAAAACCTCCTGATCAGAGTCCTTGCTGCTAGACGTAGTTTATCGTCTTACCCAGGACGTGGATGTAGTTTATCGTCATACCCAGGACGGCGCCTTTCTATAAGCAATATTAAATAAGTACAGTCACTCCTTACTTACCGACCGGGATCAGTTACAACGATCTGATCTCTGAATGAGAAGTTCTACCTAATCACTATATCAAGCATAATTACGGCTGTAATAGGTTCGTGTCAATCAGTTTCACATGGCTTAAGTGTCACTTATTTTTTTCTTTTTTAATCATTTCACCCCCCAAAAAATCAATAAAGCCACTAAGACGAAGGAATTACTGAGAATATGAGAAAATATACTTGAAGATCAAACTTGTCAGGGAAACAGAAAGAAAGTTCCACAAGTGAGAAGTGCCACAGAAGAAACTATTAACATAGAACTTACGGTTACATCTAACCAATTCAATTGTAAAACGATGAGACCTAACTGCCAATCTAGTAGTACACTTAGATTCATAAAGACTAGTTACTATAGAGGAAAGTTCAGAACAATTACCATGAAAGTATTTATAGCAAAGGCGCAGAGAAGCTACGTTACGGTGGTGAGAAAGTGACTGAAGCCCATATACCAGGTCAGGACCGATAACATTGCAGATTCTTTGGATTTCATGAAGAATATCTAAATATATAGCAGGAACACCAGACCAGATGTGGCAGCAATATTCAAAGCAAGGATGAATGGTAGACATAAATATGTAAGATAGATTCTGGCGAGAAGAAAAACTGTTTGGCACGACAAAGTGAACCAACTTTGCAGACTTAGCAATTAATTTTATATACACTTTCCATCAGCGGAAAACACGAGTCACTCTCCTGGAGGTTAGCATCAGCCATATTGAGGGTAGGTAAAAGGCGATCTCTCAAACGATTAAAAAACAGCAGTTTCGTTTTGGACGCGTTAGAATTAACAAGTTACTCCTTGCTCCATTTAACAACAGAGTGTAGGTCATTTTTTAGATCAGCTGCCAATTTCACCTTATCGAACTGATCATATTTACCATTAAGACAGGAGTGAATAGTTGTGTCGACAGCATAGATACCGAACTGAGAACTGATGACATCAGGAAGGTCATTTATGAAAATTAGGAACAACGTCAGTCCAATGATATAGCGCTTGGGAACACCTACTTTAATGTAAAAGGATCTAGAAGAGTGGCCATTCAAGACAATTTTCATTTTTTGATTTTATAAGAAAGAGTGAACCAGTTCAAAAATTCGTCCAGAAATATCATAACCTTTCCACTTGTGAAAACCCTGTGAAATGCCTTCGAGATATCCAAAGCAACAGCCAGATTTTCACCATTCTTATCTAAAGCTTGATAAACTCTTTCAGGAATAATCATTAATACATCAGCAGTTCACCTAGAGAAGCGAAAGTCATATTGCTTATCAGAAAGAAAACTCTGCGAGGCATGATGCTTAACCAATTCAGAGTTAATTTGAGCTTCTAGTACTTTGCTAGAAAGAGGCAGAAGGCTAATAGGCCGATAGAAGGAACAGACGGTTAGGCTGAGTTCTTAAAGAAGAGGATTTCCAACAAGCAGGAAAGCAAGAAGCAACAAGGCATTTATTGTGGAGTTTAGAGAGAACAGGAGATAGTTCAGGGGCACATTTCTTAACGATTATTGCAGGAATACCCTCAAGACCATATGCATATGTGAGGATCCAGTTGATATAGCGATAATATCTGAAACTATCAGAGTTATATGCATATATCACTCAATAAAGACTCAGTTCTAGAGTTGAAAGTCAGACAAAGATACTCTGAGTCAAGAGTAGAATTTGAAGAGAATTTACTAGTAGAACATTTTGCTTTATCAGCAGAAAATGTTAACACCTCAAATTGAGTGAAAAGAGGAGGGATAGAAGACTTACTCTTATTTAGCACACTATTACAGAGCTGCCAGTAGTCAGATGAACCAAACTTGTACACTGCCTCATTCTATAAAAAAAAAATCTTTGAGGACATATTTACAATTATTTTGAGCAGACACAAACAGACTGGCCGACCAACTGTTGTATTTTTGGTACACTTACATGTCTTTTAGCCTGTCAACTGGTGTGTCTACTTATACTTTATATCTTAGTCAGTCTATGAACTTTCCAGTCGATCCTCGTAAATAATCTCCATTGTTTTTTTAACAACTGTCTCCATCGTTGTACAATCTTGTTGATGCCATTTTCGTAGAAACTTTGTCTATTTTTTGTTGGAATAAGGTTGCGAGGTAGTTTTCGACTGACAGTACAGAGTCATTTTTTGGTCATTTAAATTGCTCTGTAAAGACCGAAACAAATGAAAATCTGAAGGATCCAAGTCAGGAGGTTACGGTGGGTAGTGAAGGGTTTCTCTCCATTTCAACTCTTTAGGATTAGCAAGGTTCTGTTTTGCAACAAGCGGCGTTGCGTTGTCATGGTGGAAAATGATACTTTTTCGATTTACAAAAGTCGGCCGTTTTTCTTGAACCAAAGTCTCTTCAAATGACAAAAGGCAGTTGCGATATCGATTGTCAAACTTTTAGCAATATCTTCCGTCGAAATATCTCGTTTATTCTCCACGGTAGCATGCAGAGCGTCTTCATTGACGGCGAAAGGTCGCCTGGAGCGTCGTTGATCGTTTAGATTAAAAATCACCCTGACGAAATCTGCAAAACCAATTTTTGACTGCCCGAAGAACTGGAGCACAATCCAAATAAGCATTCTGAATGTCTTTTGTTGCAGTTCCAACATTTACCATTTTCCAAAATTCATAGAGCATAATATAGCGAAAGTGTAACCTTTCATCCTCCATCTCAAAGGCATTCATTCGTGGACGAAACGCCAACATTCAAGAAGGTCTGACTTGCAACTGAGGTTTCAATATAGAACGGTAGTAAGTCAAAGTGTTGATAGAAAAAGAGTCGAAAGACAAAATGACGAATGGACAATAACGTCGAAAAGACGGTTTCAAAAGGATTAAAATGTTGAACAAAGTAAAAACGAACATATCGTCATGATTTTAAAAACTCTGTTCAAATAATCAATTATGCTATTCTAAACTTTTTCTTGCTTAGATCTGGCATTATTTAATAAATAATGGGCTTAAAAGCGATTACGTTTCCATAATCATCGGTTTAGCAGTCAGAACTGGAGGATCGTTTATTAGGCTCTATTTTTTTACCAAATTAAATTGAGTACTCTCGTATTCATTAGGGACTATAGACAATAAATTGAGTACATTCTTAATCATTAGGGACTATAAACAATAAATTGAATACTCCCGTATTCATTAGGGACTATAAACAATAAATTGAATACTCCCGTATTCATTAGGGACTATAAACAATAAATTGAATACTCCCGTATTCATTAGGGACTATAAACAATAAATTGAGTACTCCCGTATTCATTAGGGACTATAAACAAAAATTTTAACTCTTTAGTGTAGTTTGAATGGAGATCCTTGTTCAAAATGTTAGCAATTATAGTGAAAGTTTTTTTTTTCATCGCAGGTTTTTATATTAGTTTAAAATTTTAAAATAATTAATTCTTCCAGGGCGAGGCCCTTCCATTACACACCGGTTGGGTTGACCTTTGCGATCACTATAAATGTTGGCAAACCGGGTGCGCTATTTCTAAGTGTGGGATCTACATTCACGCTAACCCAGATAACAAGCCAAAAACAGATCTTTAAAAAAATAGTTCCTTGTAAGTACCTCAAATATCATCCGCACTTACAAATTGTGAATAACTGCATGATTTTTGGTAATTTTTTGTTCTCAGGGTTGGATTTGTTGCGAACCAGAATACTGTCGGAGTTAGATCCACCTTAATTCCCTAATTGTTCACTAGGGATCGTTCTCCCTACACTATAAATAGTGGGCAACTTCTTGCCTCGTTCTCATTTTGGCCAAGTAACAGTTTAACTCTACGCTTTCGGGCGGAGAGGAACCCGGACGAGGCTCCGCCGAAGGGCAGAGTCTCGTTTGCGGTGGTTGACTTGCCCCTGAACCCGTTTATGCGGGTTCAAAGAGGGTATATTTTTAGCCGAGCCTACGGGCTCGGAAATCCCACATTAAACCCGACCTTGTGCCACATATAACCCTGGGGGGGGGTCGTAAATACCTTTTTTCACTTTGCATTTCAGCGGACACATTTAAAAATGTAATCTCTCGTAGAAATCAGCGTTTTCGCCCACTTATGGGAAAACGCCATGAAACACACATACACGTAATTACGAACATTCACCAAAATTAGGTACCTCCTCGAGATCGCTAAAAAAAAAAAAAAAAGAAAAAAAGAGCATAGCATGATGAAAAAGACACCAAACTTGACGAAAACAAAATTTTATCGTCTAAATGTTTATGTTATTATTAAGTATTTTGGGGGTATTTTTTTACATTTTTTAATCGTTCTTAGCACGTCCGAAATTTTCGTTAAAAATCTTGTTTTTTTTTGAGTCAGCAAAATTGACAGATGTCAACCATTTTTTTCCATTTTAGAAAAAAAATGAAAATCTCACTTTGAAATTCTTTTAAATATCAATTATCATTTTTTCAAAACTGATTTTAATAGAAACAGAAATTATACTGTTTATTTAAAATATTTTGAACCAAGCTTAACTTAGCTTCTGCGCCGAAAAAATGTAATTTGAAAATAAAACAAAGCAGGTCATAACCTTTCGCGTCGCTTGACGAAAGGCACATTCATGACGTTTAGATAACTTACGGAATGAGAATTCTTTCTACGGATGGAAGGAAGTGAAATTATTTAAGTGAACAAATTATTTACCTTGTTACTTTTAAGGAAAACTTTCAGCGCTCTAATTTTTTTTTTTTTGTACTTAGCTTTCATTTTTACGTTTACGATGGTTTATGGAAAATATAAAGAAATTAAAAAATAAGAGTGTTAATAGTGAGATTAAATTTCATAGGAAAAAGGTATCTAATTAATTTAGGTACCTTTCTTATGAAATTTTATCAGAAGTGTACATAAAATACTATAATTTTATGTACATTTATTACATTTTACTGTGTTATTTGTATTTCCATTCATTTTATTATTAATTTTGATATTTCATTTATGGAAAAATGTCATAACTGAGATTATAAAAATAAGATCATATAAATTAAAGTTTAGCAGTAGTTAAATTTCATAAGATGATACTGTTACTTGTAGGTACCCTTCTCAGTTGAAATTGAAAACTCAAATTAACTTCTCCATACGTGTTTCGCAAAAGTAAAGGGCTTAACAGCGGAGAACAATGCTGAACTCAAATAATGCAACTAAATTGTATTCTGGTTGGTCTTCCGTACTTGATAATTACTGTCCGACTATAAACACAAAAATTACATTTCTTAATTACCATGGCTAATCTAATTGGTCCAAATTATACAATTTTCAAAGCGCTAGACAATGACAATCTCACACGGTCATTTTGAAAGGTTGATGTTGCTTTTAAGTTTTAACTAATGTTAAAATATTTTTTAAATTCAATTTAAACATTTTTAAAAATCTTTTAAAATTAAAGAAATAAGAAATAATTGTATTAAAAATTCAATTTTCATTGAAAAATTTTTTGCTTTCAGAAAATATTGTCCATATTCGTAAAAACAAATTACAACAAATAAAAGCATTTGAAACTAAATAATATATTTGTTTTATTGAGTTTTGTATGTTACAATTCACAGCTGATTTTCAGGTACGTTGGCCAAAAAAAAAACAAACAAAAACATGATTTGCATTCTTCAAAGCCTTGTGCTTTTAACTATTGTAATCACTAAAACCGATTTTCATAAAATATATATGGGGGTGTTAATAAATATAAAAAATATTTCTGCCATGACTTTAATAAAAAAAAAACATATAATAATTTCGATCATCTGTGAATAGTTTCTGAAAGTTTCATTAACATCTGACAATTATTTTTATTTTTGCAAGATTTTCCAAATTAATGTGTGTAAATACAAAAAAAACGCGCTAAAAATTATCTACCCCTTGTTGCGACAAAGAAACAAGGTTTTTTAAATCAAAATTTAGAATATTCTAAAAAGATGGAAAAATTAAAAAAAAATAATTAAAAAAAAATTTAGTCTATCCTCTTCATAAAAACATAAGCATTTTGACGATAAAATTTTGTTTTCATAAACTTTGGCGTCTTTTTCATCAGACTATGCTCTATGTTTTAGCGATTCCGTGGAGTGACTTAGGTTAAAAAACCCAGGTTGTGTGTGTGTGTGTGTGTGTGTGTGTGTGTGTGTGTTCCTTTATATATGGGATCGGATTTCTTACATTTTTCAGCCGATAAAACAAACATCCACTTTTTTTTCGGCAGGTAGTATTTCTTATTGTCTTGCACACTTTTTTCTTTATTTACATTCAGAATGCTTTAAAAATTCCATTTACAAGACAATTGTTTATAATCAAATTCTATTCACCAATCGATAGACTCATAACGATTGTAAACAATGTTTTTGTTTGAATTTGGGTTTGACCAATTCGTAAAAAAAAAAACTAATTAAGACATGCGTGTCTGTAAACCTTAAACAATAATCTTTGTCAGTTTTATTTTTCAGTCTTTATGATGGTCGATACTTGATCTATCTCTTACTGTTACATCCCCGGGCAACGCCGGGCTCTACTGCTAGTATATTATAAAGAAATTAAAATAAGACTTAAGAATGGGATTAAATTTCATAAGAAAGGTATCTAATTAATTTATAGGTACCTTTCTTATTAAATTTTATCAGAAGTGTACATAAAATACTATAATTTTATGTACATTTATTACATTTTACTGTGTTATTTGTATTTCCATACATTTTATTATTAATTTTGATATTTCATTTATGGAAAAAATGTCATAACTGAAAGTAATATAAAAATAAGATCATATAAATTTCATAAGATGATACTGATACTTGTAGGTACCTTTCTCAGTTGAAATTGAAAAATCAAATTAACTTCTCCACACGTGTTTCGCAAAAGTAAAGGCCTTAACAGCGGAGAACAATGCTTAACTCAAATAAAGCAACCTAATTGTATTCTGGTTGGTTTTCCGTACTTTATAATTACAGCCCGATTATAAACACACAATTACATTTCTTAATTACTGCGGATCTTCTGATTAGTCAAAATGATACAATTTACAAGGCGCTAAAAAAAGATCTATCTCATAAGGACACTTAGGAAACCCGATGCGGCTTTTAACTAATTTTATAATATTTTAACAACTTAAATGTCTATTATAATTAAATTATTATTAAATATAAAAAAATATTTCTGCCATGACTTTAATAAAAAAAAAAAAAACATACTTATAATAATTTCGATCATCTGTGAATAGTTTCTGAAATTTTCATTAACATCCAACAATTATTTATATTTTTGCAAGATTTTCCAATTTAATGTCATACAAAAAAAAAAAAAAAAAAAACGAGCTAAAAATTGTCTATGTTATTTTACTAGTTCCGGTGATACAAAGAGAAACTAGATTTTTTTTTTAATCAAAATTTAGAATGTTCTAAAAAGAAGGAAATTTTAAAAAAAATAATTAAAATAAATTTTGATCTTTCCTCTTAAAAATAATATAAGCATTTAGACGATAAAATGTTGTTTTCGTCAAGTTTGGCGTCTTTTTCATCATGCTATGCTCTTTTTTAGCGATCTCGTGGAGGTACCTAACCAAAATACAAACTCTTTACGTGTTTAAATGTTGATGTCTTTGTCACTTGTAAATTTGTTGTTTAATACATATATTTGTTGACACACACACACACATATATATATATATATATATATATATATATATATATATATATATATATATATTTGTGTGTATTTAGGCAGCATCTTTTCATTCATACACGTTTCATTAAATAATATAGACAAGTGTTGTCTATTTATTTTATGCAAATTTTTCTCGTAACTTCTGATAAGTTTAATAACATTATCGTTGAACGAAGAAAGAAATTCACAATAGTGATCCATATTTTTTTAATACAATCTAAGCTTTCGGCTTACTTAAGCCATTATCAAAGATGTCAATTACAACATATTAAACAATATAAGGACAAGACAGTGATGATAGTCTGTCATTGTTTACATAGATGATTTCTAAGCAACGATAAACACGCGCATATAAGACGCTAGAAGTGAAAATCGCACCGCATCTCATGACGTCACACATGACTACACGAGAGTGAATTGGAGAAATATGAAATATGGAAAGCCGTTGGTATAAACCAATGGCTTCTGTTACATTTAAGAATATTTGTAGAGATGCCATAATTGATTTTGTTTAGGTTGGGTTTCAACTGTTTGATGTATAATGCTTCAAGGATTTTTAGTTTTTGTCTATTGTTTTCATGTCGAAGTATAATTGTGTTTTCGACAAGTATTTTACGGAATTGTGAGTGCGGGCAGGCATGTTGTTTTAAACGCCTAAAAATGTTAGAGTTTTCATTCAAATGTAGTGTCAAGCGTCGTGAAAGCGAGTTTGTGGTGTGACTAAAGAATATAAAACAAACACTTATTAACAATAGCTTTCCAAACTATGAACAAATACGATGCTTTCTTAGAAATCTCAATACTAAGAAAATTGTACATAATACTGCTTCTACTGATCTCAAACATATTAATCTCCTATATCGTAATCAAATGCATACTAATTATAAACAAGATGAAAATATACTAAAAAATTTAGTATAATCTAATATATCAACTACAGATCCTAGCAAAAAATTAAATTAATCATATACTACACTAAATCTAGTATATCCAATTTAATTCTTCGCAATAATTCTTCTCCCCCGGTTAGCGATTTGCAAAAAACCAACATAGTTTATAAATTCAAGTGCCCTTTGGGAGAGAGTATCTCCAACGGATAAAATAATATTTCAGTTGGACTCAACTTGAATCCGACATTAAGTTGGACCTTCTTCTAACAGGAATAAACAACACGTGTTCCTAATTCAAAAACACACAACCCCCTCCCAGTTCTCTACACTGCACAAACTTTAATTTAAAATTTATAATTTCAAATGAGTACCAAAAATTTAATTTAAAAAAAAAAAAAAAAAAAATTTTGATTTAAAATTTATAATTTTTTGATGGGGGGGGATTAATATTTACGATAAGAAACTTTACATTATTTGTGGTGACTTACCACAAAAGATCCTAATTATTTACCGGCAGGATACTTGCATGCCAAGTAAAAAAGTATTCTATTATAGACACATTTCTGGCCTTTCGTCATTTAGTCAGTTCGACTGTTTTCCGTTCAGCACTTTGTCTGTTTGTTACTCAGTCCGATCGACATTTTGTCCATTTGTCTTCCGACATTCTCTGCTCACAATGTAGAAGACATCAGAAATCGACACCAAAACAAAAGCCAGTGTCAAATTGCTGTCATTTTATATATCAACAACAACGAACATCAGCAACGAGTTTATGCAATGATCTGATATTTCTCGATGTTTATACAGTGCTGTAATGTGATGAACAGTAAGGGTCACGAAAAAAAAAAAAAATGAAAATCAGCTCAAGATTCTTTATATAACGTTGGTTTATTTTTCTGTGCACCACGTTCCTTCAGGATACAAGCGATCATGACAATCCACAATTTCTTATCTTGTGTGCTCTTAGCAGTATTTATTTATTTTTTTTTGTTGCTAGGGCTCTAGCTCAGAGGTTCTCAACCAGTGTGAAATTCCTGCCTAAAGGGGAATTTCAAGTGGGGTGGCACAGATTGGTAGACTCAAAATATTAACTTTCAAACTCCCGAAGGCGTCCTAACCCACAATGTCCATCGGTCCGAGCAACTGAGAGCGCTGGCTGCGTTTTCTTTCGGCGAGCTCTTGTGTTTTTTGCCAATACAAAACTAATCCAGATCAATGTACACGGATTAATCGAGGGAAAAAAAAAGAATGATTTTCAAGAATAAATGCATATTATCTGGAATGTCCCTTTTGAGTCGGACAATCTTGGAAAGGGAGGAAATGTCATTCTGACATGGTGGAAAGGGGGCATCGGACCAAATAGGTTCAAAATCATTGCCCTAGTCGCCCCTCCCCGTTCCACCATCCATTCACCCAAGCCATTCAAGTAGTTGACTTGTTCCCATTCCTCTATCTTTCTTTGCCCTCAATATGCCCTGTGAGAGTTAAGTTTTCCAAGACCATCTTTGTAAATACAGTACAAGTAACTATTTTCTTCAATCCATTTTAAAGGAAGAGAAAATAAATAAAATATTGTAAAATGTATAAAAATTACCAAAATAAATTTTAATTTTAATTTATTTTTTATTTATTTTATGAATTTTATAATTGGTCGTAAGTCCGGGAGGAGTTGCTGTACTCTTTAAATTTAAGCACAAAGTAAGAGGGTCAACTTGCACAGAAATATCCTTCAGCTATGGGTTAATTAGTAGGGCTCGTATCAATATAATAATTATTATCTCAAAAATTTATTACAATCTAAAAATATTTTCTAGCTTTAAATAACTGCAAAACAATAACAAACCGTAAAAAACCAAATCAATCTACAAAAAGTTAAGTTTTAAGTCCTCTTATAGCGCCGTGGATTGTGCTATGCCAAACATTAAAGTAGATACTTCTAAGTTTTAAAAAAGACAATCTGTCATCAGATCTTATAAATTAGCTCTACAGAATCAAAGAACTGTACGAAATAACAGAAGCTCCACCACTTGAACACTTCCAACAGCAACCACAACTAAAATAGGTAGCACATGTAACGTGAAGGGAAAATAATGAGAGAATCAAGATACTGACTTTCCACACTACTCCGAACAAAACGTTTGGAAGGAAATCCCTATCGCTAATAGAAAGAGCGATAACATTTAACGGACTTGAGTTGTCTAATTTCCTGAAAAACCTTTTTAAGAGAACGATTTTGTAAATTTCAACAGACACTAATGCTAACTGTTCAGTCAATGGATGCTTAATGCTTCCTGTATGGAAACGGTTAATCTAATTACAAGCTCACGTTTTTCGGTTTGGTTGATATTTTTTAGCGGCATATCAACACCTCCATGGGTTATTTAATGCTGAAATCTAAATATTTTACAGCTTCAATCTACACATAAAATTCTGTGATTTTCGTTAATCCCACCGTCACACCCTCTAAAATAACCATACACTGACCGATCAAAACCAAATTCTGTAGAGAAGTGCAAAGAAGTAGGGGAGTACAAAGTACAGTTGGTTTTACTAGGTTGCCTAGCTTAGTACAATGAATTTTCATTCATTTTTGTTGGAAAAATTAAAAGTTTATTAATTAATATACAAAATGATCACACTATTTTAAAACAATTTAATGATTAAAATAAATTATTTTTTTTACATATCTTGTCTTTAAGTTTTTATATATACAAGAATCCAGCTTCTAGTTTACCCTGCGTTTATGAGAAGTATAAAAAATCACAAGATCAAATGCTTCAAAAAGTTGGAATTTGGCTCCAGAAAGAAATATTTACGCATGGCCAGTTGCATGTTGCACGCTCAAGAGTAAGAAATCCTAAAAATTTATTTTTCGCTGTTAAAAAGGAAAAAAATAAATTTTCTTAAAAATATTGTTTACCGTGAAGTCCTATAAAATTAAAATTAATTAAATTATTAAAGCGCGAAGTAGGGTTTTTGTTAAAGGATATTTCCAAACAAATTAGCTTAGTCAAATTTCATAGATTAGTTTGAGAAATTGAACGAAACGTAGACTTTGTAAATCTTGACGAAAAAATGTTAGTGATAACTTCAACAATACTAAATACTATGATGATTTGAAAATGCTGACGCGTGTTGTAAAAATTTCTAATTAAATATGTTTTGAACGCAATTGCGTGACTTCAACTACAGAGAAACTGTATTGTTGGCTATTTTACTATCAATAGGTATTGTTGCTAATTTTTATATAATAATGTACTGCTGGTATTTTACTATAAAAATCTGTTTTCATCGTGTTTGGTTTGGGGGTTCACTATTTGTCCATAGCTTGGACCCTAACAGGTGCTACCACCTAGGATCAGGACCTGGGGACAGCAATTAAAAAGTGGTTCTACGCTCCTCACGACCTCCAATCTCCCGATCAGAAGCCTTCAAATTTTCTTTTAAACACATCTGAAAAATGAAAATGTGTAACTTGCTCCGTCAAAAGACACGCCCTTACATATATGTTACGCACCTGCTTAATACGGTAGGAAGCCATGTTGAGTAGAAATATTGTATTGTGAAAATATTTGACAGTGCCTACAAAAACAGCTATTTCATTTCTTTGATTTAGTGAATTTTTATTTTTCAGAAACTTAAGACAGTATAATTTTTCATGTATGCACAAAAGACATGGGTCATATAATGACCTACAAGCTCTAGCATTTCTTATTACTTTCCATTTTACTGTTGGTGTTTTATTGGTTTCTTTTAAGTGCCAGAAATATTTAGATAGGGACGTTTCATTTCAATATTTATTATGAAAGAGTTTGATGTTGGTTCCACCTTCTCTTGAATTTATTCCGTGTGCATCGAATGTAGAATTTAATTATGTCTGAATCTTCAATAGATGAGATATTACATTGATAAATTATTGATTCAATACGGCATTTATTATTAAGAGGACAGTTTTGAGGATTTCTACAGTTACATAATTTTTCTTTATCTTCATTTTTTCATTTTAGGACATATATTTTTCGATTTTGGTGTAAGTGTTTATTTAAGATATTAAAATTATGTTTCTTAATCATTTCTATGTTTTCACATCTTTAGAGTCAATGAAAATGTGTAACTTGCTCCGTCAAAAGACACGCCCTTACATATTTGTTACGCACCTGTTTAATACGGTAGGAAGCCATGTTGAGTAGAAATATTGTACTGTGACAGGCTTCCATTTGGGGAGGGTGTACTTGCACAGAAAATCAGCATTTGAATGCCTGGCTTTTTTAACAGGTCTCGAGTTCAAACCCCGTCACTCAATGTGACGAGAGAGGACGCAGGTTATTTCGTTATTAAGTGAAAAGTGTTTTTGTCATCGTTTAATTTCAAGTGCGAATGTATTGGGATCTGGTAATGGATTAAGATCCTGGCTTTTCCGTGATTTGGGATGTGCTTAAAATGTAATGACACCTTGGGTTGAATTTGAAGACGAGGGAAAAAGGAAAAGAGAAAATAAAGAGGGAAAAAAAGAGAAAAAGACAGTAAGAGAAACGTTGAGAAATTAAGACAGAGTAAAGAGATAGCGAAAACAGAAAGAAGATAAAAAAGGTAAAAAAGAAGTGGAAAAAGAGAGAAAGAGAAAATGATAGAAGAGAAACAGAATACAGAAAAGAGAATAAGGGAGAGAAATAAAGAAACAGAAATAGAAAAGAGAAAGAAGGAAACGAGAAAAGGAAAAGAGAAGAGGGAAAAGGAAAGAAAAAGAGAAAAGGGGAAGAAAAGAGAGAAGAGGAAAAATGGAAAGAAACAAAAAAGAGAAGAGGAAAAAGGGGAAAGAACAAAAAAGAGAAGAGAGGAAAAAGGAAAGAAAAAGAGAGAAGAGGAAAAGAGAAACAAACAAAAAAGGGAGATGAAAAAGGGAGAGAAGAGGAAAAGAGAGAGAAGAGGAATAAAGGAGAGAAAAGGAATAAAGGAGAGAAAAGGAATAAAGGAGAGAAGAGGGAAAAAATTTCTATATTCATTCTTGAATAAACTATGATTTTTAGCATCTTACGATAAAAAAAGCGAAAATAAAAATTCTTGGATTTTTCCAAACTATTGTTAGTTTTGTCTCTCAGTTCGTTTGAGCGTCCCAAAAAATTATGTTAATCAAGGTTGGAACTTTGCCACCAAACTGTTTGCCAATTTCCCCATCTCTACCTCATTTTTTGCCTCGATTTGGGGAGTGGACTGGAGAACATAGATATACGTGTCAGTGTTGAAGCCAAAGTAAAAAGCCAGAGTTTCAAATGCTGTTTTTCAAGGCTGTGAGACCCTTCCCAGTTTGAAGATTGGAACCGTACAAGCTTTCTAATTCATTTGACTTAGCGTCAAATTAAATATAGAAAAGCCGACTTAGACAACAATATTTTACCGCCGAATTTGGCTCATTATATGTGACAAAAAAACTCCCTCAAACATCACCCCGAATTTTATATCCCAATGATTTGGTAAGCGGCGTTAGAGTAAGAGCTGAACATTCTTGATGGCCACAGAATATATATATATATATATATATATATATTAGTTTTTTTTAAAAAAATATGATTCCATCGCAACTCAGAAAATTTCTATGTTTCAAAACTGAAACTAAATCTATAAATTTAATTATAAAAATTAAACGTTCCATTTTCAAGCGATGTTAGGAAAAACTTTCTAAGAATTATTGATATTATGAGTTGTTTAGGTTAAGGAAAGTCTATTTTAATTTCGGGGTGGTTGGGTTTTAATTTCCCTAGACGGCTTATGTATCCAATATATGTTACTTTCAAAATCAGGTTAAGTTTAGGTGGGGCGGGGGTGTCTGCTAACAAACGTATACTTTCGTTATTCAGTGAGTCGTCCGGGTTTTCAATGACAAAAATAAATTTTTTGGCATTTTTATTCATCAGCTTAATTCATATTTTATATACAAAGATTTTCTAAAAGGGTCATTTAAATATGTGTAAGACAGATTTTTAATAATTGAATTTTGTTCTTAAAGATTTAAAGTACTATTCGACGTTCTTATAACTAATAGACTATACGGTATGTTTACAAATAAATATATTAGAATTTCATTACTAATTAATGATCAAATATAAAAATGTATGTTTCATCTCTATTCTTTGTTATTTTTTATTCAAAATTAATTATTACGTAAGGAAAATATTTGACAGTGCCTACAAAAACAGCTATTTCATTTCTTTGATTTAGTGAATTTTTATTTTTCAGAAACTTAAGACAGTATAATTTTTCACGTATGCTCAAAAGACATGGGTCATATAATGACCTATAAGCTCTAACTTTTCTTATTACTTTCCATTTTACTGTTGGTGCTTTATTGGTTTCTTTTAAGTGACAGAAATATTTAGATAGGGACGTTTCATTTCAATATTTATTAAAGGAGTTTGATGTTGGTTCCACCTTCTCTTGAATTTATTCCGTGTGCATCCAATGTAGAATTTAATTATGTCTGAATCTTCAATAGATGAGATATTACATTGATAAATTATTGATTCAATACAGTATTTATTATTAAGAGGACAGTTTTGAGGATTTCTACAGTTACATAATTTTTCTTTATCTTCATTTATTCCATTTTAGGACCTATATTTTTCGATTTTGGTGTAAGTGTTTTTTTAAGATATTAGCATTATATTTCTTAATCATTTCTATGTTTTCAGTACAATTGAAACTTAATTTTGGGGTACTTTTTATTAAAAATTGTACTGAGTTTATTATCTCCAGGAAAATGTTTATCAGTTAATGCCAGGAATCATAGAAGATTTTCTCATTTGCTGAATTTGTACTTATTCTTTTTTCAAAAGATGAAGATATATGCTTAATTATAAATGGAGGATGATTAGACTTAGGGTGTATATATAAAGGATTAGTATTGGGCTTTTTGTAAGGTAGGTACATATAATTCATTAAATCTAGTGTTATATCAAGGAATTTAACTTTTTTTCATTTTAGTATTTATAGTAATTTTCAAGTTCAGGCACTTATATTCTTTGTGTAATAGTTTTCTAATTTTATCAATTTTAAAGTTCGTAGAATTCCTTACAACCATAAGTCCATCATCTATGTACAATCCAATGTCATTTATACTAATTTCACGATATGCAGTAAGATTATATAATATAAAAACAGAGCTCAATGATCCCATTGTGCTGTCGGAGTGGTCATTAGAATTTTTAATCCATTGCTCGTTATTATGAATGAATACCGATTTTTTCGCATTCATAATTATGTTTTTCTCTTCATCTGTTATGTCTGAGTATTGGGTAGCAAAATCCATAGCATTCGTGAAAAGTTCCTTTGATATCAATTGGTAGTAATTCTCAATATCAAACTGTATTAGTGTACTATTTGGTTTCTCCTTTATATTAATAAACCAATGAGTAACTTGTTTGGTATTGATCCAAAGTTTTAATCCTACGTAATCCTTTATTTGTTGGCTAACCCTTTCTAGGATTTTCTTACTAATTCTACCGATTTCAGGTCGGGTTGATAATTTTTGTAGTCGGATTAGCTTCGAAATCGGGTTTGTGATCCTTTATAGTTATATAGCACTCTGTAAGGTATGTATATATTCTTTCTTATATATATATATATATATATATATATATATATATATATATATAAAGCATTAACTATTAAGACGATCACAATGTACTCTTATAACTTTTATACCATCGGCTATAAAACATACAGACCTTTTATTATAGTTGCGTAACAAAAATGAATCCTTGAAAATGGCTAACAATTTAACTGAAAAATGATCGGAACCATCACACTTTTAAACAATTTTTACATTGATTAAATCCAGAAAATAAAACAGAGTTGTATACAAGAAAAAATGTAAAAAAAAAAAAAAAAAAAAAAAAAAAAAAGGTGAGAAAGTGGAAGGGAGATAACAAAAGAGAAATAGATAGACAGAGATAGAATTAATACAAATATAAAGTTTGTTACTTAGCTGATTGATGTTACCTTCAGCATCCCGACTCCAGTGTTTCGTAGACGGACCCTCCAGCAATCACTCCGTCCACTCATCCGGGTGTATCAACAATTGATACTTACACATTTTTATATTAAATAATAATAATAATAATGCTACATATTGATATACTTAAAATTATAATTCAATG
Organism: Acanthosepion pharaonis; assembly: GCA_903632075.3. Taxonomy (NCBI): domain Eukaryota; kingdom Metazoa; phylum Mollusca; class Cephalopoda; order Sepiida; family Sepiidae; genus Acanthosepion; species Acanthosepion pharaonis. The sequence continues at coordinate 1,516,702 of CAHIKZ030000064.1, read as the reverse complement.
TCTGCCAGTGGGGGAGGGGGCGAAAGAATTTCTGCCAATAATAAGCACATATAGTGTAATTTTGAATATTTGTTTAGTGTACATTTATAGCAGTGTACACGTATGCGTGTATCTAAGAAATGATTATTTCCATTTTTAGTTGTTAAAAAGGAACTCACAAGATTGGCAATCGTAAGTGTAGAAAGATTAGAAATTTGAAAGTTAGTATATATATATATATATAAGCGTTTATAAAATAATAAAGAGACATTTTTGTAATCAATACAGTCTTTCTTTTCCGACGTTCTGACGATTGAGAAATCACGAAACTCCGAGTCGACCTCAGATAATCTTTGGAAAATTATTTTCCGATTTGATAATATACAAGCGGACAATGAGATCCACACTGTTTTATGATTGAACACAATCCTCCGGCCGAAAATTTTGTTCAAGAATGAAACAGACTGTCACCACTCGGCGTCCACTTTTATATTAACACATACTATTCGTGATATTAAGGACTTTTTCTCATACATATAGCATACCTTACTATATTTTATTATTACACACACGCACACACACATATATATATATATATATATATATATATATATATATATATACCTACTGAGCCAGAACTTACCTACCAGTAGTAGCCTGAAAATCCGTTAGGTGAAACTTTGGTAGGTAGGTTCTGGCTCCTTAGGTTTTTTTAGATTTTGCTCTACTTAATGTATTGAGCACCTTTACGTTTTTACTTAATTTACTCTGTCGGTGTTTTTTCTTTTAACAAGGCATTACGGTGCTCATTGATTATTTTCGACCAACACGGATGTCTTTAGTCATTTCTTTTTTTTTAATGAATTTTTTCCCTGATATCAGTTTGTTCAAATATATTTTTTACTTACAAATCGTATTATCTGGATTTTTTTCACACCACCCGATTATAAGTATTAAAATAATGCTATATATATATATATATATATATATATATATATATATATATAGTTTACAGTCGCTCTCTCACAGACGTGCCATAGCTTCCCTCTGTCTTTTCTACAAATACTTTCACGGTAACTGCTCCGACGAGCTACTTTCGCTGGTTCCCAAAATACATGAATTTAAACGTGCTACTAGGTTGGCATCTCAGTCCCACACTTTCACTGCCGAAACGGTTAAATGTAGCCATCTCTTCTACTCCAATAACTTCATGTCTCGCACTTCCCGTCTGTGGAACTCCCTTCCTCTTACTTGCTTCCCTGATAGCTATAATCTCTAACTATTTAAATGCAATGTCAATCGACATCTCCAGATGCCTTGATCTATTCCCAGTCCTTCTCTTCATCCTTTCTTCTATCACGCCTCTTTACTCTTGCTCCCACTCTCTATAATCACCTGGCATGCTAGTGGCAATCCCGACTTGCTTGGGGTGAAAAGCTTACATATATATATATATATATATATATATATATATATATATATATATATATATTTTTCCAAGAGGAAAGAAACCAGATAAAGCTCAATGTGTATTACAGAGAAAGAATAATTTTCCGATTTCTTTTTGAATTTGTAGGTCTGATGAATTGGATCGTGATTACGATTCCAATGTAATAAATTATAACCATGGAATATTAGTGTTTGAGCCTTTTATATATATATATATATATATATATATATATATATATAGAGAGAGAGAGAGAGAGAGAGAGAGAGAGAGATCAGATGAATGCGTATTATATAGAAGAAATATGGTATTTAGATTTTCAAGGCTGAAAGAAAAAACAAGCGACAAACAATAACATGCGCCCAAGATGCATATTCGATCTTAGGAGATGATTCCAACTCGTTTTAGGCGGATGCATTCTTCGGCCATCTCCTGGAGATACGTAATTCGTTTGATTGTGGAAGAAAGTCTGCAAGATCATTCTCGATCCAAGCATCGGAAATTCTACGCGTACCGTTTGACACATGGTGTTTCTAGAAACTTTTAGCTTCTAGATCTATCAATAGAACTGCTTCCTTAACGGATAAATGTCACTGCTGTCGAAAGAGGCCGACGGAAAGGAAGAAATTAATGAAACAAAAAAGAAAAGATAAGTAAAAATATTTGTTAGAAAACAATGACTTTCTAAAGTCGACAACTTTTACTCTTTTTCGGTATTAATTCTGCGACGTGATTTGGGATAGAAACCGACCTATGCGAAGCATATATGTACACTAAAATAATTGAAGCTCTTATAACGCCAGCTCCCAACAAAACTTATCAACATCAACTATGAACACGGTCACAATGTACTGGCCGTGTTCAAGAACTAATTAAATCTACCTTTCAGAAACTTAAACACCATTTACAATAAAACAATCAAAATCCTTGAAAATAGTTAAACAGAGATCGGAACTCACGCAAAGTTAAAAAATTGAAAATAATAATAAGAAAAAAAAAATAAAAAAGAAAGCTTTTATTATCATACAAGAAAAATACAAATAATAAAAAAAAACAAGATTAACAAAACTACCTTTCGGTTATTTTTAACTAAGCATGTACTAAAGAGAAGTTAGTGCCGAAATACACAACTAAACTTCATATATATATATATATATATATATATATATATATATATTGGCTCCTGAAATATCAATTTCAGTTGAGCTCTCTGGGGACGAGGTGTGGGTTGGTAAACAGTGACTATTATAGCTATATAGCGAGACTCTTCGCAGATGCGAATTGAGTCACTGTCGGTCACTGGGCGTGTTTCTAAAAATAAATACGCTAAAAATCCACTTAATCCGACGGCTTAATGGTTAGAATCTCCGACTGACACCAATTCAGTCGGGTTTCGATCCTAGCTAGAGGCAACCGGATGTCTAGTCACACCGATGAGCTGTGAAACGGCGAAACAGTCTGTCTGTGGATGACGTTATATATATATATATAAAGTGAACATTGAAGTTAACACTCAGGGGCGACAGGATGTTTCATGCTAGGTGCAATCGTCAGGCGCCTAGCATGAAACAGCCTGTCGCCTCTGAGTGTTGACTTCAATGTTCACTTATATATATATATATATATATATATTTACATACGCTCTGTCTCTGATATTGACGAATTTATCCCATAAATATAGCAGACAGGAGAGGAAATTTTGGAGAGCCATGATCGCCTACGCCCTGAAGAGAGCATAGAACGACGAGTGAACGTGTGTAAAGTGCGATTCCAGGCTAAAAAAATATTTTACAATAGGCGTCACAGTCGAGCGAATAAGTCTAGTTGACCATTACTACCGAGTAATGTGTTCAATCCTCATTGGGTGCCCCCTTACAAAATTCGACATTAAATAACCCGACAAGGGTTGGCATATCGTCAAATTAACTAACCAACAATTGGTGTCGAGTAATGGTGAAGTTAGTCTGAGTTTCAAAGTGAGTAGCGACATTGATCTTCACTAGGCGCCCCACATTTATAGCCTTGTACCCAACTAAACTAGACTAAATAGCACTGAAACTTTGGTGCAAGGTAATAGTGACCTAGTCCGTTTGACCATTACTACTGAATAGTATGTTCGATCCTCACTGGGTGTCCCAGACTTGTAACCTTTTGCCAAAACTAAGCTAGGCTAAGTAAATAAAATTAGACTTTTCTTTTCAATCATTTCACCCAAGCAAGGCAATAAAGCCACTAATACGCAAAAGGGATACTGAGTGTTAGAGAATATGACAGAGAAAAAAAACTATTATGGAAAGAGAACAATAAAAGAACAATAATTAAGACAGAAGATAACGACTGACATTACATTTAAATTTTTGAAGATGAAAATTGACTGGGAAGCAAGAAGCCGGAAGAGAGTTCCACAAGCGAGAAGTGCGACAGAAGAAACTGTTAACATATAACCTATCTCGTCATTTCAACTGTAAAAATTATAAAACCTTGCCGTCAATCTTGTACTGCACTTAAATTTATAGAGTCGAGGTACCATAGAGGAAAGTGATATTTATTTCGGAAAATACAAAAATGTGGCACAAGGTCAAATGGGGAGGGGGAGGAAAGGTTTGTCTTCAATCTGTTTTATCTTAAACTTATCCAGCCACAAACACTGACCCAGGCAAACTACAATATTCTTTGCACTAAAACAGCACATTCTTACTTACCATTTTAGTCACCCCAATACTTCAGAAAGTTCATCAGAACAATTATCATGAAAGTATATATAAAAAAGGCACAGGTAAGCTATGTTACTGAAGCCGAGATGCCAGGTCAGGACAAATAACATTGCAGATTCTTTGGATTTTAGCAAGAATCTCTAAGTATATAGCAGGAGTACCAGGCTAGATACCTTGGAGAGGAGTTAACATTCCTCTGGTAAAACACATTATATGTTCATCTCCAGTGGGGCCCAAATCCCCTACCAACCACACATCTCCAACAGAGAGCATCACCAGGGTCAATCCCTGAGGCGTCCCCACCAAAAATAGAGTATTGAGGAGGACTGAGTACTTTTTGATTGTACTCACATCTATGCGTAAGAGCGATGCCCATTTAAAAACTGGCCTTGAGTCAAAATTTCCTCCGCAAGACAAATATTCAAAATAAATTATTAAATACAAATATTTTAGAATATTGAGCGCATGTTCCAGATCGTTAGTAAAGCGAGTTCGATCCTTGCTGGTGGTTGCAACATGGTTCAATACCGGTCTCAAAAAAAGCTTTCTTAATGTGAACGAATAATGTGGTTATTATCTTTTGACCATTATTTATTATGAATCCAAGACTCTTCTATTCTTGTAGCCTTGCCTGAAACCAATTCCTATAATAACCTTCCGAAAAATATTAAGACCATTTTTAAAGAGAACAAAAGAGAAAAGCACTATCAACAGGTGTGTCAAGTAATTCCACTTGAAGAATTTACAGATCTCGAAAAATCTTATAGATTTTTATAAAAGTTCAAATAAGGAAGAATGATGTGTGTGTAGTGATTTACTAAGCATAACTGAGATGTTGCACAAGGCCGAATGTAAAGAGTACCCAGTGAGGAACGAACACAGTGTTCAGTAGGTATTGATCAAGAGTCAAGTTAGACAAGCTTGTTAACTGTTCACTACATCGAAGTGCCCTTGTGTGTAGTTAAAGAGAATTTTTTTTAACTCTTGTCCGGGACTTCCAAAGTATTTTTTCACTGTCGCAATTACAATTTTTTTTTCATAAAGAACTACAAAGAGATAATCTAACAAAGCGACCCTTAACCTTGTAAAAAAAAAAAAAAAAAAAAAAAGGTGACAAAAATATAAACGAAAATAAAAATCTATTAAAAAGTAAATGTTTTTAAATTTTACTAACACCATCATCGAAATTTAATGACATTCCTTTTTTTCTTTTATTTTTTTTTTTTTAGAAATAGGTTTTAAATGCCTGCAAAATAAATATAAAACAATACTGACTTTCCATTTCCTTACTAGCTTCCAATTTTAACAATGAAGAAGAAAAAACAACTATTACAATCAAAAAGTGTTAGCATTTATTTTTACCTTAAAAAACACTAATGAATCTTTCTGTTAGTTTTTTTTTACCTTTTTATTTACATTAAAAGAAAAAGAACAAAAATAATAAAAAGATCGGTGTTTAGTTTACTAATTGGATATTTGCCAAGAAAATCGTTGGCTTGTAGGTAGATAGTCCCAGTTATTCTTTATTTAAATCACGAACTATATTTTTTTTCACACTATGTTACGTAGACATCTGCATGGGTCATGGGACGTAGAGGAAATACTGAAATTTACATTTTTTAAAACTAAAAGTAATTTTCTGTTGTTTTGGTTTTACGCCAACAGTACTATTCAAATAAAAAGAAAGAATAATCAGTAAATACAGTCATTGGTGAACTCTTAAAATTTTCGACGGTGTGGCGGGGATAGATGCGCTCAAATATGTTTAACACATTTTTATTATTTAAGTGAAAGTAGAGATTAAGTTATGCCAATGGTTGCAACATCAAACGAAAGCATTATTATTATTATTATTATTTAGTAGTAATAAAAAAAATAAAGGAATCTACCACATGTAAGCAGAGTGGTCTGTTTTTAAACAAATAAACGTTGTTTTTTTTGTTTTTTTTCTCCGATAAATCATATTCATAAATAAATGTTAATTTGATAAACGGAATAAAAGACTGGACACCATTCATTGAGATTTTTTAGTCGAGTAAAAATATCTGGAAATCAACCTTAATCATTAGGACTTTCCGGAGATGATAAAAAATCAGTTCATCCCACTGCATTCTTTTATATTCGTTTTAATTTCAAACATTCATCGTCCCAGTTAATGTAAAAAAAAAAAATTTACGTCTAAAAAAAGTAAAACTTTCAGTTCAGAACTTGTAGAATTAAAAACAAAACAAATGCGGTTAAATAGACATCTTCATAACAATGACTTTTAAAAATTCATGTCTCAAACCTTCCTGTTTCTGACTTATATGATTCGTTTAACAGAAGAACAAGATAACTCATTTTTGCCATCTGTGAAAAAAAAAGCGAGGTGTTAAAAAAACAATACAATACAAAAAAAAAAAAAAAAAAAGTAAGATCTTTCATACCTTGATCAAATCACTGGTAGCATGTCCATGCCTCGTGTCCAAATCGGTATCCCCTGCTTGTTGCTCAACGGGCAGTCCGAGCCGGTAGCTTTTACTACTTTCAATGCCAGCTGGCTCAAGAATTGGACTTTCTTGTTCAGCCAACAATTGAACCCCACCAGTTTCTTCATCGGTATCATCATCATCTTTGGCGAAAGATGACAGGTCAATTTCAGCCGGGGTACTGTCCTCGATGATCGGGTCTACCACAGGCAGGTTATTGCGATGATGATGATGGTGATGGTGGTGTGATGATTGTTTAGGGGCATGATGATGTGCCTGGGCGTGGTGGTTCCGACCACCGACCACTAAGACACCAGAAGATGACCATATTAGTAGTGTCACTAAAGTCAGAGAGGCCCACAGGGTCAAACGTAAAGATAACATTATTGTTGGCGATTGTTTTGCTTTTTCTTTCTTTTTTTTTTTCTTTTTTTTTCTGTTTACCAGGTGAGAATTAACGGGTCAGTAATTAAAATTAAGTATATAAACTAAAAAGGTAAAAAAGAAAAAGAAAGAAAGAAGTAATGCGGTAGCTAGTAACCCGCGGTTTAATTTCAAGCTCTTCCAAAAGTCACACCTCACCTTGATATTATTATTACACAAACAAAAGTGAAAGTAGAATTTGGTAAAATTTAAACGTCGTTGGTTCAAAACAAGAATAGACGAAAGAATGTGAAAGTATCTCAAGACCACGTTGCTTTTTATCTTTCTAGTAAAACTAACTAAAAAATAATAACAGTTTTGTATTCGCCAGTGAATTGAAATAACAAGCAAGTGAGCGAGGTCCACACGTCAGACAACAACCGACTGTGTGTGCTCTGCTCCAAGCTAGTCTGTAGCGAGAGAAGCTGTACAGTTGTTGTGCATTAATCGTAGCAGTGGTCGTGGTAAAATAACATTCTCCCAATAACAAAAGAGAGTATGGACGTCTTTACAAGAGAGAGAGAGAGAGAGAGAGAGAAATACAGAGACAGATATCTTCATGCGTCTCTTTCTGTCCTTCGACTAAAAGTGAAAGTAAGAGGGGCGGGCACTGCCTGTAATGTACCTTGTTCTGCTCTACGACTATAACGCAAGTCGAGGGCAGAGCGGCTTGCCTTTCGTTCGTTCTTTCTTTCTTTTTCTTTTTCTTTTTTATCTCTCTTAAAAACCAACACAGCAGTGTCTAGGTGGTTTTGACAAAGATACATAACCAGTTCTGTGGGAGTAACGTATGTGGGAAAAAGAAAGAAAAATTGAATGGGAAATGGATATATATATATAATTATAAATAGGATTTATTTATTTATTTATTTATTTATTTATTATTTTTAATCTTTTTAACCTCCCCCCTACCTACACGACGTGCTTTGATGTGTAAACCGCGTGTCCTAACCTAACCTAACCTACATGATTAAATGGACCGACCTACTGCTACAACATCAACGCAAGTTATTTTTCACTTTATCTCCGGTTTGATAACGATGGGCACTTTGAGATGGTGTATGGTTTAGCAAGCTTGTCTCAATAGAGCATATCAATTACGACCAAGTAGCGAGTTCGATTCTCACTGAGTGCTCCATAACTGCAGCCTTGTGCCGCATCTAATCTATGCTTGGTATGCTCGATATGAAGAAACCTCCAGTTTAGCGAGCTCGCCACTGTAGAGCAGGTTTTTCCCCAATGAAATGAAGTTTTTATTTTTTTTTATGAACAGTTTAATTTTTTTGTTTAAAAAATATTCAATGTCTTTCGTTACAAATTTTATTTTAATTCAGTCTGGTTTAAATTTCAGCATAACACGGAAGGCGATTGATTTTATTTTTAATGAAAGAAATTGTTTTTATTTTATTTTTTAAAACACAAAAATAAGAACAAGCCAAAGGGATAATTCGCTTTAATTAATCAAGTAAAAATTAATTATTTTTTATGAGCATTACTGTGTATTACTGTAAATAAAACTTATTTAATTTTTTATTGATTGGTTCTTAATTAAAAATACATAGCCTGTAATTTTAAAAGGAAAAAAGAAAAAGAGGCAACGTTTTTTTTTTTTTCATGGAGATTCTTCTGTAATCTTTGCAAAAATCTTCCTGAGGATTCATCTTGTGTTTAAATTAAAAAAAACAAAAAAACAAAAAAAAAACTTGATGTAAACATTACGTATTACAGGTATTCATCAGAAGCTAGTGGTGACCGTGCAACATTTAATAATGTGCATCGAACTCACTTTTTTTTATACTTTTTTAGCGAATAGACAACGAACGAAGCTCGCAGTAAACATTACTCTAACGCAGGCGCCCAATTTTGTGTTACCATTAGGATTTCATTTAATCGTTTTTGTGTTAATTGTAACTTTACAAACAGAATTATTTATTAGATAATCAACAGAAAAGGAATGTAAGTCTGACAAAAGGACATTTATTTTTGTGTCAGTGTCAATGAGTGTAATGTAAAAACAAAAATAAAAATTTAAAAATAAAGGAAAGGCCTTCAATGGATTCGATCTATTGTATTGTAAATTAATATTTTTATTGTTGATGTTGACAAAACAACGATTTAAATATTAATAACAGAAATTTCAGTCTTTAAAAAGTTTAGAGATCATTTCAATTTTTTAAATCTATATCAGATTTTAGTAAATCATATCATTTGTTTAAAAACAAATATTTAAATAAATTGTATATCCATCATCATCGTTCTTTTTCTTCTTCTTTGACATCGGCGATCATGGCTCTGTCCTTTGTAGCTCTCAATAAATTTTGTCTTTTTCTTATCTCTCCAAAAACCTATTCCATCATCCGCTTGCTAGGTAGGTTATATGTTGTTTTTCACTGTCCATCTTGGCTTCAATCTGTCTTGTGAGTGTCAAATTTCCCAAGTACTCTTTCCACATTATCTGTATTAGAAATTACAACTGTCTCAGGTTATCTAAATGTACACTCAATTTGAGGATACACTGGTTCAGCAAACTTATTTTGCTAGTGTAGCAATTTCGACCCTAACTGGGTGGCTCACTACTATAGCCTTATACCAGACTATGAGAAGAAGATAAAATTTGTAAATAAAAAAAAAATATTTTTTCAAAAGATTCCTGGCAGATGTTTTTCCTTCTTGACAGGAAGGTATTGAGCAATTTACACAGTCAAATTAATTCAAATTAACCTTAAAAGTCATTAAGGGCCACTAATTATAGCAGTTCTCCTATTTTGAAATATTATTAGTTTGGCTAATTAAAGGCAGCCTAATTAAAATGCAATGATATATATTTAATTAGGCTACACACATAAATATATCTAATATATAAAGCTCAAAGTGTGTATGTTTGTGTCAAGTCAAAACTGAAAATTAACTATATAATATTTTCCTTTTGTAATTTTTAATCATTTCACACCAAGCAAGGCAATAAAGCCACTAAGATGCAAGGAGTTACTGAGTATCAAAGAATATGAAAAAATTAAAACATTACTAAGGACAGAGATCAATAAAGAAAGAGTAAGGAGACAGAAGATAATGATTGACATTGCATTTAAATTTTTCAAGATCAAAGTTGACTGGAAAGCAAGAAGCTGGAAGAGAGTTCCATGAATGAGAAGTGTGCAAGAAGAAACTGTCTGCATAACACTTACGACTACATCTAGCCATTTTATTTGTGCAATAATGAGACCTTGCTGCCAATCTAGTACTGAACTTAAATTTGTAATGTCTAAGTAACAAAGAAGAAAGCTCATCAGAACAATTACAATGAAAATATTTGTTAAAAAAGGCACAGGAAAGCTATGTTATAGCAGTGGGAAAGAGACTAAAACCAAGATACCATGTCAGGACTGCTAACATTGCAGATTCTTCTTTGGATTTTATCAAGAATCTCTAAATATGGAGGTGGAACAGTGATTGAAGACAAGATGCTAGGTTAGAACCAATAACATTGCAGATTCTTCTTTGGATTTTATCAAGAATCTCTAAATATGACGGTGAGTGTCTGTCTGTGTAATTATTGTGCAAAATTGTTTGGATTTTAGTAGATTGTAGAATAATATCTGAACAAAAATGGAGAAAATGATAAAAAGCTGAAGATTTTTACAGACTATGCATTTTGCCTTCATGTAGGTGAATTCAGGTTGGAATGAAAGACAAACCTGTGTGTAAATGAAGTGCAGTCGAATTTTTTTAAGAAGTTGTAATAAGTAACCTTATCAAGTGCTGCAGTGAGAAAGTGCATTTTTGTGTGTCTATCGAAGCCATTAATATCTGTTTAATTTGAACCAGCACAAAAAAGTCTTGGAGACTTTTTTGTGCTGGTTCAAATTAAATCAACAGAAGAAAAATAAAAAATCCACAGATAATAATAATTTTACACACCATCTCCTTTTCCTGGGTATAACGATAAACTACATCTGGTAGCAAGGCCTCTGATCAGAAGATTGGAGGTTCTGAGAAGCATGGAACCCCCTCTTAACTGTTCTTGTTCCCAGGTCCACTCTACTTGGGGTGGTAGCACCTGTTAGGGTCCCAGCTATAGGCAAATAGTGAACCCCAAAACAAAAATCAAAACTCTAGGAATGAATAAAAATACATTTTTATAGTAAAAATACCAACAATAAATTTTTATAGCAAAATGACCAACAATACATTTTATAGTAAAATTGGTAAAAAAAATGCAGCTAAGTAATTATAATGTCATTCTATTGAATTAATTATAAAGTGTGAATTTTTATATTTTAATTCCAGCATCAAATAACCCATAAAGGTGTTGATATGCTGCTAAACAAAAACAACCAATTCAAATCGAACTGATTATATATAAAAAGTTTAGTTTTCTATATTTTAGCTAAGTTAAAACTCTCTATATACAACCTGTCCTTCACAACTTTTTCTATTTATATTTTTTCTTTGACAATAACTATTCAAGAAAAAGAAAAAAAATCATCATTGTTTATTTTCATTCTGACAAAACGTTTAGGTTAACAGGAACTGAAAAATACAGAACGACTTATAAAAGACAACTGAAATTTCTAGGGAACTTAATTAGGAATCTAAAGCAAAATGACCAACAATACATTTTATAGTAGAAATGACCAACAATACACTTCTATAATAAACTGACCAACAATCCATTTTATAGCAAAATGACAATCAACACACTTTATAGTAAAATTGAAGACATGGCATATAGTGTAAAAAAAAAGAAAAAAAAACAATTTGTTCTGATTAATTTCATTTCTTGTAAGAAGAAACAATTTTTCACTCCTTGGTTTGATTATTTGGTAAAAAAAATGCAGCTAATTTAATCATGAAATAACATCAGTCTCTTGAAGTAATTATAAAGTTTGAATTTTCATATTTAGAGTTCAGCATTTAATAATCCATACAGGTTGATATGGCACTGAACGAAAACAACCACCAGCATACTTCCTGCTCTTCCCTAATACTGTGACAGTGGACTCTTCCTACTTATAAATATGGCAAGTAGCCACATTAGAGTAGGATTTGAGGAGTAGTCGATTTACTCAAGTTTTTTTTCCGTTCTGTGTGTAAGTATTTAATAAACCACTTTTTGTTTTCCCTACCTAGTCTTCTGTTCCTTTGATACTCTCTCTAACTAGGAGCTTCCTAATTCTCGGCTACTTTAAACAAAGACAACAATTCAACATCGGCTGATTTTGTAAGATTATTTGGTAAAAAATGCAGCTAATTTAATCATGAAATAACGTCAGTCTCATGAAGTAATTATAAAGTTTGAATTTTTCGTATTTAGAGTTTGGCATTAAATAATCCATACAGGTTGATATGCCACTGAACTAAAACAACCAACTGTTGTAGATTAGTACTTCCTGCTCTTCCCTATTACTGTGACAATGGACTCTTCCTACTTATAAATATGGCAAGTAGCCACATTAGAGTAGGATTTGAGTAGTCGATTTACTCAAGTTTTTTTCTGTTCTGTGTGTAAGTATTTAATAAACCACTTTCTGTTTTCCCTACCTAGTCTTCTGTTCCTTTGATACTCTCTCTAACTAGGACCTTCCTTATTCTAGGCTACTTTAAACAAAGACAACATTTCAACATTGACTGACTACCATCTCCATAAAAGCCACCATTGAAAATAACTTATCCAACCTTGATCTAAAATTGATGAACACCACCTCTAAAACAATAAAAGACATAGTCAACACTAAATGAAATGGCAACAACAAAACAGAGGTAGGAATATGGTAAATAGACTGCCTGAAATACCCAATCATATATACCTGGATATCTAAAAAAAAAAAGCCTATATGAGAATTGCTGGGAGATATGCTGCTTAACAACACTTCAAATTCACTAGTAGTTTACTGGAATATATCATACAATTTTTGACTTAATAAATGTCAGTCTGATCAGAATCCATGATAAGGAAAATGCATTGAACGTGCACCCATCTCAGAATTCTCTATGGTCAACCTTAGATGAAGCTTGTATACAAAAGAAAACAATAGTAACACAAAGTGGTATAGAAATTAAAAGAGAAAGTGAGATCTACTTGGAGTTTGCTAATTTCAAATCCAGCAGACATTGACTGTTTCAATACACAGAAAAAAAGAGAACATTCTGCCTGCAGAATCTGATAATGTTATTTATTAGCATTACCTCAGAAGAAAAAAAAATTCCACACACTTTCCTTACGCACAGATTTGTCTTTCATTCTCATCTGAAGACATCAACCACATGAAGGGGGAAATGCATCATCTGTAAAATATTTCCACTTTGTCTCATACTGGAATTATATATATTAAAATCAGTACTCAAATTGCAATATATTGTTCTCAGCAAAAGAAAGAAAACCCGTGTTCTCCTTGGTGCTATTTAACTTTGCTCAATCAACAATGCATACTGTGGCAGAGTTGGTCAAAAGCATTTCATATCTAATGACAGTTTCTCCTGCCAGGAGGAACACAGGTTCAAATCCTGCCAGAGAGCATATATTTTTCTTTAATAAGATTTTTTTAAATATTCAACCCAATAGATGGAAATAAATAAATATACTGTTTAATAATCAAACAGAGCATCTATTCAAATATGGGCATCCACTAAAAACACTGTTTGAAATAATAAAATTCTAATAGATAGAAATCCACCACTTTTTTTTAGAAATTGCTTTGTTCACATTAGGATACAAAACTGAGCAGATATGAATGTATTGAAAGTGTAGGAAAAATTTGTGTTTATAAGGCTCATGAGATAACTATATATTTTTAAAATATCAAGAATGGGGAAATTGTGAAAAAAGTTTACTTGTGATGAATTTCGTCCTTCAGGAAATTTAGTCCTATGAAGTCCTAAAGGACAAAGTGCATCACAAGTAAACTTTATTCAGTCATGCAATTTCCCATATATATATATATATATATATATATATATATATATATATATATATATATATACACCAATTTCCATATATATATATATCACTTTATTCACTTAGTCATTTCATGGGAAATTGCATGACAAAGTGAATAAAGTTTACTTGTGATGCACTTTGTCCTTTAGGACTTCATAGGACTAAATTTCCTGAAGGACGAAATTCATCACAAGTAAACTTTTATATATATATATATATATATATATATATATATATATAAAAAGTAAATTAAACAGAGCATCTACAAAAATAAGGTTTAAAGTAATAAGATCTGTCAGATTAATAAATAAAATCCATCATTTCTTTAAAATTTGTATTGTTTTTGGGGAATTTTTTAATCAGTATCATCCCAAGCAAGACAGTACAGCTGCTAGCATGCAAAAGCTTACAGGGTGTTGAGAAATTTGGAACAGAAAAATTATTAATGAAGAGAAACAAAAAAGAGCAATAAATTAAGTAGATATGAATGTTTTGAGAGTTGGAGAAAGATTTGCATTTATAAGGCACTATTTAACTTTGCTTGCTCAACAACGCACTCCGTGGCCAAGTCAGTCTAAAGCATGTTGGATCAAAGGAGACACTGGTTTGAATCCTGCCAAAGACCCCATATTTTTGTTTCATAAGATTTTCTCGAATATTCAGGCTTTTAAACAAAAATAAATAAATATAGTGTTTAATAAATAGATGAAGCATCTACTGAAATATGAATATCCACTAAAAATAATGTTTAAGTAATAAAATCTGTTGGATTAATAGATAAAAATCCATCACTTCTTTATATACTGTTATATACCGTACCTATGAACACTAATGGGTATGTCCCAATCCTCATAAATACATTGGACACTATTGTAAGTAGCGTTAATATGCTACCTAAGTAGTCCACCTCTAGCAGTGGTTTACCTACTTCACGCCACTGGCAAGTATTGTCTTCTGTTGATGTTATAAAGATTACCATTTCATTTCCAACCTCCATTTTGATTATTCCTCATGCAGTAACCCTTTCTAGGCTACAACATATACAAATATATATGTCCACATCCCATTGAGAATTACAATGCTTTTTATATATTTTACTAATATTCACACTATACAAGGCCCATGAGCCACTCAAGGTAGACGGGTTAATGAAGGAGTTTGTTGCCCAAGAAGTAAAAGGCACAAGTTTATGAAGATATATATGAAAGATAATGGTTAATCCTAGACTTGACCAGATTAAGATTATAGCGTTCAGGAAAGCAACTTCTTGGGAGTTGGTTCCACAAACAATTGGTTCATGGGAAGAAGCTGTTGAAAACTTACTTCTCACTAATCGAATACAAAGGGAATAAGGGTGGTTTGCATCAGAATATACAGCATGGTTGGTGTTCCTTGTGGGACTTAGAACTTGTAGAAGTTAGAACTCATAGAGCAATGCAACATAGCTCATCTGAACATTTGCCATGGAAATAGCCATAGAGTAGTGAGAGGATTGCAATGTTTGATCTGTAAGAAAGGGGTTCTATATGGAAAATAATTCATCACCCACAAGGCCACACAGACCCTTTTGGACACTAGGTATTTAATCTGTCTCCCCACGAGTTGTGATACAAGGTCTTTTTTTAAAGGTGGGGACTCAGGCATGTACACCCGAGCCGGGAACAAAAATTACCCACAACCCCTGCAACCGTTGGTTGCACTGGCCTCGATGTGAGCACCGATCCCTCTCTCTCTGGTGCAATGAGAGGGTGCAGCCTTGGGCAGATGTTCCCCAGGGCTGGCCACCTCTCAGTATAACTTTCCTCAGTTGAGACTCTGTACTTTGAAAAAGTCACCCCTGTGTGCACTCTGCCTAAAGACAAAGATACAATTGCGAGATGATAGATAATATGTTATAATTGGACACTATCAAGACTGGAAAGTGAAGATTGGGCAGGTCCTGCTAATATATGACAGCAGTACTCCATTTTGGGGTGGGTGATCTGGCTCTTGTAAAGGTAGAGGATAGCAGGAGAAGTCAGGTACTTACAGATTTTTCCAGCCTTTTTAGCGATGGATTGTATATATGTTATATTTAAGTCATAATAGGCATTCAAGGCAAATGACTGACTTAAGAGGACACTGTTCATTGTTATAGGTGAAAATTCAGGGTCTACTTGGTAATGATAGAACATCAATAGTTTGGTTTTTGTGGTACTAAACTTGACAAGTCAGTTTTTCCCCAATTGAGCTGTTCTTAGTCAGAGAAGAGATTAACTACCAGACTCTGTTCATCTAGACTTTTGTAGGTGCACCTAAATATTATGGTATCATTTGCATAGATATGCACTAAAGAGCAGAGTATGCTCTTAGGTAGATGGTAAATATAAAGCATAAAGAGGCAGTAGGGTGCAGAATGGGGTGTAGCAGCCTTGGGCATCCATATCAGGAAGGCATCCAGTCAAAGACTGAAATAAAAATTTAGTTCTTGAAATTTGAAATAATGTGTTTATTTCATGTTTCATCTGTTTTTACATATTTAAAATGTCTTCCTTTCTCACGTTCCTCAATACTGATCCCTACAGCCCCACCTCCTACTTGAGTCATACAATCAAAGAATTGATCTCAGGCATCACCAAACCACTGCACACCACTGTAAAGAGGGTATGATCGAGAATCAGGCTTTGGGAGACACCACTATTGATCTCATGGGCCTCGGAGAACTAGCCATTAACAATGACCTTCATGGTCATACCTGCTAGGCAGGTGTTGATAATTGCGAAAGATTTCATAGCTGGATAGTTTGTGTAGTGAACCCCTATGCCACACCTTGTCAAAGACCTTGTGATGTATTTATTGTCTAATGCCCCACTGATTCTTTGCATAAAGACAGTTAGGATATCAGCAGTGGACAAAGCAGATCAAAATCCATATTTACCCAGATTCCATAAACCACCAGTAATTTTACCTAATGTAACTTGCTAATACTGTAATATTAAATAAAAATAATGACCAACTTATATACTAATTATAATATATGCTAATGTTGGTGATTATGGCTCTCCACAATTTCCTGTCCTTTGTAACTCTTAATATATTTTGTCTTTCTGTTATCTCTCTTAAACCTTGTTCCACCAAACATTTACTTCAGCTCGCTATTTAGGTTACACATTGTGCCCCTCTTGCATTCAATATGTCTTATGAGTATCAAATTTACGGCCATATTACATTGAAACACCATTTCCCATACAATCACCAAACTTAAGCAACATCGAGCCTTGTCAATACTAAGATGGGTGACCACTTGGAAATACAAGGTGTTGTAAGCTTGGATGCGCAGATGGCGTAATGGATAAGAGCTTGGAATTATTAATCGGATAGCAGAGTTCCAATTCCAGTTGGGTTTGTTATATTCACTTTCACACAAATAAACTTAGGAATGCTATAAATCCACCTGTTTCCCCACAGCTATGGGTTAATTAGTAAGCCTTATATTACTAAATCATTATTATCTAAAAAAAATTCTTACAATCTAAATAAATATTTTCTAGCTTTAAATAACCAGCAATGGGTTGATAAGCCATCAAAAAGGAATCAATAAATCAACCAAGCCATCTTTTCTATTTTAATTATTTCTTCCTAATGTTAACTATAAGTGTCCTTTTCATTTCTATTTTCTCTAAAACATTGCTCACATGTTCAGTCCATAG
Organism: Acanthosepion pharaonis; assembly: GCA_903632075.3. Classification (NCBI taxonomy): domain Eukaryota; kingdom Metazoa; phylum Mollusca; class Cephalopoda; order Sepiida; family Sepiidae; genus Acanthosepion; species Acanthosepion pharaonis. Next base: position 1,499,045 of record CAHIKZ030000064.1, on the reverse strand, counting down.
TATTCTCAGTATCCCTCTGTAGAATCACATTTCTGTTACTTCAAGTTTCCTCTTCATCTTTGAGGAAACTGTTCAGCATTCATTGCCATATAGGAGAACTGATATGTAACAGTTCAGTACTCTTTTCTTTGTTTCTAATGAAATTTTCCTCTTTCTTAATATTTTGCTTAGCTTTCAGAAGGCATCTTTCACTATCTCAATGTACCTTTGGATTTCCATGCATTTTGTCTTTTTGCAAATGTGGTTTAGCCACATCTTCACTTTGTAATATTAAAAATATGCAAGAAAAGTTAAACAGAGAAATTAGAATTTAAAATGGCACTTGAGAATGAAAGAAGGCTCTAGGAATACATTTACTAAGCTTAGGTTAGTCTGACACAAGGTCAAAAAATGAAACATCAAGTACAAATTGATGTCACTGTACAGTAAATTATTATGCTAAACATTATTTTGCAGCAAGGTGCCTAAACATTTTCTAACTTTGGTTTAAAACAAGTCTGTATATATGGGACATCTAGTGAGGATTAAATTCACATATTAAAGTAATGGTCTTGTCAAACTTGTTCACTGACCAACAACCAATCATGCAAATATTCTGATATAAGAAAACAAATTTGGGTACCCAGTAGAGATCAAACAACTTATAATGTAAATATTTAGAGTTTGCCATAGTCTGATATAAGAAAACAAATTTGGGTACCCAGTAGAGATCAAACTCTCTTAGTGTACTAAAGTTGCTTGCCAAATAGCTAAGGCCATAAATATGATACAATACTGGCAACAGGAAACTGATTAAAGCCAAGATGCCAGGCCAGAACCAATGACATTGTATATTCTTCTTTGGATTTTATTAAAGATCTCTAAATATATAGAAGAAGCACCAGATCATATGTGGTACCAATATTCAAAGCAAGGATTAATGGTAGACTTATAAATACATGAGATGGATTTGGGCAAGAAAATCTGTCTAACATAACACAGTGAGTTAACTTAGCAGCAAACCTAGCAATTAATTGAATATAATCTTTTCATTTCATGTCAGCAGGAAACATTAGCTAATGCAATGAGTTACTCTCCTGGAAGTTAGCACCAGCCATATTGGTAGAAGGTAGAAAGAAATCCTCCAGATGATTAATAGAAAGCAGTTTTGCTTTGGAGGTGTTAAAATTAACATTAACTTTTAAAAAATGAAGAAAAATGTATTTTAAATAATTTAAATGTTTTCTTTGAAGTTAAATTGTGGTTTTATTTGAAAGGTAATAGCCAAAAAATTAATCGTGAAAAAAAAAAGAAGTATTTTATGTCCTTAAATAAAGATTTTAGACATTCTTATAAATCAAAAAGGAAAAAGAAACTCGTTTCAATCGAATTCAATTAGTGAATTTGATCGACAAAAAAGAAATTAAAACACTTTAAAAATCTCTTAAAATTCAAATATCAATTCTAGACATACGTTCCAAAGAAAAATAGTAACTTTAAGTATTAATTAATTAGATTTCATAAAAAATATTACTTGCTTCATGTGTTGAAAGTGTGCATGATTTTGAAGGTATATGCTATACATGCATGGAACTCTTGTACAAGTGTACTGCTAATCTTCTAAATATACAGCAGGAATATACCAGTACTGTATTGGTTATCAGTTCAAATTCAGATTGAACCTGTCTCATTCCCTTCACACTAATAGCCTTGGAAAAGGCATGGATCCATCTTTTTCTCACAATGGGTAAAATAGAAGAGTAGAAATCAAACAACCAATCAAATATTTAGTCATAGTCTGATATAAGAAAACAAACCTGGGTACCCAATAGAGATCAAAGAACGAATCATGTAAATATTTACAGTTTGTATATAATAGACTGGGCTCCTGTCAACCAGTCAATGCAAAAAACAAATTCAGCCCCTCATAAATAACAGGGTAAACTGGGTTTTTTAGCTTTAGTAGGGCAACCATTCTAGGAAAAAGAAAACCCCTGTTAATAATAGATTATACTAGGCTCTCTAGTCTTGCTAGGGCAACCAATCTAGGAGAAAGAAAATGCCTTACTAATTGTGTAGACAGGGTTCTCTAGCCTTGGTAGGGGCAACCAATCAAGTAGAAGGTAAACACTGAATTAAAATCCTTGTAACTAATTGGGCTGACTATATTCTTTAGCCTTTGTAGGGTAAATAATCTAGAAGAAGGACAGCTCTAAAATGAAACCCAGCCTGAAGACATATGGACTCCATCAGGCTGTCTTGCCTTAGACACACCCACTGTTGCTATGATTTCTGTATATTTGGTACCCTTGCTAGTAAAAAAAAGGAAAACAACCCAGACCAGAAAAATAGAAAGAGAAAAAAGGAATGATGTATGGATTGGCATGCAGATTTCAAATGCTGCTCTACTCTGTTTCATTCATTTCACACTAATGCCTTTGGAAAAGGCTGAAACACATCTTTCTCCAGTAATGGATTAAATATCAGGTAAGATTGGACTCACTTGCATTGAGTGGCAGCCAGTCTAGAAGACATAAAACTTTGCATTCAAACCCTTATAAATAACAAGGTAAACTGGGTTCTTTAGCCTTAGTAGGAAAACCAGTCTGTGAAAAGAAAAAATCTAAATTCAACCATGCATAACTAATTGATCCAGGCTGGGTTCTTCAACCTTGGTTGGGTAACCAGTTTAGGAGAGGATGTCTCTGAATTGGGTAAACTGGACTCTTTAGCCTTGGTAAAACAACCAGTCTAGGAGAATGAAAAATTAAAACATCTATAACCAGGGCCAGATTATCCTTTAATCTGCAGCTTAGGGTATCTCAAGCTTTTATGAAGCAATGATTTTAATTTTTTAGATTTTATAACTTCTAAATAATTTCTGAAACTGAAATGAATTTTTTAATTTGTGTCATTGTTTTTCAAGTAGATAACATATTTGATTTATTTCAGAATGTTTAAATTTTAGAAACTTTTATAAAGCAGTGATTTTAATTTTCTGGATATTATAAATTTTAAATAGTTTCACAAACTGAAATGATATCAGGATGACAAACTCATATTTATTTTGATTTTTTTATTGTCATAATGCTGGTTATAAAAAAGTATGGTTATGTACTAATTTGGTTTGTAGTAAATAGTAAAATATTGGTATTTGTTAAAGAATATTTTTTTATTGACAAACAAAAGATAGCTATTCTAGTTTATTTAAAGAATTTGTAATAAGTTTACTTCAGAGTAAGTGTAAATGTTGCTAAAATATAACACGAGTAAGAAATATCCAAGAGGGGTGTGGATGAATTAGAGGGTGACTCTGTCTGAAGGAGACCCCATAATTTCATTAGCCTAGTGGTTCCAAAAGGTCATAATCTGGCCCTGCCCATAATTAATCAGGCAGACTGGGTTCTTTAGCTTTGGTAGGGCAAACAGTCTAGGAGAAAAAAATAACTAATTTCAAACACCCTGTATTCAGTCAAGCAGACTGATCTCTTTAGACTTGGTAGGGCAACCAATTTAGAAGGAGGACAGTTCTGAAATGAAAACCAGCATGAGGATGGATAGTTTCCATCATGCTATCTTGCCCTAGTCTTACCCACTGCTGCTATGGCTGCTGTATATTTGGTACCCATACAATTCTAATAGTTTAAGGTAGTATTGATTGTCAGTTTGATATTGCTGGTAAAATAAAAGGGAGACAACCCAGACAGGAAAAAAAGAAAGAGAAAAAAAAAAGATATGTTTGCTTTTGATGTGGGATTCATTCTCGAATGAAAAATCAGCAGCCATTTGCTTTCAATTTGAAATTTTATTTAATTTAAATAAAATGTGAGCTTCAATCTTTTTCTGTCAGCCATGCTTACTGCAAAGACTTTGTCTATGAAAGTATATCTATGTCAGGCTTTCAGTTCACAGCAATGAAGGATAATATTAATGGATAAATCAATAAGTCCTTTTTTTAAAGAGCAAACACGAACCCTATAAATAGTCAGATTTCTGCCACAATCCTCAGTTAGGTCAGTTTTCACTGTATGCATATGGGTACATCAATACAATGGGATGCTGAAAA
>CAHIKZ030000064.1:1482500-1492500 GCA_903632075.3 Acanthosepion pharaonis | reverse complement strand
TATATAAAACATAAGAGAGATTTTCATTTAGAAAAATGTATTGCATATAAATAATGCTGGACATAACTTTGATTGCACATATGCCACCCTAATTAAAAAAATAACATAATTCTTTAATGAGAACATACATTGAAAGTTTAATAACATTATTACCAATTATAAAGACATGCCAAAAACATTACATTGACATCTTTCTCTGAATTCATTCTTAAAGAATCTAACTTATGTCTAATATGAAGAGTATGTGTGTAAAAAAAGAACAGTCCCAGATTAAAGTGGAATGTCACACCATTGCATCAGGTCACTGCACAATGGTGAAGACATTAGAACTCCTCCTACTAGACAGAAACACATACACAAATGAATACACATTACCATATGATGCCCACTTAGATATACAAGAATCTTTACAAACTTACATGGATATGGAATTATCTATGGTTTTAATGCACATTGACTGCTCAATGAGAACTGACCCAAACAAATTTGAGAATACCAAAGTTCTGTCTTTTTGTCTGTTTTCTCTCAATCTCTGGAGCTTTAATAAAAGCGAAACATGTTAGATTGATATGCATTTCCTATTTGTTCTTTATCTTATCATTCTATCAGACTCTGATCCATATTTGATCTGCATCTGATATTTTATATCATCTCTATCTATATATATATATATACATATATACACATTAAGATAAAGAACAAATGGCAAGCATTTATCAATCTAATATGTTTTACTTTTAATAAAGCTTCTCTTTTGAGAAAAAAGACACTAAAAGACAAGAATTCTGGTATTTTAAATTTTGTGTAGTTTTATTTTCATTGGTCAGTCATGTATCATATGCCTTATAACTATAGCTAACTATATGTATGTAAGTTTTCAAAATTCTGATTTGTCTATGTGAGCATCAGATGATAATGTGTATTTGTAATTGTATATGTATGTATGTCTAGTAGGAGAAGTTCTGATTTTTTCACTTTTGTGAAGACTGATTCATATTGGTCAGCCATGTATGTTCAATAGACAACATGTCTGTTAATTTTATCAGGTGTTGATATGGAAATGTTTTTTATGTATATACTGTCTGTATTAAATAGACATAAGTTAGATTCTTTAAGAATGGATTCAATAAATGTTGACAGTGTAATATAATGTTTTAGATGTGGGTTCATAGTTGATAATAACATTATTATTATGCTTTCAATGTATTTTCATGAATTCATTTCTTTTACTGTCTTCTTCGTTTTCTTTCACTCTCAGTAATTCCTTGTATCTTAGTGGCTTTATTGCCTTGTTTGGTGTGAAACAAAATAACGAGTATACTAGACATGGCCTGATGTTTGTTTAGCATGAAACAGACTGTCATCTCTAGGTGTTGACTTCAATGTCCACTTTTATACACATACATACATACATATATATATATATATATATATATATATATATATATATATATATATATAGAGAGAGAGAGAGAGAAGAGAGAGAGAGAGAGAGAAAAAAAAAAGATAATGCTTTATACTTAGAGTAGCCTAGCTGAAAATGCTGTGATGAAATGATCTAAATAATAAAGATAAGGATACTGTTTTCAGTTTGAATTTTTGGGATGAGGAAATTGTTATTGGCACTCAGACTAATGTCCTCATCTTTGTTGATGTTGTCCTTTAGCCTCTTTCAGGAAATTTCAAACTGAACCTTTTATTTAATCTATGGGGGTAGATTGTTCACACTCATTTTCCCACCCTTTTTTCCACTGAATCTCAGTTTGTACTAGCCAGCCTAGAGATTGAACTCATAATTACTATGCCACCTGAAGAAGTCTGGAGATTGCAGCAGCCAAAACATTGTGGTAATAATAACAATGATAAGGACATTAAACTGAATGTAAATAATGAATCTTTTTTTTTACCTCCAATCAACATGGCTGATGCTAGCTTCCAAGGGGAACAACTCACTGTGCCTTCTCCATTTCACATTTTCCACTGAAGTACAATGGTTATATGGAATCAGTTGATAGCAAACCGATTTTTCTAAAAATAAACCTATGTCATGCTAGACAATTTTTTCTTGCCAGAATCAATCTTGCATATTTATAAGCATTGAATATTGTTTCCAATGGTCTGGTGTTTCTGCTAACATTAAATCAATAGCTGCATCTACTGCAAGGAAAGTTGATTCTCTGTGTCATGCCAGAAGGTTTTTTTCATCTGAGGCCATCCTACACATCTACAAATCTAGCATTTGTCCATGCATTGAATACTGTTGTCATATATGGTCTGGCACCCCTGCTGTTCATCTCAAGGTATTCAACAAAATCTAAGGATGGATCTGCAATGTAATCGGTCCTGACTTGGCAACTCAACTCTAGTCACTTTCTCACAGATGTGATGTGACTTCCCTCTGTCTTTTCTACAAATATTTTCATGGCCAATGCTCTGATGAGCTATTCTCCCTGGTGCCTTAACTGCATGAATTTAAGTGTGCTACTAGGTTGGTATCTATGTCTCAACCATTTACTGTTGAAAGAGTTAAATGTAGCCATCTCTTCTACTTCAACACTTCTTCTCTTGCACTTCCTAACAGCATAACTCCTTTCCTCTTACTTGCTTCCTCGATAACTAAAATCTTCAAAACTTTAAATGTAACGTCAATCATAATCTTCCGATGCCTTTAGCCCTGTTCTTTTTTTATCCTTTCTTCAATCCCCACCTACACCCAGTTATTTCTCTTACCTTCACTCTTGCATATTAGTGGCACTCCCGCCTTGCTTGGAGTAAAATGCTTAAAAAAATATCTACAGATTCTTGACAAAATTCAAAGAGGTATCGGCAACCTTATCAATCTTGACCTGGAATCTCAGCTTCCGTCATTTTCTTATCATCATAACATAGCTTGCCTTATCTATAAATATTTTCATGGTAATTGCTTTGATACATGATATGAGGAAGTAGGGCCTGGAGAATCTGATACTCACAGGTCAAATAGAGGAAAAGAGAGACAGGGGAAAACAACGCATGACATACCTAGCGAGTTTGAGCAGGTGGATGACAGAATGTTGTCTGGGGGAGGAAGCAAAGGGAAGGAACTTGTTGAGAGCTGCAAGGGATAGAAGGTGGTGGAGAGCCATGATCGCCTATGTCCTGAAATGACATGGAAAAAAAAAAGAAAGAAGAATTACTTTGATGAACTTTCTTCCTTGGATTATGTTTTTTTTTTATTATTAACACTATTTTTGTTTAGTTTCTTGTATATAAATTGTATTCATTGTAAATATTCATTATGGTTTAATTTTTAAATGTTGTTATTTTTATCCCCCACCCCCATACAGACAAATTGTACATATAGAGACTATTTAGGACTACACAGAGACTTTGAGATATTATGGTGGTTGTAGTAAGAATGGTAAGTAAGAATGATTTGATGTAAAGAATACTGTGGTATGTTTGCAGCTAGCTAAGTTAAAGAAAAGACAGATTGAAAACCAGCCTTTCCCTATGCCCGCTTTTGGCCTTGTACCACATTTTTGCATTTTCAAAATAAGTATCACTTTCTTCTCTGGTACCCAAATTTAATGGATTTAAGCACAGTACCATAATTCTATTATTGAAATTACTAGTTGTAAATATAAGTTTTAGACTAACAGTTTCTTCTCCTGCATTTCTTTCTTGTGGAACTCTTTTCTGGCTTTTTGCTTTCCTGCCAACTACAATCTTTGAATGTTTTAATTCAATGTCAGTCCTTATCTTGTCTCCATGAATTCAGTTCTTTTATTGTCCTCTCTGTTTTCTTTCACTCTCAGTAACCCCTTACATCTTAGTGGCTTTATTGCCTTGTTTAATGTGAGAAAAAAAAAGAAGTAAATAATGAGTATCCTAGTTTTAATATTTCTGGCATTGGGTATGTACAAAAGTTTCCAGAAATCTTTTTTAAAAACTCGAGACTGACTACAAAAAAAAAAATCTATTTCATTCATAGAGTGAACAGCAAGTTTTGCAGACAGTCTGAAAATTTCTGTTTGCAAATGAATCATGTGATGATGCATCATGGGAAGAGATGTGCAGTGACCATTGATTATGACAGACGAAAGGACATTGTATGAGCCAGATTCTGGCCAAATATATCAGATATTGGTGAAAAGAATTTTAATGTGAACGATTGTATGCAATGACTGGAAAAGGTGTTTTGTAGGGAAACGGATAATGCCTTCATTTATACCAGACGATTTACCTGATGTTTGATCTACCTAGACACAGTAAATGCTCTTTCATATTAATCAGTCGACCGTGAAAAAAAACTCTCTTAAATAATGAACACTCCATTGGATATTTTCAAGTGCCCCAGTGTCACACACAGGTAAATACAACTGTGTACACACACACACACACACACACACACACACACACAGGTGTACACACTCACACACAAAAACATTAAACAAGAGTGTACACATCAGAATTAAGGATGATAGTACATAGTTTGAGATGATTGGTTTAAATTTTTGGCAACATTGTTTCAAAAATTAATCCTTATTAAGATTTTAATTAAGTTTTTAATTAAAATTCTGTTATATACTGAGTGTAACAGCAAAATTTTCCAAATCGTGTAACAGCAAAATTGTCCTAATCATATAACACCATGGGATAATTGTCAATCCCACAAAACGTTTAATATCTAAAAAAAAACACTACTAAACTAATTAAGTTTCTTTTTTCTTGGTTTTTAGGCAAGACATTTAGCCATCTTATAGCAAAGAAAACAGCGAATTACCTTGTCAAACCAAGTGACAGCATGTTGCATGTATCCTACGATGGAAACCTTGGCAAAAAAGAAAGTTACTTGCTGAACAAAATGCATATATTCTGCATGATATGCTGAAGACAGTATATTCAAATTAGAAACAAGTCAGTCATAAAAGTATTTTGATATGCTAATATTGTGTGTCTTCAAATGAAAAAAATGCTCGGTTGATAAAAGTAGTTGGTGTTCTTGAATCAAGGAGAAAAAGACAAAATTTGTATATTTAGCTACCGCGGTCATAGGTGAGTGACTTATTTTTCTGACTGTTTTTTTTTTTAAGCATTTCACCTCAAGCAAGGCGGGAAGCCACTAGGATGCAAGGCGTTACAGAAAGTTTAGAGCAAGATCAGATAGGAGTGATAGAAGAAAGGATGAGGGTAGTGGATAGATCAAGGCAACTGGAGATGTCGATTGATATTACACTTGAATAGCTGGAGATTATAGCTCACAGGGAAACAGGAATAGGGAAGGGAGTTCCACAGGCGAGAGGTGCAAGACATGAAGCTATTAGAGTAGAAGAGACGGCTACATCTAGGAGTTTCAACAGTGAAGAGGTGACAGTGGGATGCCAGCCTCATAAGGCGCTGGAAATCATGACGTCTGGGAACCAGCGAATGTAGCTCCTCGGAACAATTTCCATGAAAGTATTTGTAGAACAGACAGAGGGTAGGCGCCGGCGCGTCTGTGAGAAAGTGACTGTAGACGAGACGCCAGGGCAGGGCCAACTACATTGCATATCCGCCTCTGGAGCCTATCAAGAACCCGAGGCAAACAGAAGGGGCACCAGACCATATATGGCAGCAATACTCCATGCAAGGGTGAATTGTTGATTTGTAGATCTGGAGGATCGACTCAGGGGAGAAAAACTTCCTGGCGCAGCTCAGGGAGCCAACTTTGTTACATGCATTGTGACATTTGACCTGAAAATCGAGATTTCGACATTTCTTTCCGCCCCTGATCTTTGAGTCTGAACTTGCAATTTGTTCTCTTCATTGTGGAAGTAATCTGCAACAAATATTTTCCTTTGCAATCCAAGAACACTTACACATCTTGAAACCATTGTCATAAGAATCACTGAAATATACTTTGAGTTATCCAGCTATAAATAGAACAGGTTAAAATCATTTTGTGTCAACCCCACTGTCTTCACAAATGAGCTATGTTGAGATGAAAAAGATCATTCAAGCCTTCAGTAATGGTACCAACATTCATTCTCTGGTTTCAAGCTTCAAAGCCCATTCAAGAACCATCAAGAGAATGGTGAATAAATTTAAAAAAGAGGGAATAGTAGAGAGGAAAACTGGATCAGGAGGTCACAACAGCAGATGGGATCATCAACTTAAAGCTAAAGAGATCAATTAGAAAAGATCAAATTCAATCCATAAGATGTTTGGCAGATAAGAGAGGAGTTTCAGCTAGGAGGGTTCAAATAGCAGTGGGAATACCTGGTGCTGTAAGCTTGGGTGTGTGGATGGTGTCATACAGTGGTTGGCAACTTTTTGCTAACTATATACCAACTTAGGGTTTTAAAATCATTCAGTGTGCCAACAGCATACGTATTTTTATACAAGTCAAGGTCAATATACCTGTTCTGCAATATATTTTATATAGTAATATATAGTATATATACTTTAGTATATATTAAAATTGAAACAGTTAAATATATTCTTTGTGTTGTAGTAGTTATTGGTTCGGACTTCGTGATGTCATTTGCGGCTGCGTGCCATTGGAAATTTGCTTGGTGTGGCATGCAATGCCGTAGGTTGCCAACCCCTGGTGTAAGGATAATGGCTCGGAATTGGAAATTGAAGTGTCACCTAATCTCTGTTCTGTCACACTTTCTAGATATCTAAATTTTTGTACTCTTTTAATTTTAGTATCTCCAATTTATAATTTGCATGTTGTGCTGTTCTGTTTGCAGACAACCATACATTTTACTTTCTTACAGTTGATGTTTAGTCCTTTCTTCTTGCTTTCCTTTACTACCTTCTGTAGGAGCTCCTGTAGTTTCTTTTTTGTGTCTGCTATCAACACTGTGTCAACTGCATATCTTATGTTAAGATTGTGACCAGCAGTAATAAATCCTGGTGGGACTTCTAATTCCTTCAGGATTGCTTCACTGTAGAGGTTGAATAAGTCTGGTGAGAAGATGCATCCTTGTCTTCCAAGCCTTTCTATTTTTTTTTCTAAAAACTTGAAAGAACAAACAACATTTATGCCTTAAAGTTTTCTGTTTATCATAAACTAAATTGAAAATGCAAGGAAGAATTTAAAAACTGATAAACAACATGAGGTAGGTAATTGTAAATTAAAGTTTTTGGATAAAAGTTTACAGGCATTTGCCTATACACAAAAATACAAAAATATAATTTATTTTTTATGTTCTATAAAAAATAAATGAAAAAGGATTCTTACTCAGTGTGAAATTAAAATATAAAGAAATTTTATTTATGTGAAAAGAAGAACAGTATAAAGTCTTGCTCAAAATATTCTTTTCAGCAACTCCTCCCAAATTAAGTTTGATAGAAAAAATGCTCATAAGGAAGTATTGACTTACATGAGTTTGATGATGTTAAAAAGAAAGTCCTTTATAGAGTGACAGCGAAGTTTACATGGTGTTGATAATTTTCTGAACCATTTGAGATTGATAGGTCAACATAGTAGCAGAAGTATCCATAGTTGGATGAAAGGAATGTCAAACAAATGTTGTGGTTGTAAGCAAATTGAAGCTGGTACAGCCTTGTAAAATTATAGTTGCAGTAAGCAAATTGTATCCACAAGGAAGACTTGCTTTAATTGAGGCTTGTGCCAATTTCATATGAACATGTTCAAAATTTTTTTGTTGATTGTGTAGTATCTAGCATACTATTTTCCTTACTGCTGAAATATTAATTGATCTGCTGACTCCATCTTTCCTAACTATCTACTCAGAATTGTGTCATGAATGAATAGTAATTACAGCAAATGTCTGCTGGTTCCTTTATATTTGTGCTGGTAGGCTACCAATCCACCTTTCAAAATTATTGCAAGCTTCAAATTCCATCACTCTGATTGGTTGAAAATAATCAATTGAAGATGCTCTCTTCTCAAAACTTTTCCACGGCATTCCTTTTTCATTACTTTGAACTAGTCACAGCATCTCCATAATCAGGCTCAGAAACAAGGTTTATCAAAAAAGTTCCATTCACACACCTCATTGCTTGAAATGTCTTTGCTCTAAGTAGGGGAAAGGGGCAGAGGGTTGTATTTTTTAAACACTTTTTATTGATTGTAAAGAGTTGGAATGTGCTAATATGTCTTATATAGAAAGTGAATTCATAGAGCACAATTCTTAAAGACTGATAAAAGTTATGCTGAGCGTTAAAAATCAATAAGAAAATTATCAGTATAAAATAATTCAAGGTGATGCAACTGAAATGTTTAAGCAAAAGAAAAGTGATTTTTGTAAAAATTATAATAAAATTTAACTGGTCTGTTTTTTATTTGTTCATTTTTTTTCATTTTAATATTTTAACTTTTTTTAAATTTTGGCTATGCTGCTTGTATTAAAACCAAATGAACAACTAAAAACCCTCCACCTACCATCATCATCATCACCACCATCACCACTGTTATCATCATCATCACTACCACCACCAACATTATAATCTCCACCACCACTATCATCATCATCACCATCATCATCCCCACCTTTTATAAAATCCGTATTTAAAAAATCTAAGATATGTCTACATACTACTACTATGACTACTACAACTGGTGTTACGTAATTTTTTGACCCTCACACAAAGCGTCCCCAAATCACATCACTATGTGGACAACCACCAAACAAATTAAAATGCCAACTAGTCACATACACACACACACACACACACACACACACACACACACACACACACACACACACATGAATATACATTATCATTCAAATCCTGCCTCAAAAAACAAGAATTAAAATACACTTGCAGACATGAATTATACACATGAATGCTGCTTGACAAGTTAAATGCAAGTAAAGTCTGCTTAGCCAATGAAAAACAAACAGCACAAAAATGTTTTTCTCTTTCCTCCTTTTCTTGTTCATACTTCATTCTCTGATGAAGCTTTAATAAAAGTGAAACATGTTTGATTTATAAATGTATCCTATTTGTTCCTTATCCTATTGTTCTATCAGATTCTGATATATATTTAATCCCAATTTATATATATATGTGTGTGTGTGTGTGTGTGTGTGTGTGTGGTGTGTGTGTGTGTGTGTGTGTGCATTGATGTATAAATAAATAGAAAATACATATGTATATAACATAGTTTCTGGCAACAGAAGATTACGAGCAAAACAAATGCTGAGCATATCTTATTAGTTTGCCAATGGCCTGTGGGGCATTTTTTCAATTCTTTAATATTAAGCTGGGTAGAGAATCCAGGAATCCAGGTAAAGCAGAAGCAATGGATAAGCTTTACTTTCATGTCTGTTTAAGATCACCATTCAGAAAGGATTAATTTTTCTTTCCTTCTGAATATGTGGCCAGGGTGAGGGGATTTGATTGAAAGGCTCTTACTTATGGCTCATATCATGAATCCCTGCTTCAAGGGCAATAATTAGATTAATTTAGAATTTTATGCATTGAAATGCCTCTTCAGCTTAACCTCAACAAATCTTAAATATAACTAATACACACCTAAAACATGCAGATTATATGTGCATGTATACACACATGCAGATGCACAATAGTAATAGAGAATGATATTCATGTGTTTGAGTGTTTTATTATTTATAGCAAGCTTTCTGCATATACAATATGTGGATAGATAGATAGATAGATAGATAGATAGATAGATAGATAGATAGATAGATGTGAACATATTACAATAGATAGAGATAAATAGATACATTGATAGATATGAACAGATTACAATACATGGATAGATAGATGCAAACAGATTAAAATACATGCAGAGAGAAATAGATGTGAATAGATTACAAACGATAGCTACTAGCTAGCTAGCTAGATAGATAGATGTGAACAGATTACGATAGATAGATAGATAGATAGATAGATAGATAGATAGATAGATAGATAGATGTGAACAGATTACAATAGATAGATGTGAACAGATTATGATAGATAGATAGATAGATAGATAGATAGATAGATAGATAGATAGATAATGGTTACTGAGGAAGAGATAGATAGATAGATAGAT
>CAHIKZ030000064.1:1422500-1480000 GCA_903632075.3 Acanthosepion pharaonis | reverse complement strand
ATATCTTCTTTAAAAGTCCTTGGATAGAACCCATATATACTTTTTTACCATTACTGCTACTATTATTATTATCATTGTTGGGTCTGTTACTATACACCTCCACCTTATACACTATGCATTCATATTGGCATTTTCCCTTAAGAGGACAAGTGGCCTGATTAATGCTGTTGCATTTGGGGTACTCAATATTTTGCTTTTTTTGGAGCTTTTTATTGTTGTTTTTATTTGCAATGTTGGGCATACAACTATAGCTTAATTTGATGGTATTTTTGTTAAATGTTTTGTATAGGTTATTTGACGGGGGAAAATTCTTCTTTAATAATCTAAAAAAATTTCTTCCCTAATTTATTAGCTACAGCTGTATTATATGGCAGTGTGAACCATAGAATTTTCCTTGACCTATTCTTCCCCCTATTACATACATTTTATAAACAAGCTTAGTTTTATAACCATTATTCTTTAGCGCTTATTTTGAGTAAAGATGTTCATATTAGAAGAATTAGTAGATAATTTAAACATAAAGCCATTAGGGATATGTTTGAAAATTTGTCTAGGATGGTTAGAAATTACATTAATATCACATGGGTATTGGTTATTTTTCCTAAATGGGGGCATGGTGCCATTGTACAAGTGTAATGTCTAAATAATCTGTAATTTTAAAATTAGTTTGGATATCTAAATTGAATCCAAACATTGGAATAACCAATGAAATTTTTTCTTAATTACATCACCTTTTCTAGAGGTGTAATTATCTACAATAATCAACCCATCAATGAAGACCATGGTTACAAAGGTCAATAATATTGTTGAGGTTTTATAACAACAAGCAAACCACTCACATATCTCAGCTCCATCATATGCCCCCATGGGATTAGCAAAATTACCACTAACCCTTTTTTTAATCCACAAAACCTCATTATATATATATATATATATATATATATATATATATATATATTCCCTTTTGTAGGTTGAGCTCTTTGGAAAAAAGGGAATGTGTTGGCTGCTGCTTCTGATAATGCTACTATACTAAACAAAGACTTTGGAAGAACTTGAAGGATGAATACAAGAATTTATATCTTCCATACCACAAGAGTTCCTGGTGAAATCAGTTGATGAAATTCCTGGGTGGCACGAGAAGCTGGTACTGAAATCTGGTGCACATGTCGAATTTTCAATAAGATCTCATGCTAAACACTTTCCTCTCATATCAATTTCTTGTAAAAATTATAGTTAATATGTAAATTATAAGTATTTTAAAATGGGGATGACTTTTCTATCACCTTTTGTGTATATATATATATATATATATATATATATATATATATATATATGGTTGGATAGATGTGAGTTTGTGACCCTGGGTTTCACACTTTAGCAATCGTCAGACATTCATATATGTTAGCTCTATCTCTGATATTGAGTGCTTTCTAATAAGTACCGCGCATATAATATATAAATAATTATACATATATATATTTATTTATATTTATATACACTTTTCACATATATATATATATATATATATATATATATATATATATATATAAGTGACTATACTCGTTTTGAAAAACCTTCGAATTTTTGATTTGCCAATAATCAAATCAATCCCAAGGGAAAAAAAAGGTTTTAAAAAAAGAAAGAGCTAGAAACATGAAAGTCTGTTGAAAAAAATCGCACAGATACAGGTTTAAAGCCCAAAGAAAAAACCCTGACACGAGTAAATAACTAACTAAAAGAGCTCAATACAACCATCGAGCAGACCTAGATAAACCTAGTGAGCCAGACAAACCTACCCAAGTTTCACCTAATGGATCATCAGGGAAAAGCTTTCCCTGACAATCCGCTTAGGTGAAACATGGGTAGGTTTTAACTGACTAACTAAGTTTATATATATATATATATATATATATATATATATATATATATATATATATATATATCAAACAAGCCAAAATATATGTAAAACCAATCCAAGTGACCAAAATCTATTGGGTTGGCAGAAAAGTTTGTTCAGTTAATAAGTAGTTTATCTACTTAATAAACAAAGAACTTTTGGGTTAACCCAATGAATAGAAAAAACAGAATCAATAAATCAAAAACTAAGAGACCAATTGATAGAAAAAAAGGGGAAAGGTAACATAAACCAAGCAGAAAAGGCCAAAAGACAGACACCTTCTAAATGAACAAGAGGTTCCCCAAAGACACTGCCACTACTCCAGTTTTAAGCTACTAAGATCCTCATGTGACCAGAATATATTCTGGATGCCTGATTATCATGGTAGCATAAAACTCAAGTAGCAAACTGAACATTGTCTCTTTTTGAGTATATATATATATATATATATATGTATATATAGGTATAAGTATGGATATAAATCAAATAATTAGATATTAGCACTGTATATGTGTGTTAGCGTGCATACTCAGATAAACAAATAAATATTTACTTAATTTAATATAAGGTGTAAACAAAACAGTTCCCAATGTAATTAGACAGAGCTAATAAGTGTATATTAATAAATGTACATATACCTTCGGTTGTAGTGCAACTTAAAGTTTTATGGTTTTTCCCAAGTCATCAGGAACAAAATGGTGAATGAAATATTTATTACAGTTGTCTTTTTAAAAATATTTTTAAAAAAACAACTGTAATAAATTTTTCATTCACCCGTTCATGCCTGATGACTTGGTAAAACCATGACGGATGCTGAACATGGGAGCAATGAGGAAGTTTTATGGAAATTGAACACAAAAAGAACTCTTATACTTAGTCAAAAAAAAGTCAGTAAGAGAAATCGCTGCAATTTCTAGGGGGAATAATGAAGCAAAGGGGGTTTGGAGAAGTTGATACTGACAGAATTCCGTCGACATAATATATTTTGTTTAAAAAAATAGGGAATTTTAAACACGTGTATTTACTATGTAAGTCATTTAAAGTAATAAGAAAAGTATTAAATTATAAATAAAATCCATTAATTCATTAGAAAGTACTTTGTTTACATTTCACATAAAACAAACACATATCACTGCCTCTTAGAATTATGTCCACACAAAGATGTATATGCAGAAAATCTGAGTATCAACTACCATGTATTCAATTGTGAAAGCAGAATAACATATTTTTATTACTTCAAAGCTTCCAAGAAAATGAAATTTCAGTATTAAATGACCCATAAGGAGTTAATATGCCATTAAGCAAAGAAAGAAACAATATAAAAAATATTAAGAATGCAATAAAAATTGGAAATCTGACATTTTACAAATGAAATTTCAGAATGTAATTTGCTTGCCTTGACAACTGTTTCATTTACTCTAATTTTCTTCTCAGCTTGTCAAGGTCTCTTGTTGGGCATAGGTTTTACCCAGGTTCATGGTGACGATGTGCCCTTCAGAAGGCACTGTGCTTTGAGAGACTATTGGGCCTCTTGCTGGGTTGTAAAGCACTTGGTGGGTGAGTGGTTTAAAGCACACTGAATCAGACAAGTAGTTTACCCTACAGGTAGGGGGGTGCATGTGTGCGCACACAATTTCTTTATTAAAACTCTGGAATGCCCAGGCCAGTAGACATAATTTAGGCTGTTCAAAAAAGTACTGGGCATCTTCACAATCCATGTTATTTATTTTTTGGTACAGCATCCTGGTACTCTAATGATCACTGGTACTGTAGTTACTTTTTTTCTGCTAGTCATTCCAAAACTTTTGAAATTTCATAGTTTAATTCATTGTTGTTGTTGACTTTCTTTTCTTTCTTTTCAAATCTCATGTCAGATGGACATGAGACATCTATTAGGTTGCAAATCTTTTTCTGTTTGTCCAGCAGGGCTATATCTGTTTTATTATGCTCTGAAGTCATCACTGTCTGCATCAGAATATCCCACAGGAGTGGAGTCAATGAATTAAATAGAGCCTGTCAGGGAAAAGAAGAAATGATCAATTTATTTTCTCAAGTCACAAGTGGTGACCTGAAAAGACACTTTTTACCAGCAACCAACATCCTATGTGGTTTAATAATAATAATAATAATAATAATAATAATAAATACTTAAGAAAGAAAGCAAATGCGATCGACCAGATATAAAAATGATGGCAAGATAAAGTGCTTCACAGTCAATACTCTGCCTGTATCAAACAAGCAGATGTAGACAAACCCCATACAATCAGTGGCTATATGGTGCAGGGTTAAAAGCTGAAACTGAAGGTTTTATTCTTGCTGAACATAACCAATGCTTGTTAATTAGGAATTATCAAGCACACAAACTAAAATATTGTGTTAGCCCAAAATGCAGATTCTGTGATAAATATCTCAAAACAATTAACCATCTTGTGTCAGGTTGCACGGTATTGGCACTCACTGAATATAAAACACAGCATGACAGTCTGGGCCAATATCTGTACTGGAAAATCTGCATCTTCTATGGAAAGGAAACTGAAAGAAATTGGTATGAACACCACCCAAACCATGTTACAGATATAGAACCTGTAACAATTTTGTGGGACTTCACAATACACAGAGACAGAACAATCAAAGCTAATCGCCCTGACATTGTAATTAGAGACCAAAAACACAAAAAGCACCTCCATAGTGATATGGCAGCCCATGAAGACTGCAATGTGTCTTTGAAGATCTTCAAAAAACTATCAAAATACAAGGACATTGAAATGAAAATATCAAAAATGCGGTACATGAGAGCATCAACAATTCCAGTTATAGTTGAACCCTTTGGATTGATTGGAAAAGATTCCAGTAGACTAATTGAAGGGATTGCTGGCAGTCCATGCTTTAAAGAAATACAAAAAATTGTTCTCACAAGTTCAACCCACACCTTACGAAGGGCTTTATCTATGTAAAATGTGTGTGATTTTGTTTTAAAAAATTGCTCAGTGGAAAATGTCATGATGCCATTTCTAACCTTAGATCTCTGGTCGGGACTCAGAAAGAAATGAGTACACGCCAGAAATCAAAGGAAATAAAATAATAATAATAATAATAATAATAATAATAATAAATTTGTTTTAACCCATGAAAATTTCACACATTTTCTTATTTGAAATTTTTGATGAATCTTAATTTTTCAGTGGGATTGAATAAGCTCTTAAAATATCTGTAGAAATTCCCCTATCACAGGGTTAAATATTTGATCTTAACAACTTTAACAAAATATTGTAATAACAATCATAAATATGAATGCTGGTCGTTATTTTAAGAAGTGTGTACAAATGAAAAGGTTTGAAATTGTCAACTTTTTCCATCTCTCTGAAACAGATGTCAAACACTTGTTATGGGATAAAAAAGACAATTATAGTATAGAATAAAATTAGTAATATAATAATAGTAATAATGAAGAGTATATTGAGTCAAAACATTGGGATAAAAGCAACAATAATAAGATAGAATAAAATTAGCAATAGAATAATATAAATTAAGGCTGCCAAAAGAAACATCTTGCTAAAAACTACAGAAAAAAATCTCTCCAAATATAAAGATCTAGAAATAGAAATTGAGAGAATGTGGGGCATGAAGACAGCAACAATACCAGTAGTAATAGGAGCACTTGGTTCATTCAAGATGGGATGGAAAAATACAATGAATCCCTGACAACATCAAGATACAAGATCATCTTTCCAGCTTTCATATATTTTATTTACACTATTTATATTCAGATTATTGTCCTCATCTTTGTTATTATTATCACAACATTTCGGCCGTTGTGTCCTCTGGCCTTCATCAGGTGTATATGGTACTGGGTACACTTGATGAAGGCTGGAGACACAATGGCTGAAATTTGATAACAACAACACAGATTAGGGAAAATAGTTCAAATGCAAATCATGTAAATAATGATAATTGCTTATTTCAGAGATGCAAGCAGAAATTTTTATATATTTTAATATGAATTTATATGGCCAGAATTATAGGAAAGAGAATAGGCTCTAAAGCATTTAGGGGTCATGCCCTTTTTTGATATTCTTGGAACTGCATAACAGTTAGTTAAGTATTTTGTTCATTCTATTTACTTACGTAACCAAGGAATAAGCAGAAAGTTCCTGCTCAAAACCAAGTTTTTACAATATTTATCTTTGAGAAAGACATCAAAGTCTCTCAAATCAAAGATATTTAATAGCAGTTGAACATATCTATGTGGAATTAATATGACTTAAGGACAAAAGAAAAGCATTTCTTTCTTTTTTGGCATTTTAGTGAATTGAATGAATGCCACCACTTATCAATGAAGACTTGTGATGTTCATACATTGTTATTAATGTTTCAGGAGGGCTGATAGCATTGGAACGTTCAAAGAAGATCAAACTTATGATTAACAACCGGGATCAATATCTACTTCTTTGATTGAAAGACCAAAGTTGAAGAGGCTGATTAAAATAAGTTCAGGAAAGAAAAAAAAAACAAAAAAAAAACAAAAACCAATACCTTATTTCAGAGCTTCAAGGAATACTTAACTTTAAGATTCTAGTTTAAGAGTTTGTCCCTAAAGAATAAAAGTGCAGATAGAGTAGTTATATGAGTATAGAATGTGAATTAGGGATGCCAAGTTACCATATAATTCTGTTTCATGCACATCGCCATAACGCCTGTGGAATCTATTTTGGGGAATGTTATCTTTTTTGTTATTTTTCCTAAAACTTGTTCCCCCATCAATTTAATCAAGCTCTTTAGGTAGGTTACGCGTTGCTTTCCTCTGTCCCTTCTTGCCTTCAATCTGTCTTGTGAGTATCAAATTTTCTAAGCCCTCTTTCCTTATTATGTGCCCTAGAAATTTCAACTATGTTTCTGATGTTATGTATAAGTGTCCTTTTTCTTTTCATTTTCTCTAAAACTTTGTCAATGTTCACATGTTTGGTCCATAGTATCCTCAGCATCCTTCTGTAGAACCACCCTCATGTATGCTGAGATTGTCTAACATTCACTGTCATAAGGGAGGAGTTCTGGCACTCAAGAGTGCCAAGAAATACTATGATGTATATGAAAAACTTAGTGGCATTTTGAGTACTCTTCAGGAGTTGACTATTTGTGTGCAGTATCATATAACTTAAGCTTATAAGGATTTTTTCTTACTAAATTTGTTTATTAACAATATTTGAATTTCAAATAATTATCATTTGTGTATTTCCTCTTTTAAATTTTATTGCAATAAAGAATTTTGCATTTCAAATAATTATCATTTAGCATAATTGTCCTTTCGATTAATTTTCATTCAAACAATTTACAATTTGAATAAATGTTTTTCGAATAATTGTTTTCAAACAGTTATTTTTGAATAATGTTCACATAATCCAGAATCATTATCAGTAACTATGAGTACCACAGCTGTACCTTGCAATATCACCAAACTTTGTTTCTCTAATATATTTTGAAAGAACCAGATACAAGCAGATGCAGTCTCTGCCTCAAATCTTGAAACCTATCTCTCCAAGTTGGATTTTACAGTTATTCTATTAGAATTTAGTCATAAAAACAAAAAGATATCTTTCACTTTTGCTCTCTTTGTACTATTTCACTTTTACAAAGATCTGCATTAATAGTGATTTCACCTGTTATCGTAAATGCGCTATAAGGAAGTACCAATTACCGGTAACTCACAATTTTTAAGCAATCCCAGACTAAATAAAGGGTTTTCTATATTTCCCTTTTTGGCATCATAATACATTGTCTTCTTTCTGTGATGCGGAAGGCTTAAAATACAATTTAGTCAGATTCAGAGATGCAAACACAAAGAGAGAGTGAGATGCCAAAACAGGCTTTATTTGTTTTATTATTTATTAATCATTTCATCCCAAGCAAGGCAATAAAGCCACTAAGATGCAAGGTGTTGCTGAGAGGAAAAGGAAATGGGAAGAGGTTAGTGATGAGATAGGACAATAAAAGAACAGGTTTCAGGAAGACAGAAAGCAGTGACTGACATTGAATTTAAACTTTTGAAGATTATAGATGATATGGAACGCAAGAAGCCAAAAGAGTTCCATTGATTGTTTGATTGATTGATTTGTTTTTTGCAGGTTATTTAAAATATTTTTAGATTATAAGAATTTTGTGGTAGGAGATAAAATGGTTTAGTGATACAAATCTTACTAATTAACCCATAGTTGGGGGAGAAGCAGTGGATTCATACATTTCCCAAGAGTATTATTAAATAAGTGAATATAATGAACCCAACTGGAATTGGAACACTACTCACCAATTAACAATTCTGAGCTATTACACATTATGGCACCCACACATCCAAGCTTACAGCACCTGGAATTTGCAAGTAGTCATTCATCTAGGTACTGACCAGGCTTGACATTGCTTAACTTTAGTAATCATATGGGAACTAGTGTTTCAACACCATATGGCCATGAGCCAAAAGGGTTCCAGGTGAGAAGTACAAGAAAAGAAACTATTAAAATAGGACTTATAGTTACATGTAGTGATTTCAACACTAAAACAATGACACCTGGTTGCTACTCTTGTACTATGTCTAAATTTAGGTGGTCGAGGTACCAAGGGGGATAGTACCTTAGAACAATTGCTATGAAAATATTTATGGAAAAGACAGAGAGAATCCATGTCATGCTGGTGGGAAAGTAACTAAAGTTGAGATGCCAGGTCAGGACCAATAATATTACAAACTCATCTTTGGATTTTGTCAAGAATCTGGAGATTTAAAGCAAGAGCAACAAACAATGGCAATATGCAATGCATTTATGAATAGGAGATTTATAAATGTGTAAGATGGATTCTGGCAAGAAAAATTATTTAGCAGGGCAAAGTAAATCAACTTTCCTAGCAGCAGACCTAGCAATTGATTCAATAGAATCTTTCCATTTCATGTTAGCCTGTGAATGTGCAAGTTGCTCTCCTGGGGGTGGGAGGTTATCATCAGCCATGCTGATGGAAGACAGAAAGGGGTCTCTCAGATTCTCTAATAGAAAGCAGTTTTGTTTTGGAGGTGTTAAAATTAACAAGCCATTCCTTGCCCCAGTTAACAGCAGGTTTTAGGTCACTTTTGAAATCAGCTGCCAATTTGACCTTATTGACTTAAGACATGAGTAAATCATCGTGTCATCAACCTACATTATAGCAGTGAAAAAGTGACTGAAGCCAGGATGCCAGTCAAGACCATTAACATTGCAGATTCTTTAGATTTTATCAAGAATCTCTAAATATATAGCAGAAACACCAGTGGCAGCAATATTCAAAGTATGGATGAATGGTAGACTTATAAATATTATAAGATTGTTTAGCATGGCAAAGTGAATCAACTTTCCTAGCAGTAGATCTAGCAATTGATTCAATATAATCTTTCCACTTCATGTCATTGGAAAACATGATACCAAGAAGTTGCAATGATTTGCTTTCCTTGAGGTTAGCATCAACGATACTGATGGAAAACAAAAATGGTTCTCTATGATGACTAAAAGATAACAGTTTCATTTTGGGGGTGTTGAAATTTACAAGCCATTTCTTGCATGAGTTAACAAGCAAGTGAAGAAAGAAAAGTAACTCATTCCAACATTTTAAATTGTGGAATGTGTAGTCCACCATAGATGATTGCCAATTACTATCTTTTCTAAACATCTCTTGGCAGTGGACTACCTGTTTAAGTAAATTCTTAAATACACTGTGTTCATGAATATCTTGACTAAATTCAAAGCAGGGACTATAATATAATCGATCCTGACCTGGCGACTCAGCTTCACTCACTTTCTCACCAACAAGACATGACTTCCATTTCTCTTTTCTGCAAATAGTTTTATGGCAACTGTTCTGATGAGCTTTTTACATGCAATTATCACACCTGAGAATTGTGTTTAAACATAAAACAGTCTCACCAGTGGGTGTTGACATCAAAAGCCATATATATATATATATATATATATATATATATATATATATATATATATATGAATTACATAAAATGAAACTCTATTACCCCATTCAGATGGCCATCTCACCCCCTGGATATTCCCCAGGGCTTGTTAATGCAAAATCGTTTTTTACATCAAGCCCCAGGAAGGACATCCTGGGGTGAAATGGCCATCTGAATGGGGTAATAGAATTTCATTTTTATGTAATTCATTATATACTCTATAACAAATATATTGAGCTCCCTTTTGTGGATCAGTTTTAATATTTTATATTATTAGGATCTACTTGGATTACTTACCTGTGGAGTTTTACCTATATATATATATATATATATATATATATATATATATATAATTGTGTATTTGGGTAGTAATCCCTTTTTTATACAAGTTTCATTAAACACTGCGATTAAGCTTTTTATTCAATTTTTCTTTTGTTTGTATAAGCTTATCCTTTTCTGGACATAAAATGTGTAAAAATTGTATATGAACACAAGCAAAATTGAATAAAAGCTTAATCGCACTACCTTGTCAATCGTCTTTAATGAAACTATATATATATATATATATATATATATATATTCAAACAGGTTTGGTTAAATAATTTAGAAATATCATGTTGATTAAGCAGTAATTAAGCAGTAAAATAACAAACAGTTGAAATGTTTTAAATTCACAGAAACACATACATAATCACAGACAACCTAACCCCCTGAAGATGGTTTCAGATGAGATTGAAAGTACTTGGGTAAATAAAAACTATTCAAAAGAAAATTTTGGCATTTTTCTTACTCAATTTTATAAGTCTACCAAGATATTAATCCATGAACTTGAAAGGATCACAACGAAAACTAATCGACATGATATGTCTAAATTATTTAACCAAACCTGTTTGAATGAAAATATGCTGCATAAATATGCACAATATATATATATATATATATATATATATATATATATATATAAGTGCAGTCCAATCTGAACATGATGCAAGACCAGTGGTGGCAGGAACAAAGTGGCTGAAGTTCAATACTACACTAATACTCACAATACCAAGAAATTCTTCAGCTCATTGAGGACAGTCTTCAGTCCCTCTGCATCAGACTGCTCTCCTCTGATGTCTTCAGATTGCACAACCCTAATCAAGGACCAAGAAGGTCTAAGCAAGCACTGGCAAGAACATTTCAGCAACCTGCTTTACCGACCCTCATCAGTCAATGCAGATGCACTGAAGCAGATCTCTCAGCAGCCAATATGGGACGGGCTCACTGTGCCACCAATTATTCAAGATCAAGAAAGCAATCCTTCAGATGAGCTCAAGCAGAGCATTAGGAAAATCCTGCTGAGATCTACAAGGCAGCAGGCCCAACGCCCTAGGGGGTGCCTTTCATGATGTCCCATGGACTATCTGGGAGAAGGAGAAGATGCCGGATGACTTCAGTGAAGCCCTCTACAAGAACAAGGGTAGCAAAGCTGACTGTGGAAATTACAGAAGCATTTTATTTCTCTCCATCACTGGAAAGATCTTTGCCAGAGTCATTCTCAACTGACTCATTACAGTCTCCTAGGAAAACCTCCAAGGGGCACAGTGCAGCTTCAGGCCATGCAGAAGTACTGTTGATATGATTTTTGCCATGAGACAACTTCAGGAGAAGTACATTGAACAAAACATGCCTCTATACTTTGTTTTCATTGACCTGACTGAGGCTTTTGACATGGTCAACAGGGAAGTACTTTGGACAGTCCTTGAGTGCATCAGATGCCCACCAAAGTTCATGACAATGATTAGGCTCTTCCATGACATCATAAATGGCCAGGTCCTCTCCAGTGGTAATATGACGGACACTTTCAAGATCAGCAATGGTGTAAAGCAGGGCTGTTTCTTAGCCCCAGTCCTATTCAACATCTTCTTTGCCTGCCTGCTATCCCATGCTGTCCAGGATCTGGAGCAGGGAGTCTACATTCACTACTATTTGGACAGCTCCTTCTTCAACCTTCGTCACCTCCCTGCCAAGACAAAGAGCCACCAAGATCTCCTCCAGGAAGTCTTCTTTGCTGATATCTGTGCACTAGTGGCCCATGCAGAGTCTGATCTGCAGCTGATGCTGGACCATTTCTCTGATGCCTCCAAGCTCTTTGGCCTGAAAAGTCTTGGCAACATTGAGGTGCTTCATCACACCAAATACAAGCACCTCAGCACCGACCATCGTCATCAGTGACACACAGTTTGCCAATGTTGAGCATTTCAAATACCTTAAAAGTACCATTTCTCATGACTTCTCCTTGAATAAAAGAATTGATGCTCAAATCAGCAAAGCAAGTCAGGCATTAGAAAGAATTCGCAACAGAGTGCTCAGTCAGCACAACATTCGGCTGACTACAAAGCTAAGAGTGTACAATGCAGTGGTTTTGCTCTCCCTTCTATATATGGTTGTGAGTCCTGGACACTGTATCGCAAACACATCAAGAAGCTGGAGAACTTCCACATGTGAGCTCTCCTTTCCATACTCAAAATTCGCTGGCAGGACCACATTACCAACCTTGAGGTCCTGGATTGTGCTCACTCCTCAAGCATTGGCTCCATGCTCATTAAGGCCCAACTCTGATGGGTAGGGCATGTCATCTGCATGCACTGCTTGCCAAGATGTCTGCTGTACAGAGAGCTCCTGCATGGCAAGAGAAACCAAGGCCACCCAAAGAAATGGTACAAAGACCCTGTGAAAGCAAATCTTGAGGGGTGCAAGCTCAAACCCAAAGAACTAGAGGAATGCGCCAGTGATTGACTATGTTGGCAAATCACAATTCATGATGCTGCTATCACCTTCTAGAATGCTTGACGCCGGAAGATCACTGCTGCCAGAGATCAATGCGACAGGACATCATCAGCAGTGCCCCACTCTTCCAGATGCTGTGCCTCCAGCTTGGGGTTGCGGAGCCACCTCCAAGTTCACAGATGAGAAGCAGATACAACTCGTAATCTTCAGATTCGAAGGAAAACCAATAATAATAATAATAATAATGATAATAATAATAATATATATATATATATATATATATATATATATATATATATATATATATATATATACACACACACTGGGTGTAACAGCAAAATTGTACAATTGTTAGATTAAGCTTTGAACTGTTGTATTTTAGAACTGATTAAAGATATCTTACTGGAATTATCCAAGGTTTTTATAACATTATTGGACTCTACTTTGAGCAATAAGAATGTATTTACCTCTTGCAGTTGTGACCTCCTGATTCATTTTTCCTCTCTATTGTTCCCTCTATTTTAAAGTTATTCACCATTCTCTTGATGGTTCTTGAATGAACTTTGAAGATAGAAGATTGTTGGTACCATTACTGAAGGCCTGAATTATGTTTTTCCTCTCACCATTGCTCAGTTAAGAAGATATAGTAAGTCTGGCACAAAATGATTTTAACCTGTTCTCTTTCTAGCTGAATAACTCAAAAGGTGTCTTATCAAGTGACGGTGTTGAAACATGATAAGACACCAGAAGTGTTGAAACAAAATGGCTATTTTTGTAGTGATTTTATAACATATAATGTTATAATTTTCAAATAAATAATTATGTTTTATAATTTTCGAATAAATAATTATATTTGCTCTACTCTTTATTGAGCACTCTTTTAAGAATAGTATTTGTTGGTTATTGGAATTTATTCTGTATACACCAATCCTATACTTGGATATATATATATATATATATATATATGTGTGTGTGTGTGTGTGTGTGTGTGTATGTGTATTTGCATTTTTCTTTCTGCAATCTTGCTTTAGCATCTACTGGCCTGGGTTTTTTAAGAGACTTTAATAAAGAAAATGTGCTCTTTTGCTGGGTTTGAAACTGTATCTCCCTTTTTATTGTGGAAGCCTCCCCCCCCACATAGCCTGGCGTGATTTAGACCCTTCATCTTTAAAGGATTTTCATGGCAAAGTAAGGACTGATTCCTCTTATGAAGAAAAGCACATCTCTCATTACAAAACCATATCTACTTTTATTTTTGTATCCCAAATTATTCTGTTTAAAATAGCAGAGACATTTACTCAAACATGTCCATCCAATAAATACAACATTTATAGCAATGACAAATAATGTCAGATTAGAAATCCATCAATTCCTTAGAAATTAATTTATATTTTGGATACAAAAATAGAATTAGCAGACATGAGCTTTGTGGGATACCAAATAGAAGTTTGTATTTCTTAAAGGGTAATTGAAACTTGTTTCAGTCTGTGAAAACTTTCTGCGGCTGAGTGATCTAAAACATGCTGGGTCAGACAGTGTTTTTTTTTTCTATAAGGGGAATGTAATTTCAAGCCTGTTTGTAAGGTACATTTTTGTGATTAAATGTCTTGAACAGTATTTACATTAGTCGGACTATTGTTCTCATCTTTGTCGCCATATTTGTCGCAACGTTTCGGCCATTGTACGCTCCGGCCTTCTTCAGGTGGCTGGAATTTCAAACTGAACCCTTTATTCCGATCACTGGCATAGACTGTTCTAGTTCCATGTGCCATGTTTTGATGGATGCCAGTTATCAGTTATCTCCTGCTAATTTTCCCTCTGAAAGTTCTCCACTGCCTTAACCAGGTATTGAACTCACCTTCTTTGGGTCTGTCACTGGATCTAACCAACACCTTTATCCACTGTGCCATGTGTCCTTGAGGACATAATACCTCATCTCAGAAATATAGACAGACTCTTAATGTCTTGAATGCACAACCTGTTAGACATAATTCACACTGTTGAAAAAAACAGGACGTCTACACAAACATGGGCATCCAGTAAAAATAACTTTTTGAGAAACAAAAAGAAATGTGGAATTACAAATAAAATTCATTAATTCATTGCAGATTACTTTGTTTACGTTTTGGATACAAAATTAAGTTATCAGATAAAGGCCGAATATATGAGCAATGATGTTTTAGAGAAATATGTTTTTAATCAGATTTATCCCAAGTAAGGCAATAAAGCCACTAAGACACAAGTGAGTTATTGGGTGTGAAAGAATTAAAAAACAGAAACATTACTAAGGAGTGAGAACAATAGAAGAATAACCAGGAGGATAACGAGGAGTAATCAGGAGGATAATGATTGACATTGCATTTAAATTTTTGAGGATTGTAGCTATTAGGGAAGCAAGCAATTGGGAGGGAATTCCAAAGTTTGCTGGAAAGCATGGATCCGGAAGAGAGTTCTACAGGTGAGAAGTGAGAGAAAAGAAACTTTTAGCAAAGAACTTACTGTTGCATCTAACCAATTCAACTGTAAGTTGATGAGACTTTGCCGATCATATCATATTGAAACACTAGTTCTTGTATGATCACAGAAGTTAAGCAGCATCGAGCCTGGTCAGTACCTAGATGGGTGACCACATAAGAATACCAGATGATGTAAGTTTGGATGTGCAGAAGGTATATTGGGCTTACAGCCATATCATGTTGAAACATTGGTTCCCATATGATCACCAAAGTTAAGCAACATCAAGCCTGGTCAGTATCTAGATAGATAACCATTTGGAAATACCAGGTGCTTAGATGTGTGTGTGGTATAATGGGCTTATGGCCATATTACATTGAAACACATGTTCCTGTATGATCACCGAAGTTAAGCAATGTTGAGCCTGGTCAGTACCTAGATGGGTAATCACTTGGAAATACCAGTTGCTGTATGCTTGTATATGCATGTGGGTCAATGGATAATGACTCAGAATTGTTAATCAGAGAGTGTAAATTCATAAAGCGTTGTCGCCAGTCCAGTACTATGCATAATTTCATAAAGTCGAGGTACCATAGCAAAGAGCACATCTGACCAATTACTATGAAAGTATTTATAGAAAAGGCACAGTGATATAATTTTACAGTGGTGGGAGAGTAACTGAAGCTGAGATGCCAGGTCAGGATCAATAATATCGCTGTTTCTACTTTGGATTTTATCAAGGATCTCTACATATATGGCAAGAGCACTGGACCATATGTGGCAGCAATATTCTAAGCATGGATGAATGATACACTTATGTGATATAGATTCTGGAGAGAAAAATTTCCTTGCAAGTCATAGTGAACAAACTTTCTTAACAATGGCTTCAATTTAGTCTTTTGACTTCATGTCAGCTGAGAATGTTAGCCTGAGAAGGTGCAATGAGTCACTCTCCTGGAGGTTAGCATCAGCCATACGGATGGAAACAAAAAGGAAAATTATACTTTACATCAGGAAGAGACAGTTGAAATTTCTAGTGCACATCATGAGAAAAAAGAGCTTGTAAGATGTGACACTCAAGAGGAGGAATAGAGAAAAACAACATATAATCTACTTAGCCAATTTGGTAAATGGATGGTGGAACAAAGTTTAGGAGAGATAAGAAAAAGACTAATTTTATTAAGAGCTACAATGAAGAGTAAATTGTGGAAAGCCATGATTTCCAACACCCTGAAGGGACACAACACATAGAGGTATTAGTATCAAACCGAAGAATTGACTTAATATAACATTTATAAAATTAAACGAAACAACTTAACCTAACAATTGGCTTCTGATACAAGGGAAGATAACTCAATCACTCCCCTGGCATTGGTGAAAGAAGAAATTGATCTGGCCAAAATACCAAGATAGATGTTGGGCATATCAATTTTAAATGTATGAAAGGTTAACAGCCCTTAATTATGGAATTGGAAAAAGAAGTTCAATCCCAACTGAAGTAGTTTATATTTCATTTTACATTAATGCCTTTGTGAATTCCTACCTAGCCATTTATTGAGCCTTGAGTGGTGACCAGTCTAAGAGAAGATAACTATTTTTACCTTCTGACTCAAGTATAATCCAGATCAATGTATGAACAGTACCAATATTTACATTTTGAATGAAGTAACAAACTAAAGTAAATGTTTATTTTGTTTACTCAAGTATCAACTGGTTCAATGCTTATATGTTGAATCAAGTATTAATATGACCAATATTTGGCTTCTGATTCAAATGTCAAGTCTTCCAATGTTTACTTTTTAAATCAAGTATCAAAGGGACACAACACAGAGGTATTAGTATCAAACTGAAGAATCGACTTAATATAGCGTTTATAAAAATAAAGAATAATGCTGGATTAAAATGCATTAATCACTTAAAATGACATCTTTCTATATATGGGTGTGTTGTATACAGGGTGCAATGCATAAACTGTTGCTATTTTATATTTTTAATTCTGCATATGCACATTGTTTGCTTTTGATTTTGTTGACAGCACATTGTAGTAGGGTCAGCTGAGCACTGTCTGCCAAAAAAGAGCACCATGACACAATTCACTCTGTCAGAAATTTGAAGACGACATGCTGTAATACTTGGCCAGAAGCTCTAATATGAACATTTCAGGGTGTTTGGCTGTCAATATGAGGATAGTGCAGATGATTTAGAAGGAATTGGATGAGTCTAATGATTACGAAAGTACGTCAGTTCAAAAAATACACTCTGATAATTCTGATAAGAAAAGAACTCCTGAATTTGTTGGTGAAGGTTTCAGACTCAACATGTAGACCTACATAAAGTACTTTGAGGAGGTAGTGCTACCCTGAGTCAAGAAGGAGGCTCCAGGAAGACACTATATCTGGCAAGAGTACTCTGCAACTGAACCCAGTCATGGCTGTTAGGTAATTTCTGCAACCACATCACCCCTTACATCTGGCCACCTAACTTCCCACAGTACGACTGTCTTGATTATTGTGTGTGGGTTGTAGTTGAGCAAGAGACCAACAAAACTCCATCTAATACCAAAGATTAACTGAAGGCAAGGATTATGGTAGCATTCAAAAGCTTAAACAAGAACATCCAGAAAAGTTGCAGGAGATCCTGAAGTCGTCTGGAGGCCATGGTTGAAGGAAATGGCGATTTTATTGAATAAATTTACTCTTTAGCATTTCAAGATATTTTTGTGAAATTTTGGTAAATATATTTTCATTTTTTGTGTAATTTAGACGACAGTTTATCCATCGCACCGTGTGGATGAGAGAAAAAGACAAAAGAGAATTTATTAACATTTTAAATTAAGTGGCTTATCACGTGTCAACCCAGCCGATAAAAGAAACCCTACAAGACTGACATGGTAAGCTTTATGAAATTCAAATGATTTTAAGGAATTTCACAAAAAGAAATAAATGAATAAACATATTCTTAACTCCCCCCCTCTTTGTATATCTTGATCTCTCTGCACAAGTCCGAAGCATGGTGTTCTGTCGAATTATCAGCTTAACCTTCAGGCATTTATTGATTAACTCTGTCTTGTGGCTTCAGTTCTATTTTATGACTTTGTGTACCAATGTAGTTCGTTAAAAGGAAGGTATTTATGATCGAAGATTTGAATGTATGGTGAGTAGTACAAGATAAAATGTCAGGAAATTATACAGCCTTGTACATAAGTTGGTCATAAATAGACAATCAAGAAAAAATAGACACAAGAGGAATCATTACTGAAAAGGGAATTGTAAAACTTGGCAAGAAAGAAACTTCAATGTCAAATTTACAGTTAGGAAGGTGATAACTAAACGGTGAGGGTAAAAGATTGTGTTACAACTGTTCTCCAACTGGGAAGGGAATGTCTAACTTGAAAACATTTATTATGCTTATTTTAATACAACCTAATGCCGACCGGTATATATATATATATATATATATATATATATATGTATATATATATTTGACTCTCCTGTCTTATTCAACATATGAGAGTCAAGCAGCTCAGTTCCTAGGAACCGACAGCCAAGACACCAGCACATGTGATTTGACTATAGTGGTAAAAGCTTTGTGCAGAACCATCCACACTTTTTGAAGAGCCAAATACAGAGACCTGGTACAAAGTGGGCCACAAGGTCCTTAAACAACCCTCCACAGGTTTTGAATACAAAGTTATCCTTCTCCTAGACCAGTTGAGATAGATAGCTAGATAGATAAGTACAGAGAGAGAGATGTAGAGAGAGAGAGAGAGAGAGAGAGAGAGAGATGGTAATGGTGAAATTAGCCATTTCCATACAGCAAATATTTGAAATTCATTGACTAAATGTTACTGTCAGTTGAAATTTATATTTCTTTTTTACTTAAAGCATTTTATCAAGAAATTAGACTTCTCAAGTCCAGTAAATGTTATAGCTCTTTCGAAAACTGATGGGAGTTTCCTTCCAAACCTTTTCTTTAAGGTAGTGTGGAAAGTCAACATTTTGATTGTCTCATTATTTGCCTTTCTAGTGACATGTGCTAGGCAACTTCAAAACCAAAACTCAGGTAGAGCCAAGGTTTCTGTGTTGACTGAATTTATCAGAACATGGTGTTTTAAATTTTGTCCATTTCCAAGAGAAATCACTAGTAGTTATGTTTTAAGAATTCCTTGAATAGTGCTGGGTTACATCCTCTTAATTTTTGAAACCATTACTGGGGAACATTTTCTGGGCTATAAACACTCAGTGATATCTTTTCTCACCCTCTTTTTCTCATTTTTCCACTTATACATCAACATGTAAGTCTCTTGCGGAAGAACACATTCACTTTTGAGTTTACTTCCAAACCTTTTCTTTATGGTAGCATGGAAAGTCAACATTTTGATTGTCTCATTATTTGCCTTTCTAGTAATATGTGCTGGGCAACTTCAAAA
The DNA here is from genome assembly GCA_903632075.3 of Acanthosepion pharaonis. NCBI lineage: Eukaryota > Metazoa > Mollusca > Cephalopoda > Sepiida > Sepiidae > Acanthosepion > Acanthosepion pharaonis. Next base: position 1,460,476 of record CAHIKZ030000064.1, on the reverse strand, counting down.
CCCAAATTCAAGTAGCGTCAAGATTTCTGTGTCAACTGAAATTATCAGAACATGGTGTTTTAAATTTGACTCTTACAAATGAGGCAAGAAAAGATTTTGAAATTCTGGAAAATAGTAATAGGATTGCAGACTAAACAATCAATATACAGGTTGGTCCGAAAGTCTTGTTGCCCTGACATAATATAATTTTCTATTTCAATGTTCTGTGGGGTATTATCAAGGAGAGAGTTTCACATGAATGGTAACAGAATATCCATCAGTTGAAGGGCATCATTCAAAGAGCTTTTGCAACAATCAACAAAGCATAACTTCATAAAATATCACACAGTACACAGCAATACATCATTCTGTGCCACAGAAATGACTGTATTCATACAGACCTTCTGAATGTGTGACAGCATCAATAAAAGTGAATAAACTGAATCCAGTACATGTCTTTTGTATTACTGTATTACTTCTATTGTTCTTGTTAGTTTTTGGTATGGTGTGACAAGACTTTCGGACCACCCTCTAGACTTATGTGATATAGATTCTGGAGAGAAAAATTTCCTTGCAAGTCATAGTGAACAAACTTTCTTAACAATGGCTTCAATTTAGTCTTTTGACTTCATGTCAGCTGAGAATGTTAGCCTGAGAAGGTGCAATGAGTCACTCTCCTGGAGGTTAGCATCAGCCATACGGATGGAAACAAAAAGGAAAATTATACTTTACATCAGGAAGAGACAGTTGAAATTTCTAGTGCACATCATGAGAAAAAAGAGCTTGTAAGATGTGACACTCAAGAGGAGGAATAGAGAAAAACAACATATAATCTACTTAGCCAATTTGGTAAATGGATGGTGGAACAAGGTTTAGGAGAGATAAGAAAAAGACTAATTTTATTAAGAGCTACAATGAAGAGGAAATTGTAGAATGCCAAGATTTCCAACACCCTGAAGGGACACAACACATAGAGGTATTAGTATCAAACCGAAGAATTGACTTAATATAAAATTTATAAAATTAAACGAAACAACTTAACCTAACAATTGGATTCTGATACAAGGGAAGATAACTCAATCACTCCCCTGGCATTGGTGAAAGAAGAAATTGATCTGGCCAGAATACCAAGATAGATGTTGGGCATATTAATTTTAAATGTATGAAAGGTTAACAGCCCTTAATTATGGAATTGGAAAAAGAAGTTCAATCCCAACTGAAGTAGTTTATATTTCATTTTACATTAATGCCTTTGTGAATTCCTATCCAAACCATTTATTGAGCCTTGAGTGGTGACCAGTCTAAGAGAAGGATAACTATTTTTACCTTCTGACTCAAGTATAATTCAGATCAATGTATGAACAGTACCAATATTTACATTTTGAATGAAGTAACAAACTGAAGTAAATGTTTATTTTGTTTACTCAAGTATCAACTGGTTCAATGTTTACATGTTGAATCAAGTATTAATATGACCAATATTTAGCTTCTGATTCAAATGTCAAGTCTTCCAATGTTTACTTTTTAAATCAAGTATCAACTGACCCAATGTTTTGATTTTGAATCAAGCATTAAGTAAACCAATATTCAAAATTCAGATAGAAATGCCTATGTGCCCAATATGAGCACTCCAGCTTCAGTAGATCAGCGTATATTAAAATTAATTCCTTATCTTTGAAATTCAGACAGAAATTGTCAGGTTTCATTTGAGATTACTTAAATTATGTAGCTCTTTGAATATTTGCTGTAATTTAAATATTTCGTCTTTAATTCAGGGATTAGTGAAAGGCAGTTACATTAAAAACTAAGAATGGGTTGATTTTGTTCCGTTTATCATATGGCAAACAATTTATATGTTGAATAGGTATTATCATCATTATTAGACGCACGGTGTGTTTGCATAGTCACATTTGATCACTTTGCATCAGTTCCCAGAATAGTATTTAATCATGTGTAATGGGTTTTGGGCAAGGAGACCGAGTGTAACACATCCTTCACATGATCAAACCACAGCCAATATCCCATAATCTGAAAGCTTGCTTTGGTTAATTCTAACAGTCTACTAAGGCCTCCACTCAGTGATGCCATGTCATTGTTGTACTGGTTGCATCCATAGCTATGGAGACCAATCTACTCTATAGTGCTAAATGGCCATCAATCCTACAAGAAGGTTTATTGACCCTTTGACAAGTCTTATGTTCCTGCTGGGTGTATTACCACCTTCCTCCCCAGAAAAGCCTGGTGGTGGAGAATCCAGTTTAGTCACCAATGACCTAACAATGTAGTAGGTAGTACTGGGTTATATGGTAGCAGTAGCACTCACACTTAGAGCAACCAGGCATAATATATATAATATATATATATATTTGATGGATGCATCTAGCATGAAACAGACAGTTGCCTCTAAGTGTTCATTTTTATACTTAACACACACTCTATCTCTGATATTGAGCACTTTATCTTATAAATGTAAGAATATATATATATATATATATATATATATATATATATATATATATATATATATAATATATATATATATATATTATATATATATAATGATAGATTTATATATCTGTGTTTCTTGTAAAAAAAATCAATTACCTATATCAAACATATGATCACCTACTTGAGTGTCTGAATATAAGGGAGCTGACCAGAAATTGGTAGAAATTCAAAATGACATGAAATGTTTGTTCAATGAAATATATATATATATATATATATATATATATATATATATGTATGTATGTATGTATGTATGTATATATATATGTATGTATGTATGTATGTATCTATATATATATATATATATATATATATATATATATATATATATATATATATATATATATATATATATATATATATATATATATATATATATATATATATATATATATATATATATATATATATATATATATATATGTATGTATTTATACATCTATACTTTTTCATGAAAATAATAAACATAAACTAAAATCTCTCAAAGCTATCTATATTAAAAATTGAAACCAAACCTTGATAGAATTAATTATGAACACTTCACAAATGTTTTAAAATGTTTACAGTAGATAGTTTAAAATCTCAAGGTTTGTACTAATAGTTTTAATACTTATTTCTTAAATAAACTCTTGACAACACCACATCTTAGTTATTTCCTCTGAAGCAGTACTCAAGCAAATCACTGTACTTAACTCCAAGTTTTTCACATCACAAGTAAAAAAAAAAATTTAACTTTCAGATGAACACAGCAATTTTGTCTTTGAAAATGATGAACGCTACAATATTTGTCTTGAAATAAACAAAACCCTGATAATGACATTGTGCTAATGCAGAAGTACTTGGAATAAAATAACATGTATCAACACAGTAATTTTCTTTCTTTCTTGAATAATGACACCAAAAAGCTTGTCCATAAATATGAAAGGATCCAATTGAAAATAAGTAAACAAAACAATGAGAACATGCTGCCAAAACATATGCTATGTGTATATATATATATATATATATATATATATATATATATATAGATAGATAGATAGATAGATAGGTAGATAGATGTGTCACTTTAAGCAGCTTGAAGCTGACAAAAGACCATACAAATCTACTGAGCAAATGAAAGATCTGAGATAATAAAGTCGAGATGATATGCAAATTTCCAAGTAGGAATTATTCCATCTTATCAACAGGAGTGTTAGGTGCCTTTGTAAGTCATTGTAGTTGAACATTAGTTTGCTTTTTTATGATAAGATGATGGCTAAATGTTTTGCTCGAACAAATATAAAGGTTGTGACATTGAAGGGGAAGATGAGTCAGTGAGAGATAGCTAGGTGTCTGGGAATTTCCAGAAACAGTGTTCAAATGATCTCAAAGAGTACTGGAACTGTTTTAAGTGCGATGAAAATGGGAAGACCACCAAAGGTTAGACAAGGGGGATGAAAGAATGTTTGTGAGACTCCCAATAGGCAATTCAAAATTGACAGCTTGACAAACGAAAGGTGAATGCAGTCTTAAAAGTGAGGTTTCAGTTGATACCTTATGCAGAGCGTTATGAAAAAAACAACTAGATGGAACGTATAGCAGTGAAAGAAAATACACCATTTACCAAAAAAATATTTAACTTGAGATGCTGAAAAGTGGCAAAAATAATTTCTATTGATGAATGCTAAATAGAGTTTCATTCCAATGCAAGATAATTTATAAAAATACCAGTGAGTGTGATGTAATGAATATGCATACACATGGGTTCCCCTCACAGTAATATAATTTGCTGGTGTCAGCCATAAATACAGACTGATGTGGAGGTACTGGATGATGCCTATTGACTATGCCTATAGTCTTTGCCTATTGCCTACACCTATTGCCTACCACTATGACAAGGACCAGTCCATTATGGTTACCTGCTAGATTGTCCTACCCAGTTACAGTAGTCAACAACCACTTTGCTACTTCAAACAAATATATCCCTTTCTAGAACATATCAGAGAGAAAGAAACAGTACAAGATGGACAAATTTGGTGGTGGGCATGTAATGGCAGCAAAAAATTGGTAAAAACTGATGAAAACCTAAATAGCAAAAACTATAATAGTTTCCTATACTCCAATGATTCCCAACATGGGGCACATTCCCCACCAGTGGAGAAGGGTAATATTTTGGTGAGACATGCATAGGATGTGCACCCTTCAGCTTACTACACCAACAGAATAAGGGGGCAATTCAAGAATAAGTTATTAACAGTGAATTGTTTCCTTCTGAGTCTGAGTGAGAGTGTTAATGTTCATGCCTGTTAATACATACGATGGATATACAGTATGCATACATAAAAATATTTTATGTGTATGTACATATATGTGTATTTGCCTACTGGGTATTTCCTGTTTCCCCACACTCGCATGTCTTGGTGTCACTGGAAGAGCCCATGTTTTGTAGGCACTTGGAGGCATTCTGTGAGCATTACAGAGAAGCACCAGAATTTTAGAAATACCAAAGTGGAGCATGGCCCAAAATCAGCTGGAAACCAAAGCTATAATCTAATCCCCTGCCAAAGTACAAAGAAAGACATTTTTCAGCCTTATCACATACTACATAAAAGCTTCTTGTTGATGAAAATGTTCAAACTTTGAAAGCTGGCCAGCACAAAATCCTGCTTTCAGTATAATTGAACTATTTTTGGTGGGAACTGAAGAAATCAATGCTCCAAGGAAAACCAAGCAATCTTCAAAAGCTTTGGGATTACTGCCAAGAAGAATGGGAACTTTTGCCATTGAGAAAGTGCGGACCTTGTTCCATTCAATGCTATATCGAATTGAGGAAATTATTTGAGCTGTAGGGATGCAAATGCCGATTAATGTTGTCTGGGGATAAAGTGACAAAAACCAGTTGTGGTGTAAAGCCTGGAGAAGATGGACATCATTAGCTCACATCAGTAAGTCTTACAGGGAAAACCACATGGTCTCACCAGGTTCATAGAGAAACAGTTGTATCTCCAGTTTTACCTTTGGAAAATATTACAAGTAAGAAGGTCTTTTAACACTGCTTGCTGTTGTAGACATGTGATACAGTTTCTCTCTGTGGAACACATGTAAATATGTGTTTATAATTGTGTGTATGATTTAACAGTATAAAAATCTCTCTGAGAACAAAGCATGTTTGCCATACCTTATCTTCCAGCTATTGCGTTCCATTCGTGTGTTAGTCTTTTTATCTCTCCTAAACCCTGTTGTCATCGATTTACACAAGCTCGCTAGGTAGATTATATGTTGTTTTCCTTTGACCCTCTTCTCTTCAGTCTGTACTGTGATTATCAAATTTTCCAAGTCGTCTTTTCTTCTTATGTGCTCTAGAAATTGTTAAGTATTAGTGTCCATTTTATTTCCATTTTCTTTAAAACTTTGTCGTTGCTCACATGCTCGGTTCAAAGTATACTTTGTAAAGGCATATTTCTATTGCTTGAACTCTCTTCATCTGTTTTGTTACATAACAGTTCAATACACTTTGGTTTTATATAAAATAAAATTACTTTTTAACTTAACGAAAATAGAAATTTCTTGTTACGGGAGCAGTCTTTTTAGCTGGACTTTTCTCCGCACTCCTATGTCTACGATGCTCTATCAATCACCATACAGCATTAGCGAAAATGTAGTAACTTATTTTCTGGTCCTTAAAGACCATAAAATCTAGTAAGAAAACATACTGCTACTCATGCTCAATTTGGGGATAAAATTAACAAAATTAATTCACCAAGCTACGCTTCAAACGTTTAGCATGCCAGTGAATGTTCACCATAATTAATAAAATAGAAATTATTTGTGTATATCATTTTTTCTGATTTTTAAGCCTTTACAAGTGCTATCTAGGTACTGGCCAGGCTCAATGTTACTTAACTTCGATGATCGTATGAGAACTGATGTTTCAACGCGACATGGCCATAAGCCGATTTTCCTAGTGAACGGGTATCTTGGATAGGAACATTGAATACCCTGTAAAATTTTCGTCTAACATTTGTTTGGAGACAATACGCCTGAATTTACATATGATGGAGCACTGAAAATTTCTTGACATAGAGAAGACATCTTTCCACTCCTCCCCCATCACCTGAAACATCTACCTTAGCTAGAAGAAATAACGACAAGCAGTAGTGAAAAACTTTCAGAAGGAAGATCATTGAAAAATGGCGCAGATACAGGAGTAAATATATATTTTTCGAATGCTGCTATGTACTAAAATCATAATTTTAAAGTAAACGTGGATACACGTGTTTGAATAGACGCACTGTTTTTTATGTGTGAATTATGTCTACCGGATTGGTCAGTGAGGTTTAATGAAACGTGCTTCTTCAGCATGGTTTGTATCTACAGCGAGAACACATTTTCTTTATTAAGTCTCTCAAATGAAATGTTATGTAATATCATTCCTCCTATATGGCAGTGGATTCTGGACAATCAGATGAAGAAGAGACCTAAGGTAAAAGAAATGTGGTTCTACAGGGGGATGCTGAGAATACTATGAGCCGAATCAATGATGAAGTTTTAGAAAAAAATGGAAACAAAAAGGGCACTTATACTTAACATCAGAAAGAGAGAGTTGAAATTTCTTAGGGCACATAATAAGGAAAGAGGGCTTGGGAAATCTGATACTCACAGGACAGATTGAAGGCAAGAGGGACAGAGGAAAACAATGCATAACATACATAGTGTGCTTGAGTAAATGAATGATGGAGCAAGGTTTAGGATAGATAACAAAAAGACAACATTTATTAAAAGTTAAAAAGGATAGGAAATTGTGGAGAGCCATGATTGTCAACATCCTGAAGGGACACGACACAAAGAAGAAGAAGTTTTTTTTTTTCCTTTTCTTCTGCAGCTTCGGATTTCTGTGTAACATTTTCCTTCCGTCTGCTATAACATTTCTCTTGTTAAATTTCACTTCGTGCTTCATTCTGACGCATTACCAGACACTTATCGATTAACTCTGTTATATGTATTCAGTTCTATTTTATGACTTTGAACACTAACAAAGTTCGCCAAAAGGAATATATTTATGGTTGGGTTTCTGTATTTGTTCGTAACGCGGTACCAGATGAAAGAGAATTGATAAAGTCCGGTGAATCTTTAGAAAAATGGTCTCAAATATTATTTCTACAGAAAAAAAAATCTCTGCTGTCTGGTTATTCATGTAGGCTTAACATATCTAATAACCTTCATCGGAATTTCAGATAGGACCTTGTTGTTCCTGTCCTTTGCTTGTCATGTTGGATGTTCTTTCTTGAGATGTGAATGAAGTTCTCACCTCTGATAATGGTTAGATTGACTGTTTCTTTATAAGGAAACATTTGGGATTCATTGACCAAACAGTTAGCGTTTCTCTCAGTGGTAATTCATAAAATCTTTTCTTAAAACAATTTTTCAAGTCCACCATTGTCACTTTTTTTCTGATGCTGATTAGAGGTTTCTTTCCAGTAGGAAACGTCATCACTTTGATTATATCATTATTTTCCCTTTTAATATCCTTAATTTTCAAGTGGTGTAGTTCCTGCTATTTGGTACAGTATTTTATGATTCTGTGCCGCCAGTCCACAAGAATCAATCGACACAAAAGGATTAATTCACCTGAAGCCGTTTTTGATGAGTGGTCCGAGAAGACGGTTCTATACAGATGACAGTTTAGACATTTCTCAACGAGTTGGCATCCTGGGTAAGACGATAAACTACATCCGACAGCAAGGTCTTTGATAAAAAGGTTTTGAGGAGCGTGGAACCACCTCTTAATTGCTGGTGTTCGCAGGTTCACCCTGACCCGGGGTGGTAGCACCTGTCAGGGTTCCAGCTATGGACAAATAGTTACACCCCATCAAAAGGGGTCAAAACATTATGAAAGTATAAAAATAGGTTTTAATACCAGCAATCCGTCCTGGGTATGACGATAAACTACATTTACGGGTCCTGGGTAAGACGATAAATTACGTCCAACAGCAAAGCCTCTAATCAGGAGGTTTTGAAGAGCGTGGAACCACCTCTTAATTGCTGGTGTTCCCAGGGTGGTAGCATCTGTTAGGGTCCTAGCTATGGGCAAATTGGGATCAAAACACTATGAAAGTGTAAAAATAGATTTTAATACCATCAATAGATTTTTGTAAAAAATTATTATCAGTAATGAATTTTTGAAGAAAAAATATTAGCAGCAATACATTTTTGGAAAAAAAAAATTACCAACAATATATTTTTGAAAAAACAATATTAGCAGCAATAAAAATCTTGTTGGCATTAAATAACCTATTGAGGTGTTGATATGCCGTAAAACAAACCAAACCAAACTGAACGTGTTGGAGACCAAACATGGCATTACTATGAGATCCTAGATCTGATGATGTTATTTAAGAACATGACTCTAGTTTTTAGGTTAATGTCTTTGCTTTGTAACATCTAACGGCGTTGGGCGAAACTAAATATAATATTTTTAGTGAATTGGCGTACTTTACTCATAGACTAACGAGAACATGTTCTTCACTAGTTACTCAAGTGAAATTAGTAAGGTACCGAGGCAAATGTTAAAAGTCGTATTTTCATCAGTATCCCAAGTTAGAAATGCATGCTTATCACGAAAACCACCATTAAAAACTAGCATTTTGACCTGGGCTAGAACAGCGATTTTGAAGCCATAAAAGTTCTTATTTTTTTAAAAATGAAGGTAATCATGGATTTGATTCAGTAAACAGGCTCTTCCTCAAGTTGTCCATTTGTGATCAACCTGTAAACTGATCGCTGGTGTCTAGCAAGTGCATTATCAAAATTCGGATGACAGGTCTGTTGCGAAGTTTGACGTAAACGTTACATTAAAATCTAATAATTGGATTTAAATCATGTCTTCTGGATTTGTTTGCTTGTGTCAAAAAAGAAATTTCGATGCTAGTAGCTTCATCTAGAATTGCAACTTGTAGAAGAAGAAGATTTTTTCCCTAATGTCAGAGGCTGTCATGGCTACAAATGTTTATAGCAATATTGCTAGACTTTGATTAAAGGTTTCTATTTGATAACGCCTCATTCTTTCTTCTTTCATTTCATTGGATCCCAATATCTAGATAACCACAGATTCAGTTAAAATTGCAATTTATAAACTATCCCTCGACTGACACACGCTGGGTGATGGCGAGGTATGTTGAGTATCAAATTCTGAAGATAAAATCCGAAAAAGAAGCCTCCTTTGGGAACAGGTCTTTGAAATCGGTACATTCATGGCATTTATTGTTTATACATGAAGTAAATACACGCTGAAACGCTATCTTCAGCGGTTTCTGTTCAATGCCGAGTAAGTTCGTATTTATAGCATAATTATTTAAAAATGCTAATTATCACTAAACTTAATTCTTATTATTTCAATCTATTAAAACATCATCTCTAGTTTGTCAGTATGGCTGATGGAGAAGAGTGCAGATAGGTCACGGATTTTTCCCTGTTTATTGCTCTTACTTTTTATGAAGAAAACTCGGAAAAATGAAAAGGCACTGTAATTAGAAGTTAATAGATCTGGAGTTATCTTTCTTAGACTGGGTTGTTTTATCAGTTTAAGACATAATGAAAATTCACTTGAAAACCGGGGTTTCGATTGCAGTGGAGTTTTTTTTTTATTCTCTAAGTTAAGGCATTTTAAGGTATTTGCTATGATGTGACGTTTTGTTATCAGAGTAACAGACACATAATCAAAGACACAGAAATTAGATTCTTGCAATGGAATTAAAAAGAACTTCGTTCTACGTCTATATATTATATAATGTGCAGCATACAACGTGATATAAAAATTATTTCGTCTTAGCAGTTAGTTTTAGCTTGAAATCAGAGAGAAAGTGTGTCACTGTGAACGTTTGAAGCGGAAAAGATATTCAACTTAGTGTTTCGTCTATTATTATAGGCGGCTTCGAGCTGGGACGAGAAACAAACACGCGTAGGAGAAAATTGTGTTGGAATATGAGGAAGTAGTTATAAAGATCCTAATCCTGCAGCCAAAATTTTGGGGGGAATTGAAATTCATCCTACTCATTTCATCATTATTACATAGATACGTTTTAGCGGTATTTTTTTAAATCTGTAGCAAAGTGGGGGGGGGGCTTTCAAAATAAATAAATTTAACACGTACGTGGGTTTTAATTATATTTATATATAGAACAATATCATTCCAGAAGGGAAAACAACATAGTATAAAACTGTGTTGCGTGCCTTCTCTCTGACACAGAAAAGGAAAACTAGAGAAAGTTGCAAAAGCTGTTTTTACTCACCAGTCAAGCATGTTACGTCGGAAAGGACATCGGACGAAGGTAAATGAAGATAATTATTTTCTACAAATAAAACATTCTAAGAAAGTACCGAAAAGCGTTACATGACTTCTCTCCGACACTGAAAAGGAAAACTAGTGAAAGTTGAAAAAGCTGATTTTGATAACCAGTCAGGCATGTTATGTTGTAAAGGGGTGTCTCTGCTCAAGTTAGATACACGTTTTCTCTCTCAGGGGTCTCACAAAAATCTGTAAAAACAAGGCGCCACTGACTGGCTGTTCAGGGACATGTGACCGGCTAAGCGCTATGCATACTAATTGGGAGCAAGGAAGGATAAGTATCCCAACAACAACATTCATATCTTTAGAGCTATTTCATAACACTGCGCTAGTTAGTAAAGAAGAAATAAGACACAATACCAAGAAGATTAAGGGAAAATTTATCACCGGATAATATGACCTCTCGCCATATATATGTTTGCTTCTTGTTAAGATAAACATTACTGGGTACATGTGTTTGAGATGATATCCTTATTTTTTTTTTTAATTTATTAAACAGTGAAATTATAAACCGGTTTAGATCGAAAAGTCCTATTAAAGTAAAATGTGCCTCCCGACAAAACTAGAAACAGGGTGGTCCGAAAGTATTGTCACGCCTGCATAATATAATTTTCTATTTCAGATGGCTGGCGTGAAAATGATGGTGTTCCTACAGACCCTCTCGGTGTGTGACAGCGTCAATGAAAATGAATAAACTGAATTCAGTATGTGCTTTGTATTACTGTATTCTATTGTTTTCATTACTATTTGGTATGGGTGACGAGACTTTCGGACCACGCTGTACATCCGCCTTTTTCATCATGTAAATTACTCGTATAGGCGAAGCATGCCTTTACCAATTTGGTCACGGGAGTCCGTCAAGATAAATAAATGATTACCTACTTAACGAAAGCACATCTTTTGTTATGAATTCTTCGAATATATATCTAAAATAACGTTTATAATATACAATATAATGTCGTATTAAAAAACACATTTAAAAGTTACTGTGTTTAAATTTCGGGTACGAAAATGAATTTAGAATAAACAGATTGAATGAAATCACAACTAAAGGCATAGGTAATTACCTTAAATTTGTCATGATGGTCTTCTGTGGCCAAGCTGATAACGGAACGCTTTGGCTATACGAATTGAAAAAAGGATATATGCGCGATTCCGGTTGCAACGCAGATTTGTCGGCACGGTGGAGTAATGGATAGCGGCTCGGATTGAGGAATCGGAGAGCCGAGTTCGAATTCCAGTTGAATCCATGACATTCACTTACGTGCTTGGAAAAGGTATGAATCCTCTTCTTCTCACCCCCAAGCTATGGGTAAATAGCAGGACAGACCGGGTTCTATAGCCTTGGATGGCAACTGGTCTACCGTAGAAAAAAATAGCAACCTACTGCTGGAAAAAATCTGCTTCGCCAGTCATGTATCGAAAGATACATGATCGCCTAAGTGTGTATCACGGATAGATAAGTCACTCACTGACTGTGGACTTCTCTGTCTGAGATTTGTTTTTTTGTTTTTTTTAATCGAGTTCACCTCTAAGCAAAGCAGTAAAGCCACTAAGACACAAGGGGTTACTGGGTGCGAAAGAATTAGGATTAGAAACATTAATAATAAGAGAAAACGAAAACAGAAATCAGGAAGACAGTAAATAGCGATTGACATTTAAATTTTTGCAGATTAAATTTGGCTGGAAAGCATGGAGCCCGAAAGGAGTTCTACAAGTAAGGCAAGAAAGCCACTAAGACACAAGGGGATTAAAGTATATTGCACATCCCGGATGAGCCACTCCTTGTCTACTGGTATTGAAGAATGCAGTCAATGTCTAAAATGAAGCTTCTTCTTCTTCTTCTTCTTCTTCTTCTTCTTCTTCTTCTTCTTATCGAATTCACCCCAAGCAAGGTAGTAAAGCCACAGAGACGTAAGGGAGTTACTGGGCATGGAAGAGTTAGAAACAGGAATATTGCGAAGGAGCGGGAACAGAGAAAGATTAATCACGAGGACAGTAGATAGAAATTGACATTGCATTTAAGTTTGTGCATATTAAAGTTGGCTGGAAAGCAGGACACCGGAAGAGAGTTTCACAAGCGAGAAGTGCGAGAAAATAAACTATTAGCATAGAATTTACGGTTACATCTACGGTGACCTCGTCTCCAATTTAGTCTTTCTTTTCATGTGCCATGTTCTTTCATGACGTAGGCGATCATGGCTCTTCTCTATCCCTTGTTGCTCTCAACATGTTCCTTCCCTCTGCTACCTCCACCACAGCACATTTTGTCATCCATTTGCTTAAGCCCGTTAGGTATGCGTTGTATTCCCTAGTCTCTCTTGCCCTCTATTTGACCCGTGAGTATCAAATTCTCCGAGCCCTTCTTCCTCTTTATATGTCCCAGAAATTTCAGCTGCCTCTTCCTGATGTTCTTCATCGTTGCTCACACGCTCGGTCCATGATATCCTTAGCATCCTTCTGTAGAACCACATCTCAGTCGCCTCTAGTCTCTTCTTCATCTTTGAGGTAATCGTCCAACATTCGCTGCCGTAAAGAAGGACAGATGTCACGTAACAGTTCAGTATTCTTTTCTTTAAGTTTTAAAAAAATCCTTCTGTCTCGCAATTCAAAAACTCTAGGTATCATAACGAAGAGCGATATTTATTTCCGCTTAAATACAGAAAATGTGGCACAAGGCCAAAAATGGGGAAGAGGACGGTCTTCTGTCTTAACTTTATAATGCTTTTCTCTTAAATTATTTATTTAATTTAGTAAAAGAGTTAATGAGAGTAACTTGAATTACAGAAACCATTGAATTCGCGGTTGTATTTGCGTCTATGTGGCTTCAGTCTTTCCTTTAAAATTCTCCAATGTTTTTTTCTTGACAACCGGCTGAAACTTTAGAGTCAGTCGCTTACAACATTCTGTCTAATAACAAAATATTCTTGGAAACAACTGGACAATAAAAATAGGTACCAATTCTATTTTCCAATGATCCCTTTTATTGGTAGGCGTTAGGTCAATTCCATTCTTAGATTTCTAATGCATCCTGATTTCAAAGACCCGAATCCTTCACTGCAATTATGACCTCTTCACTAATCTTATAGAAGTTGTATATGGCGGACAGAAATAAAGACGAGGTCTTGAACTGCAATACAGAAGCCATGAAGAAGGCGAGGAAAGGATAGCTAATCTGGCTACAATTATTGTAAAACGAAAATCAAGCAGAGCCCTAAAATTACCTCGCTTCACTCAACTCAACTTCCCTATCAGTGGTAACAGTGAAATTTCTTATTTTGACGGATTTTGTTCTGTGTTATTCATTTCACCATTTTCTGTCTGCAGCTACGAAGTTCTGTTGTGTTGGACAGATGTTAGGCGTCTCCATGTACTTGCTGGTATTATAAGCTAGAGTACATTTTTCATTCCACTCACACTGAGATTTTCGCTTAATTTATGTGGACAACGCACATCAAACTGATTAACATAACCATGTTTTTCAAACATCTTGAATAGGTTAATTTATAATTGTAGGTTATATAGATGAAGAAAAAAAAAGAAGGCGATAGTAAACTTATATCTACCTGGCATCAGTTTAAACTGACGGCTTCTTTTTTCCATATATTGCGGCCATTTTGATTAAAGCTCGCACTTTCTTGACTTCAGAGAAGAACTTGGAAATTCTCCAGCATATTTCAGTAAAAGTTTCACTTTCTGAAATTGTATCTGGGTTATCAATAATTTATTTTTTCATTGTCAAATGAAAAAGGAGGAGGAGAAGCGGTAGCAGCAGAAAAAGAAGGAGGAGGACGAGGATGAGGAGGAGTAAAATCAGAAAGAGAAGGAGGAGGACGAGGCGAAACAGCAACAACAGCAGCAGCAGCAGCAGAAGAAGAAGAAGAAAAGCAACAGTAGAAGAAAAACAAATTGTAGGAGGAGAAAGAGATACAGCAGCAGAAGAAAAGGAGGAGGAACAATAGCAGAAGCTTCATAAGTAGGAGGAGGAGGAGCAGCAGAAGAAGAGGATGAAGGAGGATGAAGAAGAATAACAAAAGAAAAAGAGGACCAGGAGAATCAGCAGCAGCAGAAGAAGAAGAAGAAGAAGAAGAAAAAGAAGAAGAAGAAGAAGAAAAAGAAGAAGAAGGAACAGCAGCAGAAAATATATCTCCAATTATAATTCCGTTCTTAGTGGGAAGTTTGAAGCAACATAATCTTCCTGCTTTCATTCCTCCCTATTCAGCTGTGTACAAACGGATTTAAGACTTAATAATTTGATTTCTGTAGAAAACAAATATGAACAGAATTGTCTTTATTGTCTGTATTTTTGTAGTTACATTGGAAGAAAACATGTTATCAAATTTCTATTAAAGAAAAGAAACCTTTTTTGCGAGTCATCAGATAATTCCATTGGGAATGATGGAGTCATTTTCATTATTTATTTATTGCTGTTCGCAATGGAAAGAATCAAAAATTCATGCCGAGAAAATTTTTCACTTCAAAACTAAATATTATCTGCACTTGAATGCATCAGTTTTCGACTAATGAATGTCTGGAGGACTGACTTGCGGTTGAAACAGTGGCATTATTTCCCAAATGTCTGTGAGCCGAGGCAAAAGCCAGAGTTTAAACTTTAAACAAAATTATCAAATAGGAAAAAAGGTGTTATTTTAAACGAATGCTAAGATAGTATGCGTTAAACTGACATATTTTTTCCAAAATGTCTAAATTATAATTATAACTACTGGTAAAATTTCACGACTTTGCTATTTAACTCTTCAGTTGGATCATAATTCTTAAGTTAGTAATTTAAGCTCTTTACGAATTCTACGATTATAAAATATCCGTAGAAATGCCCCTATTGCCTTGTTAAATATTTGAGCTCAACAACTTGAATAAAATATCGCAATAACAGTTATAAATATATGCTGGTCATTATTTAAAGTAAGAGGGTACAGATGAAAAGATTCTAAATTGACAAGATTTTCCATTTCGGTGAAGCAGATGTAACGGGAGAGATTTATAAAAGAAAAGTTTATTTTCCCATTTTTATTTTCTCCATTATGGGCATTATTATACCTGTGTTATAATAACTCCGTACTTTTACGGACGGGACAGAATGGCTGAAAGGAAAAGGAATTACAAACATGCGTTTTTCTCATAGAGACTTTTATATCGCTAAGACGCACACATTACTATATATATATATATATATATATATATATATATATATATATATATATATATATATAGTAATAGTATATATATATATATATATATATATATATATATATAGAGAGAGAGAGAGAGAGAGGACAGACAGAGACACAGAGATTGGGCACTTCGGCGTGATATAATAGCAAGTTTGTCTCGCTAAAACAGTTACAACTAAATAGTGAGTCTGATTCTCACTGGATGCCCCATGCTTTCGGCCTTTGTGCCACATGTAAGCTACGCTTAGAAAATCAATATATATATATATATATATATATATATATATATATACATGCCCCACGCGGAGAATAATATATCACATATAACTACACAGCAAATCATAGTGTAAGGAGAAACAAAAAGAAGGGTCTTACATAGAATATGTAAATTCTTCTGTTTCTGGAGAAGTACTGTTTAGGTCTCCAGATTCAAGCGGGCCCAATTCATCTACTATGTCCCAGGTGAGGACATATTCCATAAAGGGGAAATTGCGTGTCTCGGGTTTTCCCAAATTGAGGACTGCGAGCCGGAGTTTCTTTCTATATCTGGGGAAGATATATTCCCAAAGGAAAACGGCGCCATGAGGTTGTAAGCTGCAGCATTTGCTGGAGGAGGAAAATTTAACTTCAGTGCGTGCTGTTTGCCCCAGGCTGAAAAAGCAACCGCTCGGTTTGACTGCTGTAAACAAACTGAATGACTAGCCACTCTCGTCACTGTATGGAGTGGGATCGCTAAGTGGATGTCACGTGACCCACGTGACTTATCTCCACCAAAGTGAGATAATCATCTTCTGTAACCTTACACAGACTTTAATCACGAGAGTCTCTTCTTTCTTTCTCCTTTTCTTTCTTTATTTATTTCTTTTTATCACTGAGACTAAACTGCGTCCCTGACACGTTTTTTCCTAGCGATCAAAACGGAATAGTCCATTATCTATGAGGTACTGGTAGGGAGTAACGTATTTGCTAACTAAGGAACGAAGGACCAAGCACAATTATAATTCTGCGTGTGCTTTCTTTTCATAGTTATTACGTACGTTACGCCCTGCCAATACCTTATAAATAATGGACTATTCCATTTTGATCACAAGGAAAGATGGAAAAGACATAACAAAGAAAGAAAGAAACGCCCTGCCAATATCTCATACATAATGGAATATTCTGTTTTGATCACGAGGAAAGATGGAAAAGACATATCAGAGACGCTGTTTGGTTTCAGTGAGAAAACAACAAAGAAAGAAAAGATAGCGAGACGAAATGTATTTAGTGTCTACTTCAAGGAAATAGAAAACTTGTCAATTTCAAATCTTTTCATTTGTACCCTCCTACTTCTGTATAATATTAACCTGAATTTCTATCCAGGTTTTTTATGACGATATTTTGTTAAAATTGTTAAGTTCAAATATTTAACAATGTACGAGTGGAAATTCTCTGGGTAATTTATTGTCGTTGATCTCGCAAAGAGCTTATTCAGACATTAACTTAAGAATTAATGATTCGTCAACTTGACACCCTGCCATTTACTCAGATAAATAATGGACAATCTATTGTGTGGATAACGGAAAGAAAACATACATCAAAGGCGCTATTTTATTTTAGGAAAAGGAACGGGAAAGAAAGAAAGAATAAAAGAAAGAAAAAGAAGATAGAGGAGGTGAACAAAAGCAAATCCTCAGTCCCTTCTCTTTTCAATCAATTTGAAGTATTCACATCTACTGCGAATAAGGCAGAGTGCTTTGCTTGGAAATTCTCTTCCAACTCCGTTTTCGACTTCTCTGGAGTATTTCTACCAGCTCCATAGAATGGAGGCTTTACTAAGGCATATGCGCATAACTTCGTCTATGGTTTCCTAGGTAAATATTGGTTCCGGACTTGGTAAATATAGGTGTGGGACTAGGTAAATGTTGGTGCGGGACTACGTAAATAATTGTTCGGTACTTGGTGAATATTGGTTCGGGATTTGGAAAATATTGGTCCGGGATTAGGTAAATAATGGTTCAGGACATGGAAAATATTGTTTCAGAGGTAGGTAAATATTGGTTCGGGACTTGGTGAATATTGTTTTGGTACTAAGTTAATATTGGTTAAGGTAAATATTAGTTAGGGGCTAGTTAAATATTGTTTAGGGGATAGGTAAATATTGGTTAGTTGATAGGTAAATATTGAATCGGTACTAGGTAAATATTGGGTCGGGACTAGATAAATATTGTTTCTGGACTCGGTAAAAATTGTTATGGGTCTAGGTAAATTTTGATTCGGGACGAGGTAAATATTTGATTCTTTGAGAATTTATTTGGTTCTATTAATTACGAGTCATTAAGCATTTACATCGAATAAGGAATAATTGATTATTTATACTTGAATTTATGCATGAGAAGCTATGATATATTACTCCTGCTTTGATAGTAAGGCTGATCAGTCCGACAAGGTTAAAATGGCAGATGATGTCAAAAACGGCCTCAAGTCTATCGTTAACTGGAGCAAATGATAGTTCGTTAATTTTAGCGCCTCTAAAACTAATCTTCTCTCCAATAATCTTCTGAGAGACCCCTCTCTATCTGCCATCAACATGGCTGATGCTAACCCCCAGGAAAGTAGCTCATTGTGCCTTCACGGGCATGAAATGGAAAGATTATATTGAATCCATTGCTAGGTCAGCTGCTAAGAAAGTTGGTTTACTGTGTAGTGCGAGACAATTTCTCTCTCCAGAATCTATCTTACATATCTATAAGAGTACCATTCCTCCATACTTAGAATATTGCTGTGACATATGATCTGGTGTCGCTGCTATTTGCCTTGAGCTCCTTCATAAAATCCAAAAAAGAATCAGCGGCTCAGCTTCAGTCACTTTTCCGCCACCGTAACGTTGCCTCTCTGTGTCTTTTCTATAATTACTTTCATGGTCATTGTTCAAATTAGCTTTTCACTATGGTACCTATACTTTTTGAATTTAAGTACTATATTATCATGTGGAATTCCCTTCTGGTACCATGCTTCCCCAACCAACTTTAATCTGCAAAGATTTAAATGTGATGTCCATCACTATCTAATCTCCTTCTGATTACTCTTTCTTCTACTCGCTCATTATTAATGCTTCTGCTTCTAATTCTCCTTCACCATGAAACTCTTGTGTCTTAGTGGCTTTACTGCCTTGTATGGGGTGATACCGATTTAAAAAAAATATATACAGTCCGTCTGAAGTTATTATGCAAATCACATAAACCTGAATAACTCGAATTTGCTTTAAACAATTTTTAACAAATCTTGATTTGCATTTTTAGGTGGTATCAACATAGTTTATTATTAAGACTGCAGTGATAACGAGGTGATAAAATCATCAACAATTGATCAACAGGACAAATACCTTAATTCCCCATGTATAATAAGCCTTCATTCATAATACGCACCCCTAAAATTGTACTGAAAGTGTGGGAAAATGCTTCTACTCACATATAATACGCACCCTTGTTTGGTAATCAAACCCTATAAATTGTACCTCTTCAATTTCATTACGGCCAGCGTTTCCTACTCTTATTAAAAAAATGCTTTTAAACATAGAAAAATATTGTTCTAATTTAGTTTTATGATAATTCTGATTTTATTTTACATTTGTAAGTATTTTTAGGTACATATATTTGACATCTTTATGGGGTCGAAATCGCCGAATGTTAGTGTCAAATTGATACATGTTTGTGGTGAATAGTCATTGCGCAACTGAAATCGACCTATGAAACGGAAATTTTTAAAGATTTTTGTAGCTGTGCATAATACACACCCCTAATTTTGCTTATTATTTTTTTAGAAAATATGTGTATTATACTCGGGGAATTACGGTCATAAACATATATGATAAGTATTTGAAGCATTTACATCTTAATATCTTGAGTCTTCATCTCAATAACAGCAAGCAATTTATAATCCATTGAATTTGTTAAATATTTTACTTCATCAGATTCAATTTCTGACATGGTGGTTTGATTTGCATCCCATAGGAATGCTTTGCTTCATATTGTTTCCACCTTCATATAATTTCATCTTCACAACTTTTCAATTGGATTCAGATCAAGACTTGATGGTGGTCATTCCATTTTCTTCTCTCCTGTAAACCGTAAAATCATGGGAAACTTTAGATACATGAGAAGGAGCAGTGTTGTGAATAAATACATGCTTCATTTTGAAACGGCGAGTCTGCGGCTTGTACCATTCAAAGACATTTTTTCAGTGTAATCGCACTGTTCAGTTTAACTTTTTTTTTTAAAGCCAATTCACCCTAATCAAGGCGGGATTGCCACTAGCACGCAAGGAGGTACAGAGGATTGAGAACAAGAGTAAAGAGGCGCGTTTGAGGAAAGGACACAGAGGAGAACGGAAAACAAGGTCAGGGTGTCAGATGTCGATTGACATTGCACTTGAATATTTGAAGAGAAGCAAGTAAGGGATAGGGAGTTCCACGGACGGGAAGTGCGGAAGAAGCCGTTTGAGAAGAAGAGAGGGTTACATTTAACCGTTTTGACAGTGAAAGGGTGAGACCGAGATGCCAGCGTGGTAGCACGTTTAAATTCATGATGTCCGGGAACCAACGACAGTAGCTCGTCGGAACAGTTGCCGTGAAAATTTTTTTAGAAGAGACAAAGGGAGGTCACGGCACATCTGTTGGATAGCGATTGTAGACTCTATGCCAGATCAGGACCTGTGATCTTGCATATTCATCTCTGAATTTGATCAAGGAACTCGAGGCGTACAGCGGGAGCACCAGACCATATATGAAAGCAATATTCCATGCAAGGACGGATGGGTGATCTATAGATTTAAAGGATGGACTCAGACGAGAAAAACATTTCTGGCACAACACAGAAAGCCAACTTTCCTAACGGTAGATGATGCTATTGATTCAATGCATTATTTGATCAACTTTGAAGGGTCCAATAATTGTTTTGCCGACTATACTAGCCCATATCATCACACTGCCTCCTCCTTGTGGCTTTCTTTTAACCACAGGAACACCTACATGATAATAATCCATTCTTTGTTCTATCCATCAGGTCCATCGAGTGTCACTCCAGAATCATCTGTGAAAATTACTTTAGAAAAGTCAATTTTCTTGTATTTCTAGGACCAATGTTGACGCTTTAAAATATTTGCTTTACTGAGAAGAGTTTGCCTTGAAGATTTCTTGATAGATTCCAATTTGTATTTTACACCTTTTGTCCTTGGCTCCCACAATTCCAGCCTGTTGAAAGATTTGAGCACTGGTTAAAAGTAGTAGTTTTACAATAACACACTTTAGTTTATGAGTTTTTAAAGTTAAAGTTCCTTTGCTTCTAGTTCTCAATTTAGTAATATTTTCAACAACCTTCTTTATCGTTCGATGAACTCTGCAAATCTCCTTTGATATCACCAATATGGACATTCCTCACTCAATAACTTTGTTATTTTCTGTTTTTTGGCATTTGTTAAATCCCTTTCTTTACCCATGTTTCAACATATATTATGAAATAAAAGTAAACATAGTTGATATGCTATTAAACAAGCAAACATTTGGTTTGTTTGTTTAACGGCATATCAACTCCTTATGGGTCATTTAACCCATTACCTGCCATGAGTCCCATTTGGGGATCTGTTAAAATTAAACGCACTACATGTTATTCCTTGTATTTACATTGAATTGCTTACATACATTGCATTTGCAGAGGTATATTTTACAACAATTAGCCTTTAAAGTTTTTATTATTAGCCGTAAGAAGACACTTTCTGTCGTAATTTTACATTTCACGAGAAGAAAAATATTTAATTTAAATTTTTTTTTTTATTATTTCTAATCAATATAATTTTATGATGTTTTATACATATATATATTTGATGTTCAATTTCTATAAAAACGACAGTAGTAACTACTGAAATTAAACATAAGGAATAAATAAACTCTTAAGACACCTGTCTGAGCCAAAAATGTGCATTAAAAATATTTGGCAGTTAATGGGTTAATGCCGAAATTTTATCGTCTTGTGAGCTTTGGTATTTTTTTTTTTTTTTTTTTTCAAAAATGCATTGCTGTAATATTTTTTATTCTTTTACTATGAAAATGTATTGCTGATAATATTTTTTATTCTTTTACTATGAAAATGTATTGCTGATAATATTTTTTATTCTTTTACTATGAAAATGTATTGCTGATAATATTTTCTAATGCATTTTTATATTTTCATATTTTGACCCCAGTTTGTCCCATAGCTGAGACCCTAACAGGTGCTACCACCTCGGGTCAATGTGGGCCTGCGAACAACAGCGTTTAAGAGGTGGTTCCAGGCTCACCAAAACCTCCCAATCAGAAGCATTATTGCCGGATGTAGAAATATATTTCAATCAATATAAGGCCCAAGGACTACTCAAGGTAGAGAGTTACTAAATATTGTTGATGCTTAGGTATCAAAGCAGTTTCTCTTGGGTCAGAAACATGATGCCTGAATGAGTGGCCCAAACATCGAGACAGGCTTGCTCCGTTGGGGGGACTAAAGAAACCATTTGACAAAATGGAGTAACAGAAACTACTAAGAGACGAACTGACATCTCCAGCCCCCATTAATATTGTAGATAAGTATAATTGTATCATTTAAATAAAAAGTATTCGAACAGCAAGAATGCATCCGAAAAACATTTTTAATTCAACTGTCTATTTATTTTATTTTATTTTATTTTTTGCCCATTTTCAAATAAGATTTATATTTCTCAGTTACTTTCGACTGTTTCAGTCATTATCAAGTTGCCAGTTGCCACTATGGTAGACAAGATTTTGTCGGCTGCAGTCTGGCATTTTTTTTAGATCGCTGAAATTGAAATAAGAATTAATTCAAAGTGATATAGAAAAATTATGTATTGAAAATTTATACATGCAGTTAATATAAAACGTTTTAACAGAGCATGGAAAGTGTGAAACTGAAATCCAAAGGCACAATGGGATAGCGAAAGATGTCTTCCAAAAGCTAAGCAAAGTATTAAGAAACAAAAAATGAGTGCTGAACCGTTATGTAATATAACTCCCCCTATATGGTAGTAAATGATGAACAATCTCCTCACAGATGAAGAAGAAAATTGAAGCAACGGAAATTTGGTTCTACAGAAGGATTCTGAGAATACTATGGACTTAACATGGGAGCAGCGACAAAGTTTTAGAGAAAATGTGAAAAAATTGACACTTCTACTTAATATCAGAAAGAGGCAGTTCAGATGTCTAGGGCACATAATGAGAAGGAAAGAAGTTGAGTAATTGGATGGTTTAGGAGAGATAGCAAAAGGACAACATTTATTAAGAGCTACAAAGGACAGGAAATTGTGTATTTCAGTATCACACTTTCCGTCCTCTATTAAAACACTTCGCAGATATTTAAATTTTGTACTTTGACATCTCCATTTTGTAATTTGTAATTTGAACGGTTCCATTTTCCTGACAAACTTACAAGAGAAAAAAAGAAGAAAAACTGGATTTAATATCACAAAATATCTTTACATTAATCAGAGGACGAAACGCGTCAGTTAAGATAAGTTTTATTTTTGGCTTTATTCATATTTTACTGATATATATATGTTTAGCTATATCTGAAATTTTACACGCACACACGAATATATATATATATATATATATATATATGTGTGTGTGTGTGTGTGTGTGTGTGTGTGTGTTTAGACAGCAAATTCTCTTTTATACATGTCTGATTGAATAAATTACAAACATTATGTCTGATTATTTTATTATAATCCTTTCACATCCACGAATAATATACAGAAAAATATTCGTGAATATGAAAGGATTATGATAAAAATAAGCAGACATAATGTTTGTAATTATTCAATGAAACATATATATATATATATAAACTTTCTGGTTTAAGCGGCTAATTTAAAATCGAACAGACACTAATGGCTCTAATATGTTACTGCCAACCGGGTCTTCATCTAGCTAACTATTTTATGTAGGAGGTATTTCTGGATGGTATATGCAGTATGTACTTCTGTCACACCCTGTGTAAATATTGCTATAGTTTATAAGAAAAATATACCCTCAAAAGATTGATTGATTGATTCATTTTTTTACTGCTTATCAACCTTTGCAGGTTATTTAAAGCCAAAAAATATTTTTAGACTGTAAGAATTTTGTTTTTGAGATAATAGTTTAGTGACATAAGTTACTAATTAACCCATAGCTGGGGATTCATACTTATCCCACACTACTTTGGTTCGTTATCTACAAGGAAAAGATAACAAGCCAAAGTAGCATCATTTTTACTATGCAGATATCATTCCAAAATAAAATTTTACGTTCTAGATATTATTTCCTTGTAGATAACAAGACAAAGTAGCAACTTTTCGCGTAAGTGAATATAACGAACCCAACGAGAATTAGATCTCGGCTCTCCGATGAACAATTCCGAGTCATTATCCATTACACCACCCGCACATCCAAGGTTTCAGCTCCCGGTATTCCCAAGTGGTCCCCCATCACAGTCATGACTAGGTTCGGCGTTGCTTAACTTCAGTGATTGTACGAGAACCGGTGTTTCAGTGTGATGTGGCCGTAATGCCATCAAAAGAGAAACACGATATTGTAACGTTGTTGATTGATGGGAATACAATGTGAAAAAAAAGTGAATCTAGATCAAAGAACAATAGAGAAAAAAAAACAAGTGGGAATCATTAGCTAAATATAAACAAGAATAAAATCTGGATTTAATGTCACAAAAAGAGACTTGGGATACGTTAAACGGATAACACATTAGCAAGAGAAGTGGATTGTCTTGTAGAAACCGGTATCGTGAATTCAAACAGAGAGAAAAGAGGCCAAATACCAATAGCATTTGCTAAATAGATAAAAGCAACAGAGACGCCATCTTTAAATAAACAAGAGAAACAAGTTTGGAAAAGGAGATAAAAACAGATTTCTCAGGAGTAATCTTCAGTAATGAAAACAGCTAAATTGGCCGGACCTGATTCCTGGGATACAAATTGGGTACTTCATCGAAAGAGCCAAGTAACAGAATTTAGATAACAGCAGATGGCATGGGGGTAACGTTTGTGGCTCTGTATTATAGGTAATTAAACATTATAGGTAATTAAAATTATAAATAATTAATTATTGTTGTGGATTCCGTGAATGGAATCCTGCACAAATAAATAAACAACGCCAGTAATTGAGATAGAAAAATAAGTGTATTAAACGTAAGAATACAGACTTGAAGTGATTATTAGTAGTCCAGGAATGCGGGTTAGTAGAAAGTATATGTACAAGTCTCTGTAAGTAAAGCCATAATCATCTCGCTCTGGACTCTTGTATAACTCTCTGAGAACACCCTGTGTCTGTCTCCGTATCTCTCAACCTGTCTCAACGTATCTCCACGTATCTCAACGTATCTCAACCGCAGGTATTCTCTCTGTCAGTATAAGTATACTTTGGACGAGTCCATCTTATGTAAAAAGGGGAGAACCCCACAACAATAAGTAATTAAACATTTATAGGTAATTAAAAATTATAAGTAATTAAAATCATTTGTAAAATTATAGGTAATTAAAAAGTATAAGTAATTAAAAATATAGGTAATTAAAAATATTGGTAAATAAAATTATTGGTAATTAAAAATATAGGTAACTAAAAACGATAGGTAACAAAAAATTATAGTAATTTCTATTGCAAGAAAAGTTGGTTTGCTGCATTGTGCTAGACAATTTTTTCTCACCAGAATCTATTTTACATATTTCATAACTTTACCGGGCTTACAGGCATTAAATATTTCTGCTCTGCTGCTTCTGCCATGTATTTAGAAACTCTTGATTAAATCCAAAGAATAATCTCCAATGTTATCGGTCTTGACCTGGTATCTCAGTTGCAGTCACTTTCCCACCGCACTTTTTTTTTATTGTTTTACGATCTAGATTCAACCTTTCTCACATTGTGCTTCCCATCTAATTACAATACACTGTTTCGCTTTCGAAGTTATATCTTTTATAGAACACATGCTGAGATATATATATCAGTGATTATGAAATAATATTATACAAGATTCACTGCAAAGAAAAACTAAATGATTCTTGAAGCCATTATAAGACAAAAGAAAAAAAAAACTATATTAATCATCACCCTGTCGGTTGGGGATTCAGAATACACCAACTGCACCACTGCATAGGGTTAAGACCACTTACTAAATGAGGTGTCCTGGGCATGATAATAAACTACATCCGGCAGCAAGGCCTCTGATCAGAAGCTTTTCAGGAGCATAGAACCACCTCTTAATTGCTGTTGTTCTCAGATCCAGCCTGACTGTGTGTTGTAGCACCTGTTAGGTTATCAACTATTGGAAAATATTTAACCCACAAATTGGGGTTAAAATACTAGCAATACATAGTGTAAAAATAGGTTTTTATAGACAAAAAATACTAGCTATAAATTTTTGAAAAAAAAATATTACCAGCAATGCATTTTTGAAAAAAAAATATTACCAGCAATGCATTTTAGAAAAAAAAATATTACCAGCAATGCATTTTTGAAAAAAAATATTACCAGCAATGCATTTTTGAAAAAAAAATTATATACAAAGAATACGTATTCTATTCATACAAATCTATCCTTGTCGGTATTAGTTAACCTATTGAGGTTAATATGCTATAAAAGAAAATAAATCAATAAACCAAACTACATTAATCAAAATATTTTTACTTTACATGACTTGGAATGCATTATGAAATGGACAAAGTCCGACAATTATTTTAAGACA
This sequence comes from Acanthosepion pharaonis, assembly GCA_903632075.3. Taxonomy (NCBI): domain Eukaryota; kingdom Metazoa; phylum Mollusca; class Cephalopoda; order Sepiida; family Sepiidae; genus Acanthosepion; species Acanthosepion pharaonis. The sequence goes on along the minus strand of CAHIKZ030000064.1, from coordinate 1,433,714 downwards.
TTTTTATGCTTATACATTCTTTTTATAGATACAAATATTTGTATCTATAAAAAGAATGTATGAACATAAAAAATGTCTTAAAATAACTTGGAATGTTGAAGTAAAAACTATCTAAGATGTCTAAAAAATAGTTAAATGATACTTATATGTATACATTTTCAATACATAAATTCTTGATAAAATCCAAAGAAGAATCTGAAATGTTATTGGTCCTGACCTGGCATCTCAGTTTCAGTCACTTTCCTACCATCGTAACGTAACTTCTCTGTGCCGTTTCTATAAATTGTTTTCATGATTATTGTTCTGATGAGCTTACCTCTTTATTACCAAAGATTTATCAATTTAAGCGCAGTACTGGCGGTCTTATCATTTTACAGTTCTACGCTAACAGTGAGAGATTCTCACTTGTGGAACTCTCTTCCTGCTTCTTGCTTTCCAGTCAAGTTTCATTTTCAGAAATTTAAATACAATGTCAATTGTTATCTTCTATTAATCCGTTCTTTTATTGTCCTCTCTACTTTACTTTATCTCATATTCTCTCCCATTTATTTATTGTCTTGTTTTATATATATATATATATATATATATATATATATATATATATATTTGAGTTGCATCGGGAAGAGGCATTTGACATGAAACTAGAACAATCTATAAAGGACAACTCAATTCTAAATTTTAATTACCTGAAGAAGGAATATATAATATATATAAATATCGCGAATATTGCAACATATGGATGAGGACAATAGAACTTAATATATATATATATATATATATATATATATATATATATATATAAAAAAGTTCTATTATCTAGATGAGGTATTGCAATTATTTACATTGTTCTAACTGTTGTCCTCATCCATATGTTGCAATATTCGCGATGTTTCGACCGTTGTACTCCTTCTTCAGGTAATTAGAATTTAGAATTGAGCCCTTTATAGATTGTTCTAGTTTCATGTCAAATGCCTCTTCCCGATGCAACTCAACACTTTCTGTTCATTACTGCAGTAGCTATGTATTGAACTCACAACACTCAAGTCACTGGATCCAACCAACGCTTTTATACACTGTGCCATATGGCTTTGAAGACATCAATGTATGAATTTTTGGCACTTATAAACTTAATGTCGCAGTAACATTTTTTTACCAGAGCGCATATTGCATTTTTGTTGTTATTATTGCGTTTCCCTAGCAATCCTTCTTACTGGTTCCCATATTGAATTCATGTCTATGCTTGGCCGGCTTAGATTTTTGTGGCCTAGCATATGTGCTGATTCCTTAAGTTTTCGAATTTTCCAGGTATGTTCTCTATTATTTCAACCTCAGCACACAGAGGTGGGGCGGTAATCTCCCTTTTCCCTCCATATGCGGTCAGCTACGCCTTATTTTTCTATTTCCCCTCGTGTTACGGATTTTCGATGTTCTTGCAGTCTTATCTGGAAAGTCGAGTTAAAAGGAGATAACTGAGACATCCGGAAGTGGTATGACATGTGGAACAAGAACAATCTACTCCAGTGGACGAAATAAAGGGTTTAGTTCCAATCACGTGAAGAAGGTCAGAGAGTACGACAACCGAAACGTCGTAAATATGGCAATAAAGATAAGGACAACAATGCGAACAATGTAAATTAGTGCTATTATTCATTGCAATACAAGATCTAATCAAAAAAAGTATCGGGACTGTTGCTATGGTAACGGAGCTAAAGTACGCAGAGGGAAGCCGTTTGACACAGATTAATCTTCAACTCTGTCGCGCGGACACACTAAGCTCTAACATTCTCGCTCACTTCCATCGTTTCCGGGAGTGCTTAGAAGGAAAGTGTGAAGAGTGTGGTCGTCTCACCACAACACAGAGGTTTCATCTGTAACCATGTCTTGTGCAACAGTTTTTGGCTATGCACAACATTCCCCAGGTCCGACAATCACCATATTTTCCAGATCTCGCCCCTTGCGACTTTCACCTTTTCAAAAATCAAATACTACTTGAAAGGAACATGATTTCAAGACATCGAGGAAATCCAAGAGAATGCAACGAGGCAACTGGTCTCTATCCTAAAAAAGGAGTAACAAGAATTCTTCCATTAAGGGAAACGACGCTGGATAAACTGCATGGCTTCAGAAGGGTACTACTTTGAAGGAGATTAAATGGGGAATTGATATGCGTTTTAGTTTTCTTTTTATAACACCAGTCCCGATATTTTTTATCATACCTCATATAAGTATGTACGATAGATTTTGTATTCTTCACTGAAAAATCTTTAAATGTTTAAACATTTGATTTTATTGATCGATATTGGCTGAGTTCTAACTTTTTTTTTAAAGAAAGCAACATTAATTGAATGACAAGGCCAAATAGACAGGATAGAATATAATTTGTGGAAAGAAAAGGAAGAAAAAAAAACGAAATGAATTTATTTAAACAAAGTATGAATATTTACTTGACGCCCCACTGACTCAGGATGTGACACAAGATCGGTTTTAATGTGGGGAACCCGAGTGTTTCCACTCGGGCCACTGGTCTTAGCTGGTCATAGCTTGTCCAAGCTGGTCAGAGCTGGTTTAAGCTAGTCATAGCTGGTTTAAGCTAGTCATAGCTGGTCTTGGCTTGTCATAGTTGGTCCAGGCCCGAGCCGGTCCAACCTAGACATAGCTGTGATACCACCAGCACAGGGCCGAAGCACAAGTGCCAGGTAAGTAACTAATAATAACAAAAACAAAATGTCCTTAGCAACTGGAAGAATTTAGAGAACGTTATTTTCATACTGTTAACTGAAATTACGTCAATTACTGTCACGTGTGGAGATATTGTTATTATTGCTGTGTTGACGGATTCAACCATTTTCTTTTGATTTTACGATATTGTTGTGTACGTTTATTTGGGAGAACAGTAATTTTGTTAAGAAAGGTGAAATAGGGAAAATATTTGGGTAATATTCAATGGCGACACTCTCAAGGATTTTCCTTCTGAGTGAGTTATTTTCTTTTTTTATCAGTGTAGCATTTTTAAAACCAAAATGGTTGAATTTATTTTTATGTATGACTAGTGCATTAGCTTAGTTGCTTTTTGTGAGGTCTCTTTTGTGCTCAGAAATGTTTTTTTTAAATTTCTCCTTGTTTCTCCAATATATTGGGAGGAACAGTTTTGGTAATTTATTTTATAAATATGCCTGCTTCAGAAATATTATTGCTATTAGCGTTTGAAGATCTTAGTATATCTATAATGGTTTTGGAAGTGTTTGTGACAATTTCAAGATTATTTAGATGGGATAGGTTATTCTGGATAGTGGACGTGACAGAGTTGGTCGGTAGTATTATGTATCTGTTTTCATGTAATTTACTATTGCAGATTATGTTATTAGTTTTGTTTCGGTTGTATATTTTGTATGCCTTTCTTCTTGCGTTGTGGATGATATGATATGGGTATTGTAGGTTTTTGAATGCGTTTTCTATGTATGTTTCTTCTTTAAGTAAATATTGGCGACTGCAGATTCTTAATGCTCTTAGAAACCTATAATAATTTCAGATTTAATTTTAGAAGAGTGGTTTGAGTAGAAACTGATCAGATCATTTTTGTTTGTAGCCTTTCTGAAAACGTCAAAATTGAGTTCGTTATTATTTCTATGTAACAAAATGTCCAGGAACGGAAGAGTGTAGTTGGTTTCAGTTTCGAAAGTGAAGTTTATTGTAGGTTCAACGTTGTTAAGTTTGGAGAGAAGATCCATTAAATTGGTGTTTTTTGGAATTATTAATAATGAGTCGTCTATGTATCTGAAATATGAAGAGTTTGCAGGGAGAATATTTTTAAATGAGTCACTTTCTAGAAATTCTAAATATAGACAAGCAAGAACGCCGCTGAGAGGAGATCCCATTGGTAAACCAAATTTCTGTCTGTAATGTTGATTATTAAAAGTAAAGAAACATTGCTTGGTAATTAGTTGGCATATTTTAATGATTTTATGTGTAGATAGAGGTAATTTAATTTTTGCATTGGTTAGGTGTTTTTTTAGTAGATTTAAGCATTTCTCTATGGGGACGTTTCTGTAGAGAGATTTTATATCTAAACTAGCCATATATTGTTTTGATGTCTATGTTTTTTAATTTGTTTAGGAGGTCACCTGAATTTTTTTTATGTGTGATGGACTAATTGTTTTTGTTATTATTGGTTACTTTGTTTAAATAAATTCATTTCGTTTTTGCTTTGAGAAAGTCCACATTGGACGCGTCGGCAACTACTACAGTTTTCCTATTGCCATTTATATTTAGAAATATTGTCTTTTCTACAGGTTAACTCTGAGAAATATTCATATATATATATATATATATATATATATATATATATATATATATATATATATATATATATATATATATATATATATATATATATATATATTATTATCTTGAATAAATTGAAAATGGTCCTGAATATACATACATACATATATATATATATATATATACATATATATATATATGCACAATAATTATTATAATCATGATTATTTATAATTATATAGTTATTCTTTACTAGAATGTCTCTCAAACAGAGGCCGGTAGATGTCATAATAAATAATTTGAATACAAAATGGGACGTCTATTTAATAATGGGGGGTATCCTAACTAATATTCCCACTGATAATGTGACTATATTTGGTCGCATCTGAAGAAGTCTTCATCAGGCGAAAATTGTTATGCTATTAAAATAATAGATCACAGTTTTCTCATATTAAATGTGTGTGTGTGTATTTGTGAGTACTTGCCTGTGTGTGTGTGTTTTTTCAGGAGTGGATGCTTATTTTTACAATCCCAGAAGCTAAATTGTGTCTTCAAAATCGAATGTCCTTTGATAGCTTTTTTACATGCTGATATGTCTGTCTGTCTCTATGTCTTGCTCTCTCTCTTTCTCTCTCTCGTGAGAGTCTGAGAGAGGGAGACAGAGCACAGGAAATATCTAAGCAGATTTTAATGAAGCATTTCTCAATCGAATTTTAAAAGAAAAAAAGGCAAACACGGTTTTCTGAACATTGGAATGAGATTTTTTTTTTTAAAGTATTATTAATTTTGGGTTGGAATAATCAATGAAAAAAAAAAAAAAAAAAATTAGAAGAAAAGAACAAGACAGAGACAGAGAAAAACAAAGAAAAATAAGGACTAGAAGAAGACGTAAAATTAAAGAAAGAAGAAGAAAAAGAAGAAAAAGAAAAAGGAGAGAAAGGAGATGAAGAAGAAGAAGGAAGCGAAAAAAATGAAGAAAAAAGAAAAAGTTAATGAAAAGAAAAAGATAGAGAAAGAATAAGAAAAAATGATAAGACAAAGAAGGAGAAAGAAAATGGAGGAAAAGAAAACAAACGCATTAAAATATGAATAAAAAGAAAAAAGAAAATGAGGAAGAGGAGAAAGAAAAAGAAAAATATAAAAAGAAAATGAAATGAAAAAGACAGAAAAAGAATGTGAAAAATGAAGAAAAGGCGCAGAAGATGAAGAATGGAAAGAAATAATGAAATAAAACGAAGATGGTGAGAAAAAAGAAAATGGGAAAAAACGTAAGAAGGGAAAGAAGTGAAAATACGAATAAAAAGATGAGGAGGAAAAAGTAAATAAAAAAGATGAAAAAAGTAAAACAAGAACATGAGGAAAAAAAAGAAAATGAAAAAAAACAAAAAAAAAACGGGGACACAATTGAAAAGCAAAAGGTTGAGTAGGAGAAAGAAGATTAAAAAACAAGAAGTAAAAGACGCGAAAGACAAAAAGGGAAATGAAGAAAAAAGAAAAAGATGTGGGGGAGAATCAAGGAAAAATCGAATAAAATTTAATGATGAAAATGACAAGAAAAGTGAATAATATTTGACAATGCGTCATTTAAGTAATTCTATTGTTACATCTAATATAACAAATGTAATAAAAACAAGAGAAATAAGATGAAAGAAATACTAGTCAAAATGAATAATATTTGACAATGCGTCATTTAAGTAATTCTATTATTACATCTAATATAACAAATTAATTTGACAATGTCATTTAATAAAATGAAAGAAATACAATTCAAATGAATAATATTTGACAATGCGTCATTTAAGTAATTCTATTATTACATCTAATATAACAAAAATGAATAATATTTGACAATGCGTCATTTAAGTAATTCTATTATTACATCTAATATAACAAATGTAATAAAAACAAGAGAAATAAGATGAAAAAATACTAGTCAAAAATGAATATTTGACAATGCGTCATTTAAGTAATTCTATTATTACATCTAATACAACAAAAATGAATAATATTTGACAATGCGTCATTTAAGTAATTCTATTATTACATCTAATATAACAAAAATGAATAATATTTGACAATGCGTCATTTAAGTAATTCTATTATTACATCTAATATAACAAATGTAATAAAAACAAGAGAAATAAGATGAAAGAAATACTAGTCAAAAATTCTATTATGAATAATAATTTGACAATGCATTTAAGTAATTCATTATTACATCTAATACAACAAAATGAATAATATTTGACAATGCGTCATTTATTATTAAAACTAATAAATAATAAAAACAAGAGAAATAAGATGAAAGAAATACTAGTCAAAAATGAATAATATTTGACAATGCATCATTTAAGTAATTCTATTAATACAATACTACTAAAGAGCAATAGAAATAAAATGAAAGAAGTTCTTTCTTAAATTAATAGTCCTTTTGAAAATTACAATCAGACTCTTTCCTCTCATAATTGTCTATTGTCAGCAATCGAATGACGATCACTCTGTAATGTTTAAACTTCTTCCATATTTTGTAATATAAGGCTTCATGCTGAATTGCAACACTGTTATTTACGCACATCGTAATACATCTTATGAAAATTTCGAATAAATTCCTTTGCAAGTCGATCACATGCAAGCTTGTTCATAACAAGATTACACAAAAACACCTGATAGAGAACCGCTTTCATTATTTTTGTTTCTGCTGCAATGTTAACGAAGTGCATTGTAATTTGCTTTCTGCCTCTTGTAGATTAAAGACTTACTTAGATCTTTGCAAGCATATAATCTGTTTCCAATAAAATTGATTTTATTCACAAAGCGAGGATGTCGCAGCCAGTTTATCTGATAACAATTGCAGTATGAGGCAGGTGCATGCATATTCAAGTAGAAGCTGGAAATATCTGATTGGCTGATCAATTCCGAATTAAATATAAAATCATTTTAAGCCAATTAACGATTTAGCTTGGTGTTTAATTTAGTTATACTTCCAAATAGAACGAATATTTATTCCCGGAGTTTTGATATGTAGTATGTAAAAAATAAATAAATAAATAAATGTACGGTTATCGCCAAAAGGAAGAGTCCAAGATCTGAACTATGAATTGGAGACATCAAAATCAAGCAAGTAGAATAAATTAAATATCTAGGTAGTGTCTTAACAGAGAACGGAAAATGCGACGCCGAAGTCCGAAGACGCACTGATCTAGCGAGAGATGTCTTCCAAAAGACAAGCAAAGTATTAAGAATTAGGAAAAGTTCTTTCAAAAAAAAAAAAAAAAAGAAAAGATTACGGAACTGTTATGTAATATCGGTCCCCGCTGTATGGTAATGAATGCTGGTCAATTTCCTCACAGATGAAGAAGAGACTTGTGGCAACAGAAATATGGTCTACAGAAGGATACTAAGAATATAATGGACTGAACACGTTGGCAACGACGAAGTTTTAGGGAAAATGAAAACAGATCAGTTCGGTAAGGTCAAATTGGCGGCTGGTCCCAAAAATATTCTACAGTCTGTTGTTAACTGGGGCAAGGAATGGCATGTTAATTTTAACGCCTCCAAAACAAAACTGCTTTCTATTAAACATATGAGAGACCCACTTTCCGCCTCCATCAGTATAGCTGATGCTAACCTCCGGTGGGGAGCGACTCGTTGCGCATTCTCTGACTAACATTCTCATCTGTCATGTGGAAAGACTATATTAAATCCATTTTAAGGTCAGCTGCTAAGAAAGTTAGTTCACTGTGTCGTGATAAACAAATTTTTTCTCCAGAATCAGTCTTACATATCTATAATTCTACACATGCTCGAATGTTGCTGCCAGATATGGTCAGGTGCTCCTACTTTATATTTAGAGATTCTTGATAAAATTCAAAAAGAATCATCAATATTATTGGTCCTGACCTAGCATCTCGGCTTTAGTCATTTTCTCATCACCGTAAAGTTGATTACCTGTGCTTTTTCTATAGATACTGTCATGGTTATTGTTCGGAAACATTCTCCGCTATGGTATCTAGATTTTATGAATTTAAGCGCAGTACTAGATTGACAGATAGGTCTCATCATTTTACAGTTGAACTGGCTAGCTGTAACCGTAAGTCTTATGCCAACAGTTTATTTTCTTGCACTTATTGCTTGTGGAACTCTCTTCAGGTTCCTTGCTTTCCAGCCAACTTTAACCTGCAAAAATTGAAATGCAATGTCAATCGCTATCTTCTGTCTTGCTGATTACTCTTCTGTTGTTCTCGCTCAGCGAAAATGCGTATGTTTTCCAATTCTCTCAGACCAGTGTCTTCGTGGTTTTACTTCCTTACACGGGGTGAATTCGATCTTAAAAAAATGGGATCCTTGGTATACAGAACTTCCTTACACCCACCAAGCTAGCTCGAAATGAATCCACACGGAGATGAAGCGAGTCCCACTAGACTTTCCAACGCCGATCAAGCTGGATCAAACGAGGACCAGCAAAAAAAAAAAAAAAAAAAAAAAGGGTGTTCATCTTCCATAAACCCGTAAGTAGTTATTTGTCACTACAAGGTGTTTCAAAAGGGATTTAAAAATCTAGTAATTTTAACATTTCTTTATTATTCAGAAATAGTTTTCTATTTGCTGAAAATATTTCGCCATTTAATTATAAACAATTATATAACATAAATATGCTTAATTTTCGTTCCCGCTCCATACAAGGACATCGAAGATATTTTTAATTGGCCACATTTGTGAATCGATGTTCCTGGTCCTTGTTAAACAGACTCAATTCATTTGCGATAGGACTATATATGGTCTTCCACATCGTGCCAAATCACTTCAGTCAGTCATGTGCCATGCGTGATACACGCTGACGAGGAAGATTTTTTTTCCCGCAGTAGGTTGCTATTTCTTTGTACGGTAGACCAGTTGCCATCCAAGGCTATAGAACCCGGTCTGTCCCGCTATTTACCCATAGCTGGGAGGGGGAGAAGAAAAGGATTCATACCTTTTACAAGGGTATTAGCATGTAAGTGAATATAATGGACTCTAATGGAATTCGAACTTGGCACTGCGATTCCTAAATCCGAGCCGCTATCCACTTCCCCACCGCATTAAGAAAAAGAAACGAAAAGACATGATGCTGCACTACAACTATGTTGGGCTCCAGTCACCTCTACAAAGAAATATCAAACTTTTTATGATATTAATTAATCAATTTATTCATTATTATTTTAATGTTCTAGAAGCTTTATATTTCAAGCCTTGATATAAAAATATTTGCCTTTATTATTATTATTATTAATATTCAGTTATGTTCCATGCGTGATACCCGCTTAGGCGATCATGTATCTTTCGATACATGACTGACAAGGCAGATTTTTTCCCGTACTAGGCTGCCATTTCTTTCTGCGGTAGACCAGTTGCCATCCAAGGCTATAGAACCCAGTCTGTCGTGCTATTTACCCATAGCTAGGGAGGAGATAAAGAGGAATCATACCTTTTCCAAGGGTATTAGTACGTAAGTGAATGTAATGAACCCGACTGGAAATCGAACTGATTGCGTAAAACATCGAATCAACTGACGAATCATGAAATTCGAAGGTTGTTTTCTGGCCTGGAAATGTGGGCAATATTCTCTTTTCGGCACATGTGATGAATTAGTTAAATGCAAAATAAAATTCCATGATTTTTGTGTGTTCAGTTGTGAATTTTTATATAGGTATTTACTTAAGACATTTTTTTATGTTTATACGTTCTTTTTATAGATACAATTATTTAAGTAAATGCTCTGTTGACCGAAAAAATATGAGTCAGGCCGGTAAATGTTATTTAATACTGTTTATTATAAACAGAGCATTTACTTAAATAATTGTATCTATAAAAAGTAACGTATAAACATAAAAAATGTCTTAAATAATTGTCGGACTCTGTCCATTTTATAACGTATGACGTCATTTGTTTACATTTGGATACGCATTGAGCAGATATGAATGTACGAGAGAAAATCATAGAGAATTGTGTTTAAAAACTGTAAAATCAACCTTGCTAACCGAACGCTCCTCTGTGTCCAAAACGGTTAAGGCACGTCAGGCTATATGACGGTTCCGTATAGAATACAGGTTCGATTCCTGTCGGAGGACACATATTTTCTATGAAAATTTCTCAGACATTCAGGCCGGTAAATGTTATTAATACTGTTTATTATAAAACAGAGCATTTACTTAAATATTTGTATGTATAAAAAGAATGTTAAACATAAAAAAATTTCTTAAAATAATTCGCGGACTTAGTCCATTTCATAATATAGGTATTTGCCCTATATTAATTTAAATACTGAAAAAATGAGTATGAAACTTTTACATTTGTAAATACCAAGGTGACTTTTGAAAAAAAACTGTTTAACTTACGGTAAAAGGTGCCAAAGTTACAATTTATAATGGATAAATTTGAAGTAGAGAATTTTCAAAGAATTTGCATTCAACATTTTCAAAAGGAATAAATTTAAACATGTCTATATTTCTGAGATTAGGTATTGTAATTATTTACATTATTCGGACTGTTGCCTCATCTTTGTTAGCATATTCACAATTTTGGGGTCGTTATACGCTCCGGTTCGAACCGAGCCCTTTATTTCGTCCAGTGGATTGTTTTAGTTCCACATCTTCCGGATGTTTCAGCTATCTCCCATCCCGATGCAACACAACTCGCCAATTTTTTGTTCACCACTGCAGTAGCCAGGTATTGAACTCACAACTCATATGTCTTTTCTTGTATTTCTTTAAAAAAAGTACTCGCCATATGGAATTTGTTTATGTTATGGCTGTCATATATAACTTACACACGGTCATGTTAATTATCCTACTGCCTCCATACAGGTTTCCCGAGATGATAATTATAGGAAAGCCGTCGACCAAACATTTACGCTCATGGTTATAAATAGAGCGGTCTTCTTGGAGTCCAAGAATT
>CAHIKZ030000064.1:1412500-1417500 GCA_903632075.3 Acanthosepion pharaonis | reverse complement strand
AGAAAAAAGAGGTTTTGAAGCGTCAAGTGGTCAACTAAAAACTCCGGACAACGTGACAGAAAGTAAAATCTGACAATTTGTTCTGAAAACAAGTTAAAAAAAGACTTTGTTACATCGTCACAACACTGCTATCATAATTCCTCATTTGACCTTCCTCAACAATAACATCTTTCGTGACTTCGATCTTGGACTGCTGAGTCATCCTTACACAGCTTTGTCAGTTTTGCCAAGAAGTCATTAGATGGCGCTGTCAAACAGTTTTAAGAACAGAAACAGTCGATGTTTTTCGCTCTCTTCTTTTTCTTTTCTGCCCAGCTTGCTGTAGGGACAGCACCCACAGTAGATCGTTCCCCTCGGGTGATTGAATTTTCACACACTTGAACGGGTGTCACTCACACTATTGTTGTCACTGCTTTTAGTCTAACTAGAAGTAGTGTCCTGTAACAATTTGGTGACGACGGCACGATTTGAACATGCGCATACTGCACGAGCCTCGACTGCAGGCAAGGACTTGATAATTACGATAGAATTTTCACTATATCACTTTAAACAGAATATTTTGGATTATATCAATTCTAAGTCTAGTTTGTTTTTTTGTTTTTTGTTTCTTTCATTTGACGCAGTTTAATTTTTATTGGATGCTTTTTTAATGTGTCTATCACTTAGTTAAGTTCAGTGACTCTTAGAGTAAGTCCAGCTGCAGATTACAACTATATTTCCTCGGACGACCGCTAAATACGGTTTTTGCTATCTCACTATTTGCCCAAAACTTACCTACAAGGCGGGATGTGGCACAAGTTCGCTTTTTAACGCGGGGCGGTTCCGAGCCCGATGGCTCAGGTAAAAATTGCCCTTACACCCCGTATACACGGGATCGGGTAGCAACCTACCTCCCCAGACATAGCGTCGTCTGGGCTCCTCTCTGCTCGGAGGCAAAGAGGTCGACAGAGTATTAGCGAACGCAGATAGTTTGGTATTTACTCAAGACCTTCCCACAAAGCGGGATGTGGCACAAGGCCGTTTTTTAACGTGGGGCGATTCCGAGCCCATAAGCTTGGTGGAAAATTGCTCGTAGACACCGTAGACGCGGGTTTTGTAGCAATCTACCTCCCCAGGCGAGACTCTGTCCTTCGACATCGCCTTGTCTCGTTTCATCTTTGCCCGGAGAGGTCGACAAGAGCACCAGCAAACAAAGAGGTGAGATTTACTTGACCCACCACTGAGTCAGGTTGTGACACAAGGTCAGTTTTTAAAGTGGGGACCCGAATGTTTTCACTCGGGCCGCTGGTCTAAGCTAGTCTATGCTGGTCATATCTTGTTCAAGCTGGTCAGAGCTGGTCTAAGCTCGTCATAGCTGGTCTTGGCTTGTTATAGCTGGTCCAAGCTGGTCAGAGACGGTCCAAGCTAGTCGTAGCCATGAAACCACCAGCACATGGACGGATCCCAGGGCCAGGTAAAGAGATTTACTTGACCCCCCCCCCCCCACCACCACCACCACCACTGAGTCAGGTTGTGACACGTCAGATTTTAACGTGGGGACCCGATTGTTTTCACTCGGGTCGCTGGTCTTAGCTGGTCATAGCTTGTCTAAGCTGGTCTTAGCTGGTCTAAGCTAGTCATAGCTGGTCTTGGCTTGTCATAGCTGGTCCAAACTGGTCAGAGCCGGTCCAAGCTAGTAGCCGTGATACAACCAGCACAGGGATGGAGCCCTGGGGCAGGTAAGTATTCGAATGTGTCTACCACTCAAGAGAGGGATTTTCACACTTCCAGCAAACACAGAGGTTTTGCTGTCTCCACGTTCCGTTCTCACATTTATAGACGTGCGGGCGAGTCCACCTCGTCGCACGGAATATAACAGGTGCTTAAAAATATATTTTAAGAAAACCATTATGCTCTTCTTTCCCTCACAATTTAAATGGGTGGAAATAAATTCTTTCTGTTCAATTTTACACCGAGTAAGAGTCCTTCATTTCTTGTACGCCGAATAAACCCATTATCTTTCTTTATTCATTCATTTATTCTTACCTAGATAGAAAAATTCCAAATAAACATAAATTGACTTAAGATGTCAGAATTTTTAAATCTAACATTTTTATTAGTTTTTCAGAGATCGTCATGGAAACTAAAACTGTCAAATTTGCCAGAGGCGGGGGGCATACAATTGGCTGACTATAAATGCACCTTAATTCGCGATAAAAGTCATTTTTGTTTTTTATTGATAGTTGCAGAACACGCTTGTGGGGTTGGGCGAGCGGCTGGACTCCAAAAAAGGTAGACGATTAAGAATCATTATTTAGTTTTACTTGTTTTTCTTTCTGTTATGAGATCTTACCCATAATAATAATAATGAACTATTCCATACTTAATAAATACTGCGCAAATACTCAGGAGTTGGCAAGGAGTCAGTCAGTAGTTCAAGTCGAGTCAAGAGTTGAGTCAGAGGCAGTCCGAAGCAGAGTCGCGTTCAGACAATTACTGCAAGACATTGGAATAGTGATACTGGTCGAGACTACATTGTTCTCTTTACTAAACCTGATTGTTCATACTAACACTTCTATTTCTCTGTATATATTTCTGTTTTTAATATATCTGTGTTATTCCATAACTGTGTTCGAGTTCTTCTTTATTGGTTCTACCTTGGACGATCACCGTGGTACAAGGAACCGGACCATAACACTTTCATATCATTTTTGTTGTTTTCAATAGTAACAGACGTAGTGGTCTCAATCAGCATGGATGTCATAGAATAAACTGTCTTTATTATTCATTTCAATAGTATTTCTTAAGCTTTATTTTTAGCTGTCTACTAGTAGCAAACATTATAATCTTAAGTTATCCTCTTTTCTAAGACGAAGCATTTTCATTAGAAGCTTTTTTTGTTCTCTCTCTTCCCTCTACTTGTAGCAGATATAATAGTCTTAGTTGCCTGAGCTCTTGAGTGGTAAAGACAAGGGAGACAATTCTATATAGGAATTCAAAAGACCCTAGAGTTGAAGAATCTGGAATAGAGGTTCGATCTGGAAGAAAGTGGAAGGCATCGCACGAGCTCGGTAATGCAGAGCAAAGGTTGTGACAGAAAACGCTAGTAGGAACAGTAGCAGTGGGCAGATCAGGCCTAGGTTACTGTCCCAATCCTCGAAGAAGAGAAAAAAGTGAAATCTTCAATGTCTTCACTGTCTTCAATTTAAAGTGAGAGCAGATGTGGAGGAAATTAGATCGAGTAAATTGTTGGCCTTAGGTCATCAGGGGTCTGGACAAAATGGGAAAATATAGAAAAATGAAAGATTTTCTGGACGGATCTCTGGTATATTAATGCCAATAATACAAACTCCCTTGTACAGGAAGTGTATGATACATAACCCAGCCCAGCAAACCTCCACACGCGGAGAAAGAGTGAGTCTTCAATTTGTCCGTTGTGCCAGAAGAGAGGATCCCTCCAACACGTATTGAGCGATTACCTCAAGGCATTAAGTGAGGGGCGTTACCGGTGTCGCCATGAAAAAGTTTTAGGGGCCAGTGCAACAATAGGCTCAATGAATCTCCAAAACAATCCGATATGAACCGAATAAGAAAACATCCCACCTCAGTTCCGCCTCGGACTGGCAAGTGATTGTAAATAAACGCGGGCAGCTAAAATTCTTCCAGTCTTCTACGGTGAAATTTTTATAATAGTGAGCCCATTCAAGTCTCTTGACTTTGTTGGCTTTGCTTATTAGTGGCTTAAACCTTCGTGTACAAGATTTGTAGCCTTGTTCTAACAGCCACCGACGGACTGTTAAAGAAGCAAGACTAACACCTTGCTCTTCGCTTAGATTGACTTTCGTCCCCTTATTTCCTTTCTTGGAGTAGGAGTGACATCATGATGTTCACTAAGCACTCGAGAGACAGTTGATTGCGAGGTTATAGCAATTTCTGCAATTTCTCTCGTAGACTTGTCTGCTTTTGAGAGGGCAATAATAGATGCCTTAAGTGGTTGTGACTTGAGTAGCTATTTCAAGCTGTTTTTATACTGTATGATGCTTTCTGGAATATTCTGGAATACTCTAGATTTAATTTAAGCTGTTCTAGAATTCTCTAGAATATTGTTTCCAATATTTTGTCAAAAACTCAGTTTAATCATTAGAATGCGATATCTGGGTCACTTTTTTGCACAGAGTTTTCCTGAATCACATTTATATCCAATTTATAATTATCAATAGAATACCTTAGGGTGAATAAACTTTTTTCCTAGGTGGTCGGGAAGGGGTCTTTATATTAGTAAGATTCAAAATTATTTTAACCCCAAAAACAATAGACAAAAATATTTTTAGTAAAAAAAAATCAGGTGAGTCACTTTTATTGAACAGAACTGTATTTATTCTGAAAAGATCATGCAAATCATCATGTTGGAATTAACAGTTCCTTGGTGGTGGTGGTGGGGGGGCCTGAGCGAAGCCCACAAAAGTAAAATTGGGAAATATTCACATATTTTAGGGGAATGCAAAATGTGGGGTGGGGTGCGGAACGATTGGAATAGGATGCGGGGGGTTGCTGGGTGGTCATTATATCAAAGTTAGATGTAACAGGCTTGGAAAAGAACAAGGCCATTCGTTCAATAACAATGGCAGCAAAAGAAGCCTCGAGATGCCAGTAAGGAAATGAAAAGAATTTGCGGTTGATATTATTTTTTTCTTGAGGGAACTAGAAGGTAGGTCTTAGGTATGACCTAAAACTACACCCAAAAATGAAGTCTCGACTAGGGGACAGAATTAGGGTACACGAACCATTGTTACCTACGGGCGATCAGTGTCTAAAAGGTTTGCACTACCAGGATTACGGATTTTGGGATGTGTATGTTAGTATATATATGTAGTATCTGTTCCCATAATATCTTATGGCAATGGTAATATTAGCCTTTCCTTATAAGGAAACATTCAATATTCATTAATCTAACATACATTATTAATCTCGTTACGATTTTCTTTTTTCCACAGCCATCGGACTGAGATTAAAGTGTAGTA
>CAHIKZ030000064.1:1405000-1407500 GCA_903632075.3 Acanthosepion pharaonis | reverse complement strand
GTAACTGCTCCGATGAGATGCTTCCGTTGGTTCCCAGACTTCATGAATTTAAACGCTCGACTAGGCTGGCATCTCGCTCTCACACTTTCACTGTCGAAACTGTTAAATGTAGCCGTCTCTTCTACTCCAATAGCTTCATGTCTCGCACTTCTAGCCTGTGGAACTCCCTCCCCATTTCTTGCTTTCCTGATAACTGTAATCTCCATCTATTCAAATGTAACGTCAATCGACGTCTCCAGATGTCCTGATCTATCCCCTAACCGTCTATTCATCCTTTCCTCTATCACTTCTCTTTGCTCTCGATCCAATTCTCTGTAAACCTTTGCGTGCTAGTGGCTTCCCGCCTTGCTTGGGGTTGAATGCTTATATATATATATGTGTGTGTGTGTGTATGTATATGCCTAATACATGTTCCATTAGAGATATAAAATTATACATTTAAGAAAATATTTTCTTATTTTTAGCTATTGGATTTTTCTTGCTAATGTTTTATTGTTTTCATGAATACCTCCTCACTTTTGAAGATTTTATAAATCTAATTTTACCCAAAGTATCAGTAATGGACTCTGACCTCCTATGATCCTTTTTCAAGAAAGACAAATGAACATCTTATTTTTATCTATCTTGACGTTCTTGAAAGTTATCCTTATCTAACTTCATCTTTGTCTTGGCATTCATGTGAATTTTGGGCTTCTTTAATGGAAACTTTCATCTTATAAATTATTCTTTTCAGCTCAGTTGTAAAGTTTACGATGAACAATTTATATAAATAATTCTATCTGATTTTCACTTTATTCGTTGTAGTGAAATTCGATTTTAGCGCCTTGTCTTTAAAGATTGAATTCAAGTCACAACCATTCAAAATCTAGTGAGCGGCCATGATGAATGTCACCTGATATAAATACCGCACATCATCATCTTCCATTTCATTCATAATCATAAGGTTTCCTTTCTTTTCATTTTTTTTTTCTTTCATTCATTTCCTTCAAGTCAAAATCAATTTTGATTTTGCCTTTGTCGACGATTCTATTTAATTTTACTTGGCTATTGGCAACTGAGGTGGAATTGTCTGCATACAAGAGGTTATTGACATCTTCCACACCATCGTAAACATTTTCCTGGCCACTTATGTCAGTAAAAATCTCCTCTGCGTTTCAGTTAAATAGTTCGGAACACAAAATAAAACTTTGATAAACAGCCGCAGGTTGAAGAAATTAACTCATCACTGTTTCTTTCTTTATTTATGATACACATTTTAATTGGATGAGAATATTGTATCCATCTGTCAATTAGATTTATTTAAAAATCCACTATAATATATATATATATATATATATATATATATATATATATATATATATATATATATATATATGTGTGTGTATAAAGAATTAATGCATTTTATTTAATAATCCCACATATCTGTATTGCTTTAGACCCTTATTTTAAACGGTATGTTATTTCGTCTACCGGCCTGATCATTTGAAAAATCATATTAAAGAAAATGCGCCCAATGAATCGAACTTGCGTCAACATTTACAAAGTATTCTTTAAAGGCAAATAGAACCTTGCTTGATTAGGAAGCTTGTCGTAGCGGAGTGGTCAAGGCACGTCGGATCAAACGATAGTTTCACCCGCAAAGGGAGAATCGGGTTTGACTCCTAGCGGAGGGTGCATTTTCCTTGATAAGATTTCTCGAATGTCCAGGTCAGTCAACTAAATAAAATACTGTTTTAAACAAACGGAACGTCTGCTTAAATATGGGCATCCACTAAAAATAACCCATATATATATATATGACAAGTATAAAGTGTTTTGTCATATAATATATCTGTATTCTATATATATATATATATACACACACACACACATATATATTACTTTTAAAATATATATATATATATATACACACATATATATATATATATATATATATATATATATATATATATATATATAAATTATAGAGTAAATGCTCCGTTTTCTAATTAAACAGTATTACATTTACCGGTCTGAATGTTCGAGAAATTTCGTAGAAAATATGTACTTCTTCGACAGGAATCGAACATGTATCCCTAACTGGAAACCATCATTTGATCTGATGGGCTGTTAAACATTAAACCACAAAGAAACGACTGGTTAGCAAAATCCAAATTACTGTTTATAAACAACAAATCTTCGACGATCTTTCCCGAACGATCATATCTGCTCACATGGTTAGTAGGTAGTGAGAAGTAAGATACATAATCACTTCAGGTGAGTCCTCTGGTAAGCTAATCTTTATCCAGATGCCATAGACTATTAGTCATTGTACCTCATCTAACTTAATAATACTGTAATATAAAATGCAAATTGGTGGGGGGGGTGGGGTATTTGTAAACATGGGACATCTAGTAGGCCACTGTTTACCCAGATTCCATAGACTATCAGTACGTGTACCTAGTTTAACTCCATAATACTGGAATATTAAATCTAAATAGGGGCGGTTTATATGCAAATT
>CAHIKZ030000064.1:1397500-1400000 GCA_903632075.3 Acanthosepion pharaonis | reverse complement strand
ACCATAGAAATATTTCTAGAAAAGCCACAGGGAAGCTACATTACGGCAGTGGGAAAAGGAGTGAAGCCGAGATGTCAGGTCATGTCCATTGCAGATTCTGTTTGGGATTTTATCAAGACGAGCTGTAACTTTAACATTCAATACATGGAGGAATGGTAGATTTATAAATATGTAACAGAAATTATTTCGATAAAAATTGTCTAGCACGACGCAGTGAAAAAATAAAATGTATATTGATTTTATACACTGAATATTCATGTGTATTTTAGTTTTCTTGGGTGACAGCTGCCTCGGGCTACTCCTCTTGGAAGGGGTCGTAGTAGTTCTTCGTAGGTATCGACAGGTGGGAACAATGGAAATGAATAATACTGGGCGTTTGTTGATCGGTTTATCACGTTTTTCTTAATAAGATTTGAATAACGTAATATTTACATTGTATAAATATATTGAGCATCGTATTAAAAAAAATCAACATTAGATAGCGTTTGGCTGAATTATATTTCATTTGAATGATTGTTTCCAGTGCGCTTGCGCGCACACACACAAACATATATATATATATATATATATATATATGTGTGTGTGTGTGTGTGTGTGTCTGTGTGTGTGTGTGTGTGTGTGTGTATAAATTATTTTCAGATAGAGTGTGTCTGTAAAGGAAAAAAATAAATAAAAAAGACAAGGGAAAAACTATTGAATATATATATATATATATATATATATATATATATATATATATATACTTATCATGCAGCCTGATTATAAAAAGCATTTACTTGATGTGTGTAAATAAAGACGTTTTACCAATGCATTTTGTCCTCTGATGGACCTTATCAACGTAAATGTAAGGATTTTCTTTATGCATTTTTATTGCATTAATAAAGGAAGAAAAAAAAAAACATCATAAGGTTTTCAAAATATTTAAATTTACCAATACACTGTGTATATATATATATATATATATATATATATATATATATATATATATATATATATATATATATATATATAATATATATATTTTGTATATATATATTTTGTATATATAAATAATATATATATTTTGTATATATATATATATAATATATATATTTTGCATATATATATATATAATATATATATTGTGTATATATATATATATAATATATATATTTTATATATATATATATATATATATATACGTTTTATAATTTATATATATGTGTGTATCGGGCACTTCGACCTGGTTTAATAGTTAACAATCTTGCCTTGCTAGATTAGTTACGACTGAATAGTGAGTTCGATCCTCACTGGGTGCCCGGTATATTTGGCCTCGTGCCACATCTAATCCACGCTTAGATAACCACCATATATATTTGTGTTATTATATATATATATATATATATATATATATATATATATATATATATATATATATATATATATATATATATATGTGTGTGTGTGTGTGATAGGTAAATTGTCGCCATTTTACATTTTTAATTTCTTGCTTGGGCGTTGTTTGTTTTTGATTTTGTCGACTGCACAGTATAGCAAGGTCAGTTGGGCACCGTCTGTGAGAAAAAAAGTGCTATGACACAATTCACTCGGCCAGAAATTTGGAAACGACATGCTGTACTGCTTGGCATTCATGCTGGAAGCTCCAGCACAAACATTTCAGACTGTTTGGGTGTCAATTTGAGGACAGTGTAGATGATTCGGAAAGAGTTGGATGAGTTTAATGGTGACTACGAAGGTACGGCAGTTCAGAAAACTTACTCTGATCGTTCTGATGAGAAAAGAAATCACGAATTTGTTGGTGAGAGCCTCAGACTTAACACGGAGGCCTACATCAAGTGCCCTGAGGAGGTAGTGATGCCCTTGGTCAAAAGAGTGACTGCTGGAAGACCCTATGTCTGGCAACAGGACTCTGCACCATGACACACAAGAAGGAGGCTACCTAATTCCCCAGACTGCAATCCCTTGGATTATTATGTGCGGGGCGCAGATGGGCGAAAAACCAACAAAACTCCTTGTAACACCAAATATGAACTGAAGGAAAGGATTATGGCAGCATTCACCAACTCAAAGGATACCATCCAGAAGAATTGCAGGAGATTCCGATGTCGTCCCCAGATCTTGGTTGAAGCCAATGGCGATTTTATTGAATAAATTTACTCTTTAAAATTTCAAGATATCTTTGTGTAATTTTGGTAAATATATCTGTTAAAATGAGATGTCAGTGGTATTTCCATTTTTGCATAATTTAGGCGACGATTTATCCATCACACACTGTATATATATATATACATATATATATATATATATATATATATATATATATATTATGTGTGTATTTAGGCAGCAATTTTTCATTGATGCATGCTTCATTAAATAATATAGACAAGTTTTGTCTATTTATTTTAAGTAAGTTCCTTTCATATTGTCTGATAAGCTTAATAACATTATCATTGAAAGAGGAAAGGAAATCACCATATTGATACATGTTTAAATCCTATCT
>CAHIKZ030000064.1:1337500-1392500 GCA_903632075.3 Acanthosepion pharaonis | reverse complement strand
TTGTCATATCTGGGCAGGAGCTGCCAAGACCTCACTCTCCAGTCTTGATAGAATCCAAAAGCATCTCCGAGTCCTTGTGGGCGACGAATTATTTTCCACCCTCCAACCCCTCTCCTATAGGTGGGATGTGGCAAACCTCTCGCTGCGCCACCATTACTTCCATGGAAAGTGCTCGAACGAAGTACATTGTCTGGTCCCGCCAAGGCAAACCTTCACGGCAAGAGCACACATTGCCACTTACATTAGTAGCAAACCATCTATATTCGCTTTATATGACATCGGGGAGAAGTAAGTTCAATTCGAGCAGCTTCTTCCCGTGAACGACTGACCTGTGGAATCGATTCGCAAGAGAGTCGATCTTAACCTATTCAAGGCTAGGGTTAATCGTTATATCCTTCACCTATACACACAAATGACCTCCTAACATAACCGTCTGCCTCGAGTAACCCCCAGGCCTTGTAAAGGGTGACTCTCACTGTAAAAAGAAAGTAATCCATTTTAGGCCTGATCTGGCTCTTGTAAAGTCAAAAAACAGCAGGAAGAATCAGATACTTACTAGAGCGGTGCTAGGAACCGACCATTTTTCCAGCATCTTTAGCGATGGATCGTATGTATGAGTTCCACTTGAAGACTGGGTAGAATTTAAAGACGAATAGCCGATCAAGGCGCAGGGCCTCCCCGAGGGCACATCTATTTATCGTAAATGGTGGTAACTAGATTGGCGATGACGGAATGTAACTAGTTCAGTTTTTGTTATGGTGAAACACACCTATTCTATAGTTAATAGACTCTCCCACCTAATATAAGTAGGAATAGTAAGAGAAACGAGGGCCAGTCGATGTCGGACAACCGGCTGAACGGTTGAACTCTCTGAGGAACCCGAACGAGGCTACGCCGAAGAGCGGAGTCTCGTTCGGGGAGGTAAACCGACCCTGAACCCGTTTATACGGGTTCAAAGGGTATATTTTTGGGCCGACCCCACGGGCTCGGAGATCCCACGTTAAACCAACCTTGTGCCACATGATACCCTCGTTTGACTAAATACTAGTCGATGTCGGACAACAGTCGAACTCTCTGCCTTCGGGCAGAGACGAACTCGGACGAGGCTATGCCGAAGGGCAGAGTTTCGTCCGGGGAGGTAGACAGACTCGATCCCGTTTATGCGGGGTCTACGGGGATTTTTTTGCCGAGCCTACGGGCTCGGGAACCCCACATTAAATTCGGCCTTGTGCCACCTGTGACTTCGTGGGGCAGTTACTAAATAGCGTCGATGTTGGACGACAGTAGTCGACAGTTAGTCGAATACGAAAGTAGTCATCGACCACAACAAGATTACTCTGCGTAATACCTATTATATCAAGTTCCTAACGTTTTGTACGTCGAACCTATTTAAGACTGATTTAGTACAAATACAAGCCTCCACTGGGAAATAACTCCACAACAGTTTTCGAGGCAATGAATGTAACCAGCCAGTTTCCACCCCTCCACTACATCGGATGAAAGATCAGCTGGTCATCACGACTAACCGTAAATTCGAATTCAGCTCGCTGATACATTACCAACACACCATGTTTGAAATTAGGTGAGTTTAAATAATAAATCATTTCAACAGAAACATGTATTTTTAATGGAGCTCGTCTTGTTTCCTCCTTCAATATCCATGTAAGCTTCAACAACTATCCTTTATTTATTAAAATTCATGAATTAAAATCGAAAGAGAGAAGAAGCAGGTGTCATTGCGAGATCAACAGGAATTTCTAAATTGAGAGAAATAGCAAAACATACGGATTAAAAAAAATGTTCTGCAATTCAAAAAAAAAGTGAAGTCTGAAAACGAGGTTTCGGATGAGATAAAATATTTTACGATTTGGAAAAGACGCCATTTTGAATACAAAGCGGAGTTTGGTGGGTGGTAGGAATTAATTATGCAAGAAAGATTAACTATTGATGATCGTTTTAACAATTGGAATACCAGACATTCAGAAACAACCTGTTGAAGAGAAAGCAACAGACATTTTGTAGAGAGATTTGCAGGCATTTTGTATTATTAATTATACAGGATTATGAAAACACGGCCTTTATGCGTTTCAGATAAGGAATTACTGCTGTTTAAACACTTTTAGAGGAATTTATTATTAATCGTATGGTTCTTCTGATTTCTAACTTCATTCCTGTCATTATACAGAGTGCGTCAGAATTTCCTTCCATATTTTAAAGGTTAGCGAAAAGACCAAAATATCTGCTATTAAAAAATTAATTTCACTCTTGTTTAAATAAAGGCTACAGTTTTTATTCATTTCCGTTTTAAAATGACTTCCTCCAAATGGTTGTCTCCATTCGCCATACATACACTGTTGTATACGATTTCTAAAGTTTTCCATCACCCGGAATACGGAGCGCTTCGAGGTCTTCCAGGTGGCTTTAAACGCTGAATCTATGGCTCTTAAATGTTCAGCCCATAGCAGTATCGATTTTCTACGCGGAACAACTTCATCCCGACGCAACATTAAAATGAGCGCGAAAAGAATCTTGCGTTGCAAATCACTAGTTTTAAAAAAACGTTTCAACAGCAATACGCACGTCACGATGGTAACTGATGGTAGCTGAAATGGAAATTGGTAAAACATTAGCTAGATGGAGACATTTTTTTTTTCGGGAAAACAGGTTTCTCGAGTCCAGTAGCTGTTTCCAGTAATGGGTGTCATTCCTAACCTTTTCTTTGAAATAGTGTGGAATTTCAATATCTTGATTATGTCCTGATTTACTCTTCGAGGTTCACTAATTTAGGTCTTCCTGCTGTTACCAGTCTTCAAATAATATGGTTTCTGTTATTTGCTACAGTTCTTTGTGATTCTGTCGCGCCAGTCCACAAGGCTAGAAGATGGATGGTGGGTGTGCGGTTGGGGTAACAGATAGAAGCTTTGAATTAGAAATCGGAAAGCCGGGTTCAAATTACTGTCATGTTCGTTATATTCGCTTAAGCATAAATACCCTTGAGAAAGGCATGAATCATCCCCTCCCTCCAGCTATGGATTAAAGAGTAGTTCTTGTATCTGGAAAAATCATTGTTATTCTCAAAGACAATCGTTAAGGCAATATTCACTCATAAATAATGAATTGGACGTATAATCCAAAATATGTTTTGGCTTTAAATAACCCACAACGTTGTGGTAAACCGTAAAAAAACAAAGCCGAAGAAAGATGGCCCTTGTTAAGACCTACATCCTTCATTTACTCGAAGGCAAAAGTCTGATTAACTTTCTTTCCCTCATGGTTCTCCACAACTTCCTATTATTTTTAGTTCTAAGCAATGTTTGTCTTTTTACTCTCCCTCCTGCTCTCTTTTCTGTCATCTATTTACATAAGCTTATTAAGTACGCTGATCATGGCTCTCCACAACTTCCTATCATTTGAAGCTCTAAGCAATGTTTGTCTCCTTACTATTTCTCCCAGTCCTTGTTCTCCTACCTCTTTCTGTTCTGCCATCCATTTACACAAATTCATTAAGTAGATTGATCTTGACTCTCTACAGCTTCCTATCCTATTTAGCTATAAGCAATAATTGTCACCTTACTCTCCCTCCCGCACTCTGTTCCGCCATCCATTTGCACAAGCTTCTTAGGTAGGTTACTTGCTGTTATTTTCTGTCTCTCTGGCCCTCAATATGATCTGTGAGTGTCAGATTCTTCCAGCCTTCTTTCCTCTTTAAGCATTCTACAAATTTCAACCGTTTCGTTCAGACAGAAAGTATAGGTGTCCTTTTTGTTTCCATTAACCTTAAGGCGATTATTAATATGTGAAAAGTGAGAGGGATTTTTGCAGGATGGAGTTACTAGCCCCATGTTTTACTCCTTGACTGGTGAGCAACCAAGACACAATCTTCCCTACTATTTTAACGTACAGATGGAAGGAGAACTTGCACGTAAATGAATGTGAGGAGGTCAACTGTTTGGCTCGCTGATTTACCATTCCAAGTTGCAAACTATTATGCCACCTGTAGATTCATTTTATGAATGGAAATGCATTGAAAATCAAAAAGAAAGGGATTGTCAGTGGTCGCGAATTAATACATATTGCTAATAGAATATAGATGTTATGTATAATGTTATTGAATTGATAATTATTTACTATAAGAGTACATTGAAAATCAGGAAGCATAATGAAAGTATATTGCTAATGTTTTTACTATAAGAAATGCATAAGAAGGCGGGGATTGGTCAGGAATTAATACAAGTATTACTGACAAATTTGATGAGCTTGCAAATGAGAAAATACGTATTAAATTAAAAAAAAAAAGAGCTTTGGATTTGTCATCAAAATATTTCTAAATCAAAGTAGACAAAAAGAATTTTGAAATTCTTATCTATATTTGATTTTAAACAGATGATATTTTTTTAAAAGACTAAAGACAAAAATTGGAACATTATTAATTTCCTCGGCGTAAATTTAGAAAACAAAAAAATTAGGTCTCTCTGTCCTGATCTTCAAAACCTGAGATCACAGCAAAATGAAAATATCGATGTAAACAAAATCCTTCGTTTTTTTTGTTGTTGTTTTTTTGTTGTTGTTTTTTACATCTTTGTAGTCGAAGGTTATACAAGCAAATTTTGTTGAAAATATCTTAGATTAAAAGAGACGCGAATATTGATTATGCAAAATATTTCTCCTATATCAGATACACTTAATTCATTCTAAACATTTGAAATTAAAATAAAGGTTTGAGTTGGTCTTGAATTCTATTAGAAGAAGCAGAACTTTAACTATATCACAATTTCATCTACATTTGCTGATAACACAACCATTTATTTATTCCTGTCATTGAATCAGAGTGATTCTATAACGTCAAATTGGCAACTGATCTAAAAAAAATGATCGACATTCTGTTGTTAACTGTGGCAAGGAATGGCTTGTTAATTTTAACGACTCAAAAACAAAACTCTCTCGCCTGAGAGAACCGTTCATGTCTTCCATCATCATGACTGATGCTAATCTCCAGAAGAGTAACTCATTTCTCTATCTCGGGTTAACATTCTCGGCTGACATAAAATCGTGGAAAGATTATATTGAATTCATTGCTAGGAAGGTTTGTTCACTGTATCGTGCAAGACAATTTTTCTCACCAGAATCTATCTTATATATTTATAAGTCTACCATTCGTCCTCACTTTGAATATTGTTACCACATTTGGTCTGGGGTTGATGCTATATATTTAGAGTGTCTTGATAAAATCCAAAGAGGAATCTGCAATATTATTGGTCTTGACCTGGCATCAAAATCATTCTGCCAATATTAGAATATGATGAAAGGGTACATATAAAAATGATTTTCAGAACTGCTAACTTAGACAATATTGGGAATGGTATTTTAGAATATGAAGAAAAGATTTCTCGGCTTCACTCTCTTCCCCACTGCCAGAATGTAGCTTCCCTCTGCCTTTTCTATAAAAGTTTTCATGGTAATTGTTCGTATGAGCTTTCCTCTATAATACCTAAAATTTATGAATTTAAGCGCAATACTAGATTATCGACAAGTTCTCATCATTTTACAGTTGAAATTGTTAGATGCAACCGTAAGTTCTATGCTAACAGTTTCTTCTATCGCACTTCTTGCTTGTGGAACTCTCTTGCTTGCCATTCAAGTTTGATCTTCAAAAATTTAAATACTATGTCAATCGTTATCTTCTGTCTTCTTAATTCTTGTTCTTTTATTGTTCTCTCTCCATAATAGTATATTTTCTCATATTCCCTAACGGTCAAGTAACCCCTTGCATCTTAGTGACTTTATTCCCTTGCTTGGAGCGAAATTTACAAGTTTAACATTCATCCACGCTTTGAAGATTGCTGCCACATCTGTTCTGATGCTGTTGTTATATAAACTGCTATTTTTTAATCGTCTGAGAGAATCCATTTTAACCATTCATCAGCATGGCGGATGCCAACCTCCTGGAGAGTGACACATTACGCCTTTTCAGACTAACGTTTTACGCTGAGATGAAGTGGAAAGAGTAGATTGAATCAACTGCTAGTCTGCAGCTAGGAAGATTTGTTCACTGTATCGTGCAAGACAATTTTTTTTTACGCCAGAATCTATCTTACATATTTATAAGTCTAACATTCGTTCTCACTTTCAATATTGTTGTCACATCTGGTCAGATACTGATGTTATATATCTAGAGAGTCTTGATAAAATCCAAAGAGGAATCTGTAATGTTATTGGTCTCGACTTGGAAGTGTCAAAATTATCCATAGTTTTTGTTGTCCCAAGAGCTTTCGGACACTTCTTTAGCCATTTTCAAGGTTTTATTTATTTATTTATTTATTTATTTTTTGTTGAGTGTTGTTAACTTCATTTCATGGTTGTTTTTTAAGATGTAGTTGCGTGATGCCTATGTAGTAGTAGCGTTTATTTCAAACCTCGGGAAAGGAACATGGCTGAAATTCGATTTGACGCCCTTCTATTTGAAAATAAAAACATTTTAACACATTATTTCACGTTATTTAGCAACAGAAAAATGTGTTAAAAGTTTGTTGTTTTTTAATAGAAAGACGCCAACTCAAATGAGCAGGTAGAAAAGGAAATAGGTTTGTTTGTTTTGTTTTACGGCACATCAACCACAATGGGTTAATTAATGCCGACAAGATTTTTATTGCTGGTAATTGTTTTGTTCAAAAATATATTGCTGGTAATATTTTTTCTCCAAAAAATGTATTGCTGGTGATAATATTTTTCTTCAAAAATTCATTGCTGGTATTAAAACCGTTTTTTACAGTCATGGTGTTTTGGCCCCAGTTTGGGGGTTAACTGTTTGCCCATAGCTGCGACCCTAACAGATGCTACCACCCCAGATCAGGGTGGACCTGAGAACACCAGCAATTAAGGGGTGGTTCCACGCTCCTCAAAACCTCCTGTCCAGGGGCCTTGCTGTTGGATATGGTTTATCATCTTACCCAGGACGCCTCATTTGGAGGGGGGTCTTACCCCTTTGCAGGAGTGCAGTCTGCGTATTCTGAAGCCGCAACCGACAGGTCGGAAGGAAATAGGCAAGACAATTTAGAAAAAAATGGAATGTACTTCAACCAAATCTCCATTGTTGGGAAAGAACGTTACCATCGTTAGTCATATGAATGCTGGATTTTTAATTCTTTAACTTTGTTTTTTAGATGTGATTTTACTAATATTATTTCAGTTTTCATTTACATATTTATTTGTTTTAAGATTTTACACATCCCCCATTTTAAGAACAGGTGATAAGCTGAGGAAGCCGAGTTGTATATTAACTGTATGGGATTTGTAGATTAAAGCTTTTTCAGGTGAATATAATTCACCCTGTTGGAGATATATTGATAGAGTTATGATCTATTGTTAATCTGTAACTAGGCTTCTTCTCCTGGTCTTCTTTTTTTAAACAATTCAACCCAAGTAAGGTGATAATGCCACTAAAACGCAAGGGGTTAGTAGGAATTAAATAGAATGAAAATACTTAGAACAGGGTTTCTTAACCTCTGTGCTATGTACCTCAAGGGAGTCATGGGGTTTGGGGTGGGGTCTATGAGGATATTTTTTTATTTACAGCTGTGGGAAAATGAAAAGTAATTGCAATAATAATAAAGAATTTAAAAAAAAACGAAATATATTTTCCCATGATGCTAGTAATAAAGGATTTTGGTCACCTGGAACAGAACTACACTCCCTTCCACTTTCCAATGCATAGCGTCCGGGCGTGTCTTGCAGGACCTTCCCCCGATAAAGAAAGTACAACCTCTACTTTGGTCATTCCAACTCAGCGCAAAGCTAACTTGAGCTCAACCATTATAATCATTCTTATCATTACTTACCCTAACTTACTTTTTGAACTAAAAAAGAAAAAAAATACCGGACATGTATAAGACCCATTGATAAACTTTGTTATGCTACGGTTTATATATATAAAAAAAAAAAAACAAACGAATAAGTTGTCCTTAGAAGAAAACAATTTTTTTTCTTTAATTGTTTATATGTGAATACGCACACACCTACAAGGCACCAACACGTAAACTTTAAATTTCATACATATCTTACAAAAATGGTTGGGCCCTTATATCGCTCCAGAAAATACCTAATTCTACTTGCCATGTTATATCTTTACAAGTGTCAGATTAACCCAAAAATTAAGTATTACTGTCTGTTGCTGCACAATCTTCTCTCGATGAGATTTCAAAGACATTTATTTATATGTGCTTGTATGCGATGAATTAATTTCCATCATAAAACTCCTTTCCCACAGACGCAATTTTTTTAATCATTTCACCCCAAGCAAGGCAATAAAGCCACTAAGACGCAAGGGGTTACTGAGTGTTAGAGTATATGAGAAAAACTACTACTAAGGAGAGAGGATAATAAAATAACAAGAATTAAGAAGACAGAACATAACGATTGATTTTGCATTTACATTTTACTCGTTTCTCTCCAAGCAAGGTAATAAAGCCACTAAGACGCAAGGGGGGGGGGCTCAGAGTGAAATTATATGAGAAAAAGAAAAAAACATTATTAAAGAGAGTTAACAATAAAAGAACAGGAATTAAGAAGACAGAAGATAACGATTGATATTGCATTTAAATTTTTGAAGTTGACTGGGAAGCATTCTTATTAAAGAAAAAAGATTTCCCGAACATTCATCTCGGTAGACAAAATTAAATAAATATACTGTTTAATAAATAAATGGAGCATCTACTCAAATACGAGTATCCATTAAAGATAACACTTAAAGTAATAGAAGTATGTGAGATTGATAAAAAATCCAGTCTAAAATTATCTTTGCTTACGTTTGGGTACAAAACTGTGCAGATACGAAAAATTACGCTTAAAATCATATATATATGAAGAAATATAGTTTTAAGGTGTGGTATATTTATGGGACAAAGTGCTCAATATCAGAGATAGAGCGTATGTAAATATAAAAGTGAACATTGAAGTCAACACTCAGAGGTGACAGGCTGTTTCATGCTAGAACGTAATCATAAGGTCACATGCATTGTGTTTTTCTCGACTATTTATATATTATATACGGGTCAGTGTTGCATTGTGGGTAGTCTATTGTAACGGATATTTTGTCAGGAGTGGTTTGTTAATTTGCTTATTATTTACGTTATTTATTGATTTGGATTATTTTATTTTACTTGCGTTTGCTTATTTATTTTTTATTTTATTTATTTTTATTTATTCTTTTCGGTTTTTAAGTAACGTAGTAAAAATTTGTTGTCGTGTCAGCATTTTGAGATGAGTTCTGATCGTTTATTTAGTAGTTTATTTTGATCTGCGAAGGTAATTATAACTATTCTTTCTCAGAGTTTGCAGTTTTGGGGATTAATTATTGTAGGCTGCTGTTCTTTTCTTTATTTTCCATTATATATATATATATATATATATATATATATATAAGAAAGAGAAACAACCCACGGCTTCTAAAGTGCACGTTTTCCACTGACATGAAGTGGACCGACTATATCGAGTGAATTGCTACGTCTGTTGCGAGGAATTTTTGTTCACTGTATCGTGCCAGAACATTTTTCTCATCGGAATGCATCTTGCACATTTAGAAATCTACCATTCCTCCGTGTATTGAACACTATTACCATATCTGTTCTGTCGCGCCTGCTGTGCATCTCGAGATTCTTAACAAAATCCAGAGAAGGGTCTGTAATTGAATTGATTCTAACCTGGCATCTCGTCTGCGGTCACTTTCTCATCGACGTGACGTGAATTCCCTCTGTCTTTTCTGCAAATATTTTCACTGGCTTTTTTTTCCTGGTGCTCCGGCTTTAAGCCTGATACTAGACTGGCAACTAGGTCTCACCGTTTTACTGCTGAACAAGTTAAATGCAAGCGCTATTTCTACTCGAACAGTTTTCTTACACTTGCAACCTGTGAAAGTCTCTCCCGAATCCTTGCTCCCTGATAACTACAATCTTCAACAATGCAACGTTAATCGCCATCTTGTCTTCTTGAAACCTATTTCTTTTTTCCTTTTTTAATCCTCCCCATTTTCAATCTTCTCATTCTCTTTTACTCTTTGTAACTTCCTGCGTTCTGGTGGCATTGTCGCCATGTTTGGAGTGAAATTATTAAAAAAAAAAAAAAAAAAAAGAAAAAGAGAAAGTAAAACCATAGTATACACGTACCGATTCCATTCTTCACCAATAGGAAATAAATTTACCCATAATGCAATAGACGAGTTTTGCAACCCAATCGAAAATATAAATTTAAATGTAAAATCACAAAAAGAGAACGTTGGTTTATTCACCTGACTTTTGTCTTTATTTTCGATGCAAGAAAAGACCAAATATTTTAGCAATGAAAAGTTCAGCTCAGATTCTTCTTTTGAATGCTGCGTCTCTGCAAAACGTAGGCTCTCCACAACTTCCTGTCTCTCGTGCCGCCAAGCAATGTTTGATATTTTACCAACCCTCTTTGTTAACCGTCTAAAGATATTTTAAGGTAAAAATAGTTTCTTTAGACCAGTTTTCGCCTTCACGAAATGACTATACATGTATTATTCATTGTTCTTGTAGATGACATAGACCTCATTTAAATACATTTAGTATCAGTAGTCATTCTAGTTCGATAATTCTGTGCTGTGTCCCTTCAGGACGTAGCCGAACATGGCTCTCCATATCTTCTCTCCTTTGTAAGATTTAATAAGGTTTGTCTTTTTGCTATATCCCCTAAACCCTGTTCTGCAAACCATTTACCTGAGCTCATTATTCGCTGTTTGTTTCTCTTGCCTTGACGATAATCTGTGAGAGTGAAAATCTCCAAGCTCTCTTTCCTCATTAAGTGTGCTAGAAATTTCAACTGTCTCTTATAAGCCATGCTGTATTTTCCAGTTCCTGTTTAGCCTAAACGTTTTGTCATAATGAAAACGAACAATGACGGATTTTTTTCCTTTTGTTGAATAGTTATGGTTAAGAAAAGATGCTAATCAATTTTCTAAAAATATATATAATTATTTCAAGAATCTGACGTTATTTCATTATTAAATTAGCTGCATTTTTACCAAATAATCTTACAAAATCAGTCGACGTTGAAATGTTGTCTTTGTTTAAAGTAGCTGAGAATTAGGAATGTCCTAGTTAGAGAGAGTATCAAAGGAACAGAAGACTAGGTAGGGAAAACAAAAAGTGGTTTATTAAATACTTACACACAGAATAGAAAAAAACTTGAGTAAATCGACTACTCCTCAAATCCTACTCTAATGTGGCTACTTGCCATATTTATAAGTAGGAAGAGTCCATTGTCACAGTAGTAGGGAAGAGCAGGAAGTATGTCGAGTCCTACTCTGCAACAGTTGGTTGTTTTAGTTCAGTGGCATATCAACCTGTATGGATTATTTAATGCTGAACTCTAAATATGAAAATTCAAACTTTATAATTACTTCAAGAGACTGATGTTATTTCATGATTAAATTAGCTGCATTTTTTTAACAAATAATCTTACAAAATCAAATGAGGAGTGAAAACTTGTTTCTCCTTAACAAGAAATGAAATTAATCAAAACAAATTGTTTTTTTTTCTTTTATTGACACTATATGCCATGTTTTCAAATTTACTATAAAGTGTGTTCATTGTCATTTTGCTATAAAATGGATTGTTGGTCAGTTTATTATAGAAGTGTATTGTTGGTCATTTCTACTATAAAATGTATTGTTGGTCATTTTGCTTTAGATTCCTAATTAAGTTCCCTAGAAATTTCAGTTGTCTTTTATAAGTCGTTCTGTATTTTTCAGTTCTTGTTAACCTAAACGTTTTGTCAGAATGAAAATAAACAATGATGGATTTTTTTCTTTTCTTGAATAGTTATGGTCAGAAAAAGATGTTAATCAATTGTCTAAAAAATATAAAGAGAAATATTTGTAAAGAACAGGTTGTATGTATATAGAGAGTTTTAACTTAGCTAAAATTTAAAGTTAAACTTTGGATATATGGTCAGTTCGATTTGAATTGGTTGTTTTTGTTTAGCGGTATATCAACACTTCTATGGGTTATTTAATGCCAAAATCCAAATATGATCATTCAAACTTTATAATTTAAGAGAATGACATTATTGTATGATTAAATTATAATTACTTAGCTGCATTTTTTAATCAAATAATCTTACAAAATCAAACGAGAAGTAAAAAAAAATTTTCTTCTTACAAGAAATGAAATTAATCACAGCAAATTTTTATTTTTTTGGCAATGTATACCAATATCTTTAATTTTACCATAACATTTATTGATAGCTATTTTGCTATAAAAATGTGTTGTTGGTAATTTTAATATAAAAATCCATTGTTGGTAATTTTACTATATAGTTATCCATTGTTGGTAATTTTACTATATTTTATAGTTAATAATTTAACTATAAAATGTATTATTGGTAATTTTACTATGAAATATGTGGTTGGTAATTTCGCTATAAAAAGTATTATTGGTCATTTTACAATAAAAATTTATTGTTGGTATTTTTTCACAAAAATGTATTACTGCTCATTTCACTAAAAAATGTATTGGTAATTTTTTCTTAAAAGTGTTTCGTTGGTATTTTTACTATAAAAATGTATTTTTATACTTTCCTAGTGTTTTGATTTTTGTTTGAGGTTCCCTATTTGCCTAACCCGTGCTACCACCATGGGTCAGGGTGATCCTAGGAACAACAATAATTAAGAGGTGTCTCCACGGTCCTCAAAATTTCCAATCTCCTGATCAGAGGCCTTGCTGACGGATGTAGTTTATCGTCATACCCAGGCCTATTTTAAAGTACGAGTTGCATTGTGTCGGATTGTCGGTGACTAAACTCTTTCGTATGTCACCCTTCAAATGAGGTGAAAAGAGGGATTAGGTAAAGTTAGAACGAAATCGGGGGAGAACTCAGAAGAGTCAACGGTCAGCTAACTAGAGGTTGTGTCTCAATAAAAACACCTTGGAGGAAGCAACGGGAAAGCATACCACTATCCTTCCCAAGAAAAATCATTCCTAGCATTACGCAAGTTTTATGTTTTCTTTTAATTGTGTGTGTGTGTGTGTGTGTGTGTGTGTGTGTGTGTGTGTGTGTGTATCAGAAGGCAAGGATAATATTTGTGCTAAAAGAAAGCACTTCCGCGAGCAAGATGTGAAGTGAAAAGAGAGGTATTGTGGGATATTTAAAACAACATTAATAAAAAACAACATTAATAAAAACCAAAAGCGTTGGTATGTCAGAAAATTAAATGTAATGTTTAGCTTCCCTGCATCTTCACTGATGAAAAAAATTTGGTGTCCGGTGTTATAAAAATGAAAACTACCACACATATAAATTTGGCATTTAATCTCCTCTGAAGCCTTCTTAAGCCACACACTTTATCTATCGTCATTTCAACTGATTGAAGCAATCCTGGAACTCCTTTTTTGTAGGATAGCTAACAGCTGATCATTGCATTCTCTTGAATTTCATCGACGTCTTGAAATCTTGTTCCTTTCAAGTGGGATTGGATTTTTGAAGAGGAAAAAATCACAACGGGCGTGATCTGGGGAATGTGCTGGTTGTCGTACCTGGAGAATGTTGTTCTCAGCCAAAAACTGCTGCACAAGTCATGATCGTAAAGAACATCTGTGGTGTTGTGAAACGACCACACTCTACACATTTCCAAGCATTGCTATAAACAGTGGAAGTAAGCGAGAACGTTATAACTCGATGTGCATCCGTGATAAAGTTCCAACTCATGGATGTGCTAAGTAGCTTCACTTTGTCTACTTTAACTCCTTTACAATAGCAAAAGTTCAGATATTTTTTAATCAGAGCGACGTTTTTTATTTCTATGTTCACTCTCTTTCCCTACATATATATAATTCCATAAATAAGAACATTATTATAGTCCGAAGAAGTCCTTTTGAATGATGAAACACATTACATAGAATTTGTTTTCATTTTGTCATTTAATTACCCACCAAGAGAAGACAATAAAAGTTATGGCCATTTCTATGACGCTGATTGCGATAAACGTAATTAACCTCTTTATCAAACTGATTTTGTATTCAATCACGACGCTCCTCAATTGTCTACCATAAACAAAAGCGGCAAATGCTTAAGAGAAGACAAAATAAATTTAAATCAAATTAATCTGAGTCGGTAAAATAATTCCAAGTCTATAAAAACCGGAAGGAGATTAAAATCTGATACGACATGTGACAATTGGAATTTCTGTTGATTTAGTTGTCCACATAACAGCCTAAATCGAAAACAATAAAGAGAAAGAGGGAGACGACATTTTTCTTTTTTATTGCGGCAATTACAAATCATTTATTCAAGTAACAACTGTTTTTTTTTTATCCTGTCTTTAAGCGACCTTTTATCAACAGCACAAAATGAAAGAAAAATAGTCTAACGTCTTCAGACACTGATTTCTTCATTTTTTTCATGTGTCGATTAGTATTTCCTCAAGATATTTCCACAGTATTTTTTATTTGCAATAGAAAATACTGTGGAAATATTGCATAACGTTACACACACACACACACACACACACACACACACACACACACACACACACACACACACACACACACACACACTGTAGGGGAATTATAACTCTGAATAAATAATTATAAACCCCTAACTTTCATATATACAAAATTACTCGTATAAAGAAGAAACAGCGAAACGTGGCAACAACAAAACGGGAATTATTTATTATCTGGTTGTTGTTGCTGTGTTGGAGACATGAGAGACAGTAATACTGAGTAATATTGTGAGTTTGGGGTCAAATGTAGATCAAATATGAATTGAAGATTAAGTAAAGAATACACAGCCTTTCTCATATGTTTTTGTAGATGTGTCTAATGAGTGTCTAGATAATTTAGTTGGAAAATACAAAAAATGTCTGGGGCTTTTTTACCTCGAATTTTTGTTGTGTGTTAAAAGATAAATGTTACTATTATGGCCTAGAAAGGGTAAAAGGAGCCAAAATTTTCGTTGACTCACGTGTTGGTGGCCTGTCCGTGTCGACTGTTTGTGTTTGCATGTGTAAAGGAGAAAAGTGAGGTCTATTCTCATTGGTTTAGAAATGATAATTGTAATTGTTATAATTATTTTATTATAATTATTTTTGATACCATATTTTTATTTTTATTTCTTCATGGACACAACAGCACAGACACCTTTTATATATATATATATATATATATATATATATATATATATATATATATATATTTAGGTACCTCAACAGAAACACGGTACTGTTATGGTAATTTACCCACACACGCGTGGACTTTCCCAGCTATAAATAGGAGCAGGTATTGCCTTTTGGGGAGGGAAGTTTCCAGCAGTCAGCTCTGACAGTCGGACTGAACATTCTTGCGGCAACACTTTCGTTTGTATATGTTTGTTTTACTGTTTCTGTTAATATATTTTTTTAACTCGATTCCTTTCTTGTATCTTTATTTCTGGCCCTAACAAGGCCACAACAGATACCTAAAGTTTAAAATGAATTTTTACAAATGAAAAATATTTCTTGAAGCTTTTATTTTAGTTTTCATTTTAAGCTAATAGATTAAATTTAATATTTCTAATAATCAAAATAAAGGATTTTTCTAGTACTTATTTGTGGAATATTAGCTGATTTAAAGTTTAATTAATCTGATCTGAAAAAAAATATTACTTATTTTTAGCTTAAAATATCGCAGAAATGCATTTTTCAACACGGGGCTATGTTTTTTCTTAAGGTGTTGACAGCTTGACTAACAGACGGAAGTCTATCTATTTTTTCTATGGTAGACATATCTGTAAACATTTTGTGAGCGACTTTTTATATAATTTTTAACTACCCAGTAATCTTTAAAGTTTAGGATAGTAATCTAATGTTTTATTGAGTTTTACGTACTTTGTCTTTAAATTTACTATAGTTATCGCTATTATTTTCTGATAATGTCCTGTATGGACGCCCATATGTACAAAAATCAGCACGTTTATACACACAAAAAAAAACATTCAAAATTCTTTTTAAAATATTGTAGGTCGCTGAATTGTAGTAAGCTTTCCCATTTATGCTTACTAAATATAGTTTTTACTTAGTAATATTATCACATAACCGCTACAAATAAATACAAAAAATTAAAAGATTTAAAACTTTATAAAATAATGAAAACAATTCTTGTAGAAATTCATTATTTATCGAAAAAAAGTCTTATAACAATAATGTCCATAATATATCTTATTCATAAAAGCAATTAAATGCGTTTCTATTTAAATAATGTATTATATTGTTGCATTTTTATTGTACGATTCAGAGCTAATTTTTGGTAATAAGGGATTCTGTTTTACTAAAAGAATGATTAGTTAAATTTTCCAAGGGGTTCAGCGTATAACTAATATAAACTGTACAAAAATTAATTTCTCGAAATTTGGTAAAATTAGATAAGTTTGGTTTGGTTTGGTTTATTTTGTTTTAAAGCATATCAACCTCAATGGGATATTTAATGCCGACAACATTTTTAGGATAGATTCGTATGAATAGTATATGTATTTTTTGGATTAGATTGGTTTGGTTTATTTTGTTTGACGGCATATCAACCTCAATGGGTTATTTAATGCCGACAACATTTTTAGGATAGATTCGTATGAATAGAATATGTATTTTTTGGTTTAGATTGGTTTGGTTTATTTTGTTTTACGGCATATCAACCTCAATGGGTTATTTAATGCCGACAACATTTTTACGATAGATTCGTATGAATAGAATATGTATTTTTTGGTTTAGATTGGTTTGGTTTATTTTGTTTTACGGCATATCAACCTCAATGAGCTATTTAATGCCGACAATATTTTTTATTGCTGGTACTATTTTGTCAAAAATCTGTTTCTAGTAATATTTTTCCTTCAAAATTGTATTGCTCGTAATATTTTTTTTTCAAATATGTATTGCTGGTAATAGTTAACTATTTGCCCACATAGCTGGTACCCTAACAGGTGCTACCACCCCTGGTCAGGGTGGACCTGGGAACACCAGCAAGAGGTGGTTCCACGCTCCTCAAAACCTCCTGATCAGAGGCCTTGCTGCTGGACGTAGTTTATCGTCTTACCCAGGACGCGGACGTAGTTTAACGTCTTACCCAGTTCGAAAAATCAGATAAGTGGGGGAGGGAGTAATAGATGTAAAAAAAAAAAAGAAACATTTGTAAAATAATTTAATTCATTTTTTAATAAGTCCTGAAAGTTTCATTAAAATCTGACAATTATTTGATGTTTGCAAGAATTTCCGAATCAATGTGTTTTTCACCGCAAAAAGATACGCTAAAATGTCCGATACTAATCTACAAGGCAGCAGATGGTTTGAATTTAGAGTTTTTCTTCCCCTAGACTGGCGATGGTATATGGAGGCAGTGCACTGCCCAGACGACATGGCACACCACTCGGCCGTACAGACAAGATTCAAAGGAATACAGAGCATTATATTTGGGGTGGCTTGGCTACAGGTGTTGCCGGAAAGTTGTCATTGTTGACATGCAACCGCTTTCGGGGCTTCACTCCTGGTTTTTTCTCTGGATTTACTTCCATGTCCTATTCCAAGATGGCGGAGGTTTAAAATCAGGGTTTTTCCTTCCCCTAGATGAACTGCTTTCCTGAAATGTCCAGCTCTATTTACCCGACGCAGCTGGTTAAGAGGCGTCAGTTTTTCTACCTTCGCCCATTCACCAGCTTGAAGCTGGACTTAATTGTCAGAGTCTATTTCAAATGCATGCCACGAAAGCATTTTATAAAGTGTGTGCCTATCCCCACTATCACACTATGACAACATTTAGAACATAATGTATATATACATTAAAGTCGCGTGGCCGAATGGTTAGAACGTTCGCTTTCTGACCATGAGACTCGGGATCGAATCCCGATTTGTCTGGAAGGAGACTTCCTGGGACGATCCCAGCGTACGACACCTTTTGGAAAGTGCCTGAAAACCATACCACGGGTTGACCC
Organism: Acanthosepion pharaonis; assembly: GCA_903632075.3. NCBI lineage: Eukaryota > Metazoa > Mollusca > Cephalopoda > Sepiida > Sepiidae > Acanthosepion > Acanthosepion pharaonis. The sequence goes on along the minus strand of CAHIKZ030000064.1, from coordinate 1,374,536 downwards.
AAGCCTTGTGAATAAAATTGGGTATACTGAACCGTCGATAGCCGTGCTAGCACGAAGTGATAAGTCATCGTGACCGAGGTTTTAAGTCTACTGGTGTTGTTCAGATTGTTGATCATTCTAGATAACTGGCTCTCTCCCAGAACCTGTAATTATGTCTTCTCGGCATAGTTACAGTATAAACCACAGGTTGGCTCCGAGGGAGCTAGTTGCCCTTGTAGACGATTATCCTTGAATATGAGTGGCCAGCTTACACTACGTGTTTTAGAAACTAAAAAAAATGAAAGATTTTTAAATATATAAAATTTCAGGTAAACAAAAAAACAAGAAAGCAAAAGAAATTACGAAATAGTTGTACATAAATAAACAAACGCAAATATCGAAAAATTTGCTAATTTTAGGTAAAGATTAAATTTTTTTCAGAAAAAATGAAAATATAAACGGGATTTAAGCTTAAAATACTCAAAGATCGTTATTTGACATATATTCAAATCATTTATACTACCTTTTTGACAGTATTAAATCATATAAATATATCAATTAATTACTGATCAGGGTTTTTACACCTTCGATAGCAACTTTTATAAACAAATAATTAGTTTTCCTACGGGTTTTCCTTTTACCGATGTTTTAGAGTCTCTAAAAAGAGGCCCTTTCAAAAATATTTTGCCCCAAAATATTAGATACATAGAAGATGCTCTAACAATATATCTCCATGACACAACATTACCAGACCTTGTAAATATAACTAATTCACACTAGATTTTACTTTGGAATCGAAACTAATAACGCACTATCGTTCCTAAGTATTATGCAAAGTCGAATCAACAACGACCTTCAATTAAAAGTTTACGGAAAATCTACCAAAAATGACCTCATAAAACTATTCTCACGACTGTAATAGAATAAAATCCGGTGTTATTATAGGATTTTATTTAAGAGCAATAAGAATCTACATCCCCCAGAGAATGAAGAAAAATATATATACCGAACATACTTTTAAAACCTCGAATGTCATTATTTTATCCACAATGCTAGACAAAAAGCATACGAAATCTGCAATAACAAAAATAATAATAATAATAATAATAATAAGAAGAAGAAGAAGAAGAAGAAGAAGAAGAAGAAGAAATTAAATAAATAAAGATATAATGTTAAATACCAACTCCATAACATTGACAATTCAAAACAATATATCCAACCTTAATATTAAATTAATTACAATTACATCCAAAAATATTATGGATCTGATCAGAACTAAAAGTGTCAATAATAGCAATAATTCTGAAGTGAGCATATATAAAATAAGCTGTAACAGTTGTTCCTTATAATATATTGGTGAAACATGCAGAAAATTTAAAAAAATCATAAGACAGAAGTTTTTCATAATGTATCTAATGCATTAGTTATACACAGAAATAATTCCAACCAAAATTTCCATCTCCAAAAATGCTTCCTTATTATGAGAGAAAATAACTTACTAAGACGAAAAATTCATTAATTGTAGTCGCACTAATACAAAACATACGCCCTCGAATATTTCCTTTCTTAAAAGTAATGCTTATTTTCCAAATCAACGTATGACCATAAAAGTTAAAAGACTTAAAAGGCAGGTAACTCATGACCTTTATAATAAAATAAATGCATAAAAAATATAAAATTAAAAAATACATGAAAATGAAATAAATATATAAAAAAAAATCAATATTATCAGCATAAGCATTAATTCACTTTCTTTAATATACTAAAAATTTAGGTTACTTAGCATCCTCCATAGTTTATCTTTGCTTTCGCGATTTTAGGATATTTTGGAACGTTCTCTAATTAAAACTTTAAACGTTTTTGCGTCCTTATGAAACTCTTTTGGGGACCCTATTGTTATAAACTTGTAATCTAACTTCATGAATACAAATGTTGATCTCCAGATGTTTTTAGGCTTTGCCGACCCACTTTCCTGCTAAAGGCAAATTTTGTTGCGTCTGAGGACATTTACTTTTAGTACAAACGTAAGAAGCTGAATACCGCATGTCAAACGCTCCCATAGCTAATTGATATTTACTAATTTAATCTACTCATCTCATCCGTTTCAAGTGGAGATTCAAGAAAGAAATCACAATCTTAAAAAGCTTGCACTTAGTGTATAGATTATGAAGACAATTAAATAAGAAAATATAATAATTTGTACCTTTCCATTAACTAGAGCGTAGGCATTTACAATTAATGCTGCATTCGGATGTGACTTTTTCATAAGTCTTGCTTCTGAACTTGTTTACTTCGATAGTATGTCTAATACAGGTTAATAAAAATGCATTTGTAAAAAGGAAGTTGAGAAAATAGCCATTATTTTCAGCCATTCAATTCAAACCTTAAACAATTCTGAAAAGCATCTTCGTGGGCTTGCCAGCACGAATATAGGGGAAGGTGTCAGTTTAATTACTGTTCATCTTGATTAGATTCATGCGTGAGTAATCAAGAGAAAGGTGAAGTTAACAGACCAAGTTAACGTACCAGTAAGTTTAGAAAAGAGGACGTGTTATTCTGAGATACCCAGTGACCGTAAAGAACTCCGGAGCAACATCAAAAATGTTAATATCAGGAAAATCACTCTACCAGACCATGTCTGTCTTAATAATTCGAAGTCAACACACTCTATTCAATTATAATTCTACAAGGCCATACCAACTTCCGAAGGTTTTCCATAAACGATAATCATTCAGGAACTCCTTCCATATATGAAACGGGCACACTCGCTTTGTTAACTTATGTAAACCCAAATAGTTAGAAAAAAAAAACTTTGACAACACTTCGTGAACTCCGCTGACACTTTACGGTCTCAACCAGAAATTTTTATAACTTCACCTATTATAGTAAATTCACATTTTATTATAAATTTTTTCTACCTTTAGACGCTAAAAAGATTTTGAACAAATCTGTTACCTATTTTCCTTTTCATACAAATTATTGTAAATAAACATATTTACGATTCTTTTTTTACTGTGTACCTACAGAGATGTTAATTTATACTTTTATATGGAAAACTCTCAACAAAATTCAATCGTATACCGTGAAAAAAAGTTAATATAGCTTTTATATTTTGTAAAATGCTTGTAAAATATTTTGTAAAATGTAAATAAAACAGTGTTTCATAGTAAAGCAATAATTCCAGATAATTTGACGTGTCTGTTTACACAGTTGGTGAAAATCAACAAAATATTGACCTCGAATACGAAGTGCATTCCAAAGGGATCCGACTTTATTCTTTCCCGACAAAACCAATGCTGCATGGGCAAAATTATTTGCGGGGAGAGGTGACACCAACCTCCCTGCGCATGTGTAACAATTTGTCGGTAGGTCGCCTCAGTTCCTGGTTGTTACATCTAGAGTACATACGCATAGTGCGTGCTCGTCAGATTTTCATTTTCATGCAAGATGACTGAATGCATCGAGCAGATATGCTGCATCAATTTTGCCAAAGCCATGATGGTAAGTATCATCAAGGTTTTAAGCTATCAAGATGATTCAGCAAGTCTATGGCGAGGATGCCATGAATAAAACCCAGATCCAGGAGTGGTACAACCGCTGCAAATATGGCCACATCTCAATGGAGAGCGATACACGATCAGGCAGGTCATCCACAAGCTGAAACGAGGAGCCGATTGAGAGGCCTCAGCGAATAGTCATGGACGGCCATCGTGTCATAATCCAGGAAATTGCTCACGAAGTGGGAATAAGCACAGGGTCAGTGCATTCTATTTTAACGGGGAATCTGTGCATGAAGAGAGTGTCTGCGAGATTCGTCCCCAATGTGCTGACGGAGCAGTAGAAGCAACCCAGCATAAAAATAGCTCAAGACCTGCTGGACTGTGCAAACCACGACTCAAAGATCATTATCACTTGTGATGAGACGGAAACCAAGTTTCAGTCTTCCAAATGGAAGCATCTGTCGTCACCATGGGCCCCCAAAAAGCACGATATTTACGCCACAATGTGAAGGTAATATTGACCGGTTTCTTTGACTTCCGTTCTATAGTGCATAATGAATTTGCACCACACCGCCAAACAATCAATAAGGAATTCTACCTTCGCCTTCGTGATACTGTGCGCCGAAAGTGGCCGGACATGTGGGCGGCGTAGAATTGGCAACTTCACCAGGACAATGCGACCGCTCATTGCACCCTCATAATCCAAACTTTCCTGGTAAAAAACAACACGTTACTTGTTCCACAGATTCCCTACTCTCCCTACTTGGCGCCGTGTGGATTCTTTATCTTCCCCAATTTAAAAACCACACTGAAATGGGGCGATTTGGGTCGCGAGAGAAAATTATGAGAAAAGCGACGGCGGAACTCCAGAGAAGGCGTTCCAGAGTTGTTACCAGCAGGGTCAGGGTGGCTAGGAGAAAAGTGTATGAACTCCTAAGGGGGTGGGTGGATATTTTGAAGGTGATTAAATAAAATTTGTCTAATGTAGAAAATTGATTTTTTTAATGCCTAAAGTTATCCCAACCTTTTTGAACGCATTTCGTACAATCTTGTTTTTGTTATCACTTTTTCTTTTGTTATATTTCCGGACTTATACACAAGTATTTGCGGTAAATGTCGACTTTCTAATGATGCAACAGATTTGCTGATTCTGCTAGACATCTCCACATTTGGCAACCTTCATCTACCGAGTTTTATTTGTAATTGGTTTTTTGATTTCATTTGTTTGTTTAACAGCATATCAACTCGTTATGGGTCATTTAATGGCAAAATTTAATTTTCTTAGGAGCTTTGAAATGATAAAAATATGATACATATTATTCTACTTTCACAATTGAATACATGGTAGATGATACTCAGCTTTTGTGCATATACATGTTTGTGTGGACATAATTACTAGAGGCGGTGATATATATGATCTATGTTGTTTCGTTGAAATTATATTTTGGAATACACTTTGATTTAAGAAATTGTAAGATATTATCCGAACTCATGTCATGAAAGAGTTCTTTCATGTTGGTCGGTTGATTTTGTTTGGTGGCATATCAACACCTCTATAGGTTATTTAATGCTGAAATATAAACAATTTTAACACAATGTTATGTTTTCAACTACAAATATTAAAGTATATCAAAGTACATAATTTTATACTTTCAGAGTAAAAGTACGTTTTTTAGATATATATTTTGTTGATCATAAAATATATTGTTGGTAATTTTACTATAAAAATGTACTGTTGATTTTTGTTTTGGGGTTCACTATTTGCCCATAGCTGGGACCCTAACAGGTGCTACCACTCCTGGTGAGGATGGACCTGGGAAGGACAACAATTATGTGGTTGTTAAACGGTTCTCAAAAACTCCAATCAGCCGATCAGATGCCTTGTGGCCGGATGTAGTTTATCGTTATATCAGGACTATTTGGGATTGAGCAAGTGACCAACTTGTAGGCACTTGACCATGTACGTCTTTTTGTAAGTTCGTTGGTGGTTTTTGTTTAGCGGCATATCAACACCTCTATGGGTTATTTAATTTTTATCTAAATATTTTGAACACAATTTCATGGCTTCAATTAAATATATTTTGAACAGAATTGTATGACTTCAACTACAGTTAAAACGTATTGTTGGTCATTTTGCTATAAAATTAGGTTATATATATATTATATATATCTCGTTAAACCCCCTGGATCTGTGCCCAAAGAGTTATGCTTCAGCTGCTGATGGCGGCACAGCATCTGTGATGGCTGTACAGGCCCACACGGGTATGACAGTCCCGTTTGCAACGAATGAATGTGAAGACGCTCCCCACCCCAATGTCGCTGTGTTGTTTTCTCTCCGTCGACCACGCTTCTCTCCGGCGGCAAACCTTCGTTTCTCCTCTCCTCGTTTCAACCCTTGGTATAAATCGCGTCTCCAGCGTGAGCGATCGTTGGCAACATCTTCCCACCTCTCGATGTCCATGTTCATCGCCCTCATGTCTCTTTTGCAGACGTAGTTGAAGCGAAGATGAGATCAGTCTCGTGCCCTCTTACCGTTAAAAAATGTATTGTCGGTAATTTTACTATAAATATGTGTCGAACAATCACGTGGTCAAGATAAACACTCAGTTGTGGAGCAAGCTGAGTGAATACTAATTCAACATTGAGGAAGAGAGCTATTTATGGTGCAATGGAGCATCTCATTATGCTAAAGTGGGATAGTCCATTGCTTGGGCTGTGATTGGCTGCTGGTACCTGAGTGGAAGTATTTCTATATAAATACCAGCTTGATTTCTCAGTTAGTTTGCAGGGTTTGTATTAAGTTACAACCTGCTTTATTTTTGTCTGCCAGCTGGACGCTAGCTGGGACTCTTACGCCGGTAAGTGTTGTTTATTGTATTGTTATTCTACATATGTATTGTTGTTAATTTTTATATATAAAAAGTATTGCTGTTATTTTTACTATAAAAATATATTTCTGTGCTATCATAGTGTTTTGTTTTTGTGTGGAGGTTCGCTATTTGCCCATAGCTGGGGCCCTGACAAGTGCTACCACTCTTGGTCAGGATGAACCTGGGAACAACTGCAATTAGGAGGCGGTTCCACGATCCTCAAAACCACCAATCTCTCGATCAGTGGCATTGCTGTCGGTTGTAGTTTATCGTCATACCTAGGAATTTCTCTTTGCGAATCATCCGGGCAAAGTTTAATAAATTGCACAGGATTTGGGATGACATAAAAGTCAAACTCTCCATCTCCGAGAAACACTGAAAAGAAATGCGGCGAAAGGCCAGCCGTGAGTTTGTCAGAATTGTCTAAATGTCAACTGAAGGAAAACAGGTAGCTGAAAATATTTCACAAGGCAGACGTGGCTTTTACAGGTTAGCAGTGAATGTGGAATATCATCTTGATAATTGACAAAATAATATCGACCATTTTAATAAATACATTTTAGCAATTAATTCACTGGACATCTATGATGATTTTTTTTGTTTCTGAAAAATTAACCAGCATTTCCTTTTTCCTTTTTTTTTTTTTTTCGCTATCAGATTTGATTTGTTCGTTTAACAGCATATCAACTCCTTATAGGTCATTTCATTCCGAAATTTAATTTTCTTCTGAGCTTTGAAGTAATAAAAATATGATATATGTTATTCTGCTTTCACAATTGAATACATGGTAGATGATACTCAGCTTTTGTGCATGTACATGTTTGTGTAGACATAATTACTAGAGGCGGTGATATGTGTGTTTTATGTTGTTGTTTTGTTGAAATTATATTTTGGAATACAGTTTGATTCAAGAAATTGTAGGATATTATTCGAAATCACGTCATGAAAGAGTTCTTTTATGTTGATTGGTTGATTTTGTTTGGTGGCATATCAACACCTCTATGGGTTATTTAATACCGAAATCTAAACAATTTTAACACAATGTTATGCTTTCAACTATAGATATTTAGTACATAATTTTATACTTTCGTTTTTTAGATATATATTTTGTTGATCATAAAATATATTGTTGGTAATTTTACTCTAAAAATGTACGGTTGATTTTTGTTTGGAGCTTTGAAGTAATAAAAATATGATATATGATATTCTGCTTTCACAATTGAATACATGGTAGATGATACTCAGCTTTTGTGCATATACATGTTTTTGTGGACATAATTACTAGAGGCGGTGATATGCTTGTTTTATTTTATAGTTTTGTTAAAGTTATATTTTGGAATACAGATTGATGGATGAATGTCATGAAAGAGTTCTTTCGTGTTGGCTGATGCATTGTTGGTAATATTACTATAAATAGGTATTTTTATAATTTCAGTGTTTTTTTTTGTTTTTTTTTGTGGTGGTGGGGGTCACTATTTTCCCATAGCCCTAACAGATACAGGAATAGGGAATAATAGCAATTAAGAGGTAGTTCCACGCCCGTCAAAACCTCCAAACTCTCCCGATCAGGGTCCTTGCTCTTCGCTATCAGAAATCAGAAAATTTAAAACTTACTTCGTATTCATTTTGTTTCTTCCGCCATTAGCACTCCAGTCAATTATATATTTTAGATAAGAAGCCTAGCGTTTAAGGGGCATAAATTATTTATAGATACTATGACTTGCTAGATACAATGACTTAAAGACAAAAAAAACTATTAGATTTTTTGTAGACAGTAATTCAAACAAGTTAAAACAGAAATTCTAAAGGGAGGCGGGTGTATACAATTATGTTCATGTTCATCTAAAATCTATACAATTATGTTTATGTTCATATAAAGCTCAAAATTTGTGCGTGTGTCCCCGCCCGAAACCATGTTTTATTAATTGATTTATTCGTTTTTATGGAAAATATTTTACCTTGTGTTTCTTTTTCTTTTAGTTAAAAGTAGTTTAATGATACATGTCTTACTAATTAATCCATAGATGGGGGTAAAAGGTGGATTCATGCCTTTCCCAAGGGTAACTGCACGTATGTGAATATAATGAACCCAACGAAAATTGGAACTCGAGTCTCCGATTAGCAATTCCGACTCATTATCCATTACAGCATCCGCACATCCAAACTTACAGCGGTCACTCATCTAGATTACTAACCAGGCTCGACGTTGCTTAACTTCCGTGATTGTACGGGAACCGATGTTTTATGGTTATGGTCGTAAACTGCCTGGAAGTATGAAAATTAATTATGTAAACTTTTGTGTGTGTGTGTGTGTGTGTGTGTGTGTGTGTGTGTGTGTGTGTGTGTGTGTGTGTGTGTGTGTGTGTGTGCGCGCACTTGAAACCTTGAAAATTAATTAAACAGATAAACCTGATGGTGTGTGTGTGCGTGTGTGTGTTTGCTCGAAACCCTGGAAATTAATTAAATCTTTTGACTTGGTTATATGTGTGTGTATGTGTATGTCCGATAGAAAGTCTGAAAATTAATTATGTAAACTTGGTTGTTTGTTTGTTTTTGTGTGTGTGTGTGTGTGTGTGTGTGTGTGTGTGTGTGTGTGTGTGTGTGTGTGTGTGTGTCCGCTTGTAACCCTGAAAATTAATTTAATATATTAAGTTGTTGGTTGTCTGTGTGTGCGTCGTTGTAAATATTATGAAAAACTGTGATATGAAATAAATATAGTTTTATCATTTAGATCCTGCCTAACTTAGCAATTATTGTTGAATGACGATGTCTAATTTATATATTCAGCTTTAAAAAATTAAAATTTTAAAAATTACTATTTTCAAATTCACTCCCATTTCGTTCTTTTGTGACCTTTATAAATAAGGAATTGTTTCAGTGATACATTTTATAATTAAAGTGACCAGTTATTCAAATAAACCTAGTGTCTGAAAGTGGTAACGATCTTAGCATTTAAATCGCAGTTTGACTGCCATATGCCGTATATAAAATAAATAACAACCGAAATATTTAAACCAATCGAATTTCCAGAATTACAAAAATTTCACTAATACAAATTTTGTGGCATAGTCAAACATTTCAGACAAAGATACAGTGAAAGGATCCAAAGGGTGTGAGTTCAATACCTGGTTAAGGCAGTGGTGAACTTGGAGAGGCGACATTCCAATCACCTGAAGAGGGCCGGAGCGTACAACGGCCGAAACGTTGTAATAAATATGGCGACAAAGATGAGGGCGATAGTCCGAATAATGTAAATGGTGTACATAACACCTCATCTCAGAAATCTGCACATATACTGAAAGATACAGCTATGTAGCACAATGGATTGAACGAAAAATACTTTGTATGCGCAACATCGGATATTCTATCTATGAAAATCGGTCAATAAATAATGCCTGTTCTAATTTAATTAAAAAAAAACATTAGAATTTTTCTCTAAACTATAAATCATCAATGCCTAAAACCTAGGAAAAAATTACTTGGTTTGGATTATTTTGTTTTACAGCATATCAAAACCTCAATGGGTTATTTAATGAGGATAATATTTTTAGGATAGGTTCGTATGAATAGAATATGTACTCTTTGTAAGAAATCAGTTTTTAGATCAGGCTTCATTAACATATTTTTGTAAAGAGGGTTTTTGTCGAGAGTCAAATGTATTGCTGGTAATATTTTATTCAGAAATTTATTGCTGGTAATAATTTTACAAAAATGTATTGCTGGTATTTTTACTATGAAAATGATTTTTATACTTTCATAGTGTCTTGATTCGAGTTTGGGGGTTAACTATTTGCTACTAACAGGTTCTACCACCCCGGGTCAGGGTGGACCTGGCAACAACAGCAATTAAGAGGTGGTTCCACGCTCCTCAAAATCCCCGATCTCCCGATCAGAGGTCTTGCTGCCAGGTGTAAGTTTATCGTCATACCCAAGACGGGAAAAATTGCGGAATTACTTCGTCTTTTCCTATCTATTATCCTCTTTCAATGAGAACTCATAAGGACACTCTAACGTGGCGTATTGGTTAGCAAGCTTGTCTCGCTAGAACAATTACGACTGAATAGTGAGTTTGATCCTCACTGGGTCTTTCTTTCTGCCTTGTGCCAAATCTAAGCTACGCTTAGAAAATCAACATTATCCTCTTTCAAAATGGCCTGCTTCTCTGGATACACAAGTAAAGATGTGTCTTAGAATTTCTGTTTTGCAAAAGAGAATCTGCTCCAAACTTTTACAGGAGGTTAGTAAATGCTTATGAAAAGACTACACTTGACGTAAATACAATAAGTCGATAGCGTTAATGGCAAAGAGAAAGGAGAAAGTTATCATAGTGACAGGCCCCGCCGTGGCAAGTCAGCTGCTGTTCTGAATGAGGATATGACGAATGATGTTCTAATTAATGCTACTGCAAAACTCTATGGAAACATACAGATGGGCATTTGCAGTTTAGTGCAATTTCTTGGCTGCAAAACGGTCTGTACTAAATACGTTACCAGAATACTGATAAACTCCATGAAGAAACAGTCCAGAGTTGACACCCTCAGACACTCATGCTAGGCGTCTTGAATGAGGCATTCGGATGGAGAAAAATCGTTAACTCGCACAAAGCTAAAAAAAAAAAAAAAAGAAGCAGCCAAAAAACTACTATGCGTTTGCATTAAGGCAGGGGTTGATTTTGGAACTGTGGCATTGCACTCAATTCGAAAATTGGGGTTTCACATTATAAATAATAATAGCAAATATCTTTCCAATTCGTTACCATTTGTTGAGGAAATGGGTTTACGGAAGTTTAAGTTCAAAATCGTAGCACTGGAATTTCATTCCTGTGATCAGTGAAAGCCTTATAGCACAGCCTTATAAAATGTATAATTTACTGAAGCTTTACAAATTGTATATGAAAAAGATGCATAGCATAAGCACATTATTACTAAAAATCATTGTGCCATCAAATAAGACCTTCATTTACTTCAAAGGGAAATTATCCTGAACAATTCAGCTATATTATGACGTAATATACATTGCAGTAGTTTATTGTGATTTTCATTAAACAATTTAAATTTAAAACATTTTGTCTTATAATTTGTGCCCAGCAGTATTATGGTTTTATATACACCTTCATCTAGTTTTTGTTTTTATTAATTATGATCAAACAAACCTTATTCATTAAGTAGCCTTATTTGTAACCTTTGCATATTTTGCTTGTGATGATTCATAATTAGAATTCTGTTTGAATATATTTTCCATTCAATGTATCTAATACAAAAGATATCAACTCTATTTGTATTTATTCTTGAAATAGTAAAATTTTGAAGTCAGTTTGTAAGCAAAAACCTTACTTATCAAGCAAAAATATATTTCTCTATATTTTTCTCCGATATTTAAATGCTCAGAAATTGTTAAAATGTATGAACCTCATTTGTGGTGTCAGCACTTATCGCATCAAACCCCAGCTTTTAGACGATTTTCTAAAAAAAATAAGTGAAAAATCAACTTTGCTGTAGTAGATATAGCCTCATTCAAAAGTGAAAAATGAGTCTATTTTGAAGACAAAATTTAAAATCCCGAGAATTCTGTGCTTATTTCAGGATAATTTTGTGTGCCACTGATCTTAAATTTATGTCAAAATGCTGAAACGGTTTAATAACTCGGAAAGAGAAATCAACGAAATGAGTTCGAACTCCAGCCAAGATGGCTGCCTTCAATTTCGCGCTAATAACTTTGGAAAAGATATGAATCCAACTCTCGTCCCACTTTTTACCAGTTAAAGTTGACTGGACTTTTTTAAAACCTTTCGGTGGCAACGAGAAAAGGAGGAAAATAAACACTGAATACAAAACCAACCTGCTCCGTCAGCTTATTTTGATCGTGTTATATTCCGTGCTAATCGGAATATGGAATGGACAAACACGGTGGATAAATAGTAACAGGTTTGTTGTAGAAATCAGTACAACAAACAAGGAAGTAATAGTTATTCGCATGGTTGTCGCAAGTCAGTACAGTTGTGTGCGTGCTACTATCGAAGAATCGGTAGTCTCGCAAATCCCAGCTCGACGGTATTTACCTGTCTCCCCACAAGGAAGGATGTGGCACAAGGCCGAGTTTAATGTGAGGCAATCCAAGCCCGTAGACTCGGCCAAAAATTACCCCTAACCCCACATAAACGGGTTCGGATCTGTCTACCTCCCCGGACGAGACTGCCCTTCGACATAGCTTCGTCCGGGTTCATCTCTGCCCAAAAGCAGACAGTTCGACAACAGCCAAGATCTGAATAACAGATCCCAGCTCGACTCTCCTGTCCGCTGTCCAGATACTTATAGGTGGTTACCACCTATAGTGCCGCCACTCATGGGGGTGGCAGGTTATTCCATTACATCAGATCGACACACATTGGACATGTGGTGATCCTACGACCCTAATAAATTTGGGGGCAAAGGGGCGTAAGACAAGGATGTGCCTTCTCACCGGACTTATTCAACCTATACAGCAAGACAGTTCTGAGAGAATTGGAAATCCTACCAGGATTCATCATTGGCAGCCACAATCTTAACAACATAAAATACACAGATGACACAGTACTGATAGTAGACACGGAAAGGAAATTACAAAACCTCCTACAGAAGGTAACGAAGGAAAACGAAGAAGATGCGATGTGACATTTAAATCTGTTGTAATAAAATAAAAAAAACATTTATTATTTCTTGGCAGACCACCATACCAAAATTAAGAAGGATTGAGACTATATTAGGAAATAGTTCTGGAATCCTGAGACTTTTATATTTATTTTGTTATATTTAGTATTCTTCCACTGTTGAATCTGTTGTAATTAAAGAAGAATAGATATTCCTTTATGACTGACTAGCAGCATGGTCCGGCGTTGCCCGTGCTTGATTCAAAAATCGTACGACTCATACAGCAATCGCTATCACTTGACTTAAAATATTTTTGCCCTTCCTTGCCTTTAAAGGAGTGCCCTTTGTTGCCGTGCTAATGTTGCTACATGCCTTACTTCTTGCCTATCTCACACTGCGACTTTTTTCTAAGCTCTATACTAAACATTAAATCTGTTACGAAAAAAGAACTAAACAAAATGAACACAAAACGATCAACTTTAAAAAAGGACTCGTAACTGGAAAAACCGAATGAAAAAAGAATATTAACAACAAATACTTTTTCACACCCAACCCAGTTCTGCGGAATCGGAATCAACGTTGAGTTTAAGCAAGCGAATGAGCCAATTAGAGTAAAGTGCCATGGAGATTTTAATTTCTCCCACCTGTGACGAATGCAGCTATCGATTTTTTTTTGCATGCTAGCATGTTAGTTAACATTCGTGTCAGTCAGCTGTTGGCTCTCACGCTGGCCAATAGAATCTTCCTGCCTATTCGTGGCAGCCAGCTATAGGCTCTCACTCTGGCCAGTAGAAAATAGCCGCAAACTACAGTAAAACTTCCGTAGAAGCATGAAAAAATCGATTATTTCCACAATCGATGGGAGTTGGGAAATGCAAAGTCAGTCTTGGCCTTCTCGCTAACTTGGAGCATGTGCATGTAAATTTTGGTGCAAATCCGTCGAAAATTGCGGCCGTGCATTCGTTACACACACACACACACACACACACACACACATCCTGCCTTTTATAGATAGAGATCCTTATAAGATGATTGAGAAGGAAAGAGACTATGTTGAGGACAAAATCTGGAATCCTAAGACTTTTGTGTTTGTTTTGCTAGGCTTTATCTGCTTCTACTATTAATTAATTTTTGACTGATCCTCGTGCCATGATTGAGAAAGAAAGAGACTATGTTGAGAACAAAATCTGAAATCTGTTGTAATTAAATCAGATAGAGGGTAGTCTGTCTAAGAGAAGGCAATCTTCACTTTGAAACCTCTGCCACTTTGCAGCCATACCCAATCATGGAAAAGTAAAACCCTAAAGAAAAATCTGAAGCTGAAATTTTAAAACAATAAGTGTTTGTTTTTGCGCCTTCAAAAAAAAAATACAATGGCAGGTGGAACGATTCTAGAAAGAAATTAGCATGGTAATGGTTAAAAATCAGACAGGAAATCCTCGAGTATGAGTAGACAATTCTGCCTCATTTATTCAACATTCCTGACCTGGCACCTTCAGATGCTCATCTGTTTGGGCCCATGTAAAAGACACACATAATGTTGATGAAAATTAAGAGACTATTTGCATAGAAAAAAAAAGCATCTAAAATGCACCTGTGAGGTAAAGATATATGTTTTCATACAAATGTAGCAAACCACAATTGAGAAGGAAGGAAACTGTTAAGAACCAGATTATGGATTCTGTGATTTTTTTTATTTTTATGTTCCTTTTGGTAGTCTTTGTGTGCTTCTACTATTAATTATAGAAGAACAGACATTCCTTTTTTGACTGATCCCCTACTATGATTGTGAAGAAAGGAGACTTTTGAAGACAAAATCTGGAATCCTAAGACTTTTGTGTTCGTCTTGCTAGGCTTTATCTGCTTCTACTATTAAATCTCTTGTAATTAATTTTTGACTGATCCTCGTACCATGATTGAGAAAGAAAGAGACTATGTTGAGGACAAAATCTGAAATCTGTTTTAATTGCAAAAGTACAAGAATTAATTTTTGACCGGCCATCTTAGTTTTAAAATAAATTGGCAAACAAGATGAATATTAAAAAGTATATCATATGAGATTATGAACAAACGAATTTAACAAATGAACACTGATCAAAAATAAATAAACGAAAAGTTCCGACAAAATAATCAGTTTTCCAGATGAATGAATAAAAGTTTTATTTGCTATTTCTTTTTAAGTAAGCTTGATATGATTCATTTTTAAGTAAGCATGATATGATTCATAACAAAATAGAAATTAGAATTTAAAAGAAACAATTTTCTGTGGTTTCTGAACCACAGTTTTGAGATTCACCCACTTTATTAAACTCTACAGATATGTTTAATTCTGCGTTATTTACTGCGGATGTCCAAAATTAGATAGTACCCTAGGGTACTATCCACACCCCAATAAAAATGCTTATAGTGCTACAGTTATAGAAAATATTGTCGTGCAACTGAAAAAAAATAACAGGCAATCTCTGTTTCAATATTGTAACCTAGGGTAGGTTACTGAATAGAATAATCACACGAAGGTTGGTAATGAGCGATAATACTTAGGACAAGAACAACACATATAAGATTCGCCAGCGGCGCGTAGAAGAAGTAGTCAATTGCTAGAAGTGTGTCAAGTGAATTCCACAATGAATCTCCAACTGCAGGATATCTACCAAACACCCGACGCACAAGGCCGAATTTAATGAGGGGTATCCGAGCCCGTAGACTTGGTCATAAATCCCCGTATGCCCTGTATAAAACGGGGATCGGGTAGCTGTTTCCCGAAACGAGACTCTGCCCTTCGACATAGCGTCGTCTGGGGATCCTCTCTGCCCGGAGGGAGAGAGTTTAGCCAGCACAGCTAAAGACGAATCTCCAACTGCAGGATATCTACCAACCGCCCCACGCGGTCAGATGTGGCACAAGGGCGAATTTAATGTGGGGCATCCGAGCTCGTAGACTTAGTCAGAAATTCCCCGTAGACCCCGTATAAAACGGGGTCGGGTAGCTGTTTCCCGAGACGAGACTCTGCCCTTCGACATAGCCTCGTCTGGGGATCCTCTCTGCCCGGAGGGAGAGAGTTTGACTTGCACAGCTGGAAACGAATCTCCAACTGCAGAACAACATACAGTATGCTACAACAAATATACATTGACTGTCTATATTTCTGAGATGAGGTATTATGTATATTATTTACATTATTCGGACTATTGTCCTCATCTTTGTCGCCATATTTATCACAACGTTTCGGCTGTTGTACGCTCCTGGCTTCTTCAGGTGGCTCGAATTTCGAACTGAACCCTTTATTTTGCTCACTGGGGTAGACTGTTCTAGTTCTACAAGGACACATGGCACAGTGGATAAAGGCGTTGGTTAGATCCAGTGACAAGACCCAAAGAGTGTGAGTTCAATACCCGGTTAAGGCAGTGGAGAACTTTCAGAGGGAAATTAGCAGGAGATAACTGATAACTGACATCCATCAAACATGGCACGTGGAACTAGAACAGTCTACCCCAGTGGGCGAAATAAAGGGTTCAGTTTGAAATTCTAACCACCTGAAGAAGGCCGGAGCGTACAACGGCCGAAACATTGTGATAAATATGGCGACAAAGATGAGGACAATAGTCCGAATAATGTGAGTGGTGTAAATAAACATTGAATCAAATCTTGAACTAAAGATATAATTATTCAATGAAATGAAAATTATAATAAATTTGTTGCATAAGCATATGTTGTAGATTGTAGATGAAACACATCAATAGAAAAAAATAGAGAAAACATTTATTCATCAAAAATAGCCGCAAAAGATTTTCATGAATAGAAAGATATTACATTAACTAAAATCATACTTTATTAATTTAAGCGAAGTACTAGACTGGTGTCAAGATCTCATCAATTTACAATTAAACTGCTTAGATGTAGCCGTGAGTTCTATGCTTCTTGCTTTCCAGCCAACTTTAACCCATTAATTGCCAAATTTTTTAATGTGCATTTTTGGCCCAGACTGGTGTCTTAGGAGTTTATTTATTCCTTATGTTTAATTTCAGTAGTTACCATTGTCATTTTTATAGAAACTAGAACATCAAATATATATGTGTATAAAACATCAAAAAATAATATTGATTAGAAATAATAAAAAAAATACTTTTCAAAATAGTCATTATTTTTCTACTCGTGAAATGTAAAATTACAACAGAAAGTGTCTTCTTACGGCTAATAATAAAAACTTTAAAGGCTAAGTGTTGTAAAATATACCTCTGCAAATGCAATGTATGTAAGCAATTCAATGTAAATACAAGGAATAACATGTAGTGAGTTTAATTTTAAAAAATGGCAGGTAATGGGTTAATCTGCAAAAATTTAAATGCAATGTCAATCGCTATCTACTGTCCTCCTGATTACTCTTTCCTCTTCCCGCTCACTATTAATGTATCTGTTCCTAATTCCACCACACCCTGTAATTCCTTATGTTTTATTGGCTGTACTGCTTTGCTTGGGATGACACTGATTAAAAGAAAAAAAAACTTTGTATTCTTTATAACTCTGACCAATGTTTGTCTCCTTACATCCCTTTCTACTCCCTGTTCTACCATCCCTTTACAAAAGGTTGTTACGTAGATTACTTGTAGTCTCCCCTTGGTGCCATGGGCCTTAACCCAGTGTTAGTCACCTCGGATTTCTGAAAATGGATAGTCCCCTGAAGTGATTACACAACCTCAATATGAAAATGCTGATAGTGTTATAATTATGTAAAATATTGTCATACTTCTGAAAAAACCTGACAGAGTAATGTTTTCTTCATCAAAAATAGCCACAATATATTTCCAGAAATAGAAAAATATTACATTAGCTAAACTCATAATCCTCTGTCTTTTAGACAAGAGTAGAAGTTCATCACTTGTTTCCTGTTTAGGATTGAGTTTCCGGTTCCTTCTAAACTCTACTTAAACTCTAATACTTCTAATGTCTTGGCCTAAACTCTGAAATTTATACTCTTATGTTTCCAGTTCCTTCTAAAGTTTTCTCATTCCATTTCACTCCCAGTACTCCCTTGCATCTTAGTGTTATTATCACCTTGCTTGGGATGAATTGATTATATATATATATATATATATATATATATATATATATATATATGTGTGTGTGTGTGTGTGTGTGTGTGTGTGTGTGTGTGTGTGTGTGTGTGTGTGTGTGTGTGTGTTAAAACATAGTTTTAATGTAGGCTCTATTTATGAGTTATAGTCCTCGATATAAGGGATAAATATAAAAGTGGACATTGAGGTCAATACTTGGCTGTGACAGTCTATTTCCTGTTTAAACGGAATTGTAGCCCTGAAAAAGAATATTTATTCACATAAAATTACCAACTGGTCTGCAGGTCATAGTTTGCCCATTCCTGACAGCAAATTCTAAAAATATTTATAGAAATTCACTGGAAATTACTTTGTAATTGTATATAATTTGGCTCTCAAAATATATTGAAAATGAGAAAAAACTAATGCAAGTGTTACTGAAAAACAATTTTATCATATGAGTGAAGATAAGGATATATATATATATATATATATATATATATATTTCTTTTGATTTCTTGATAGCTAAAAGAAAATGGTTAAATCCGTCAACACAACAATAAAAACAATATTTCCACACATGACAGGACTTGACATATTTTTCAGTTGACAATATGAAGACAATAGCATTTTCTAATTTCTTCTAGTTGCTAAGGACATTTTGTTTTTATTGTTAATTGTTAATTTGTTTTTAATAAATTCATTTCTTTTTTGCCTTGAAATAGTCCACACTGGACAAAACGCATCAGCTAGTAATACAGTTTTCCTATTGTCCTTCTTCTAGACCAGTTGCCATCCAAGGCTATAGAACCCGAATTGTCCTGTTATTTACCGATAGCTGGAGGAAGAAGAAGAGGATTCACACCTTCCCCAAAGGTATTAGCACGTAAGTGTAATGCATTCGACTGGAATTCGAACTCGGTTCTCCGATTCCTCAATCAAGCTGCTATATATATATATATATATATATATATATATATATATATATATATATATATATATATATATATATATATATATATATATATATATATATCACGGACAATATTGGGAAAATGTATGGAAAAAGTTTTCTTGGGATTTCATCGGACTAAATTTGCTATGTTGGCGCGACTACACATGTGCATGAATGCTGGGAATCTAGATTTATTTTTCTTCTTTAAATCTAGCCAAATTCATTTAGATATTTTTATTTCTTTTTATCTATTATAACAGTGTGGGATATCTACTAACAAAACTGATGGAAAGAAAAACAAGAAAGAAACTGAATGAAATTGGCCAGATTAAAAAAAAAAAAAAAAAACAATTTTAAATTCCCAGCATTCCTCATTCTTACACAGGTGTAGTTGCACCAATGTAACAAATTTAGTAGCAAAGGACAAAACAAATAAAATCACAAATAAAACTTTTCCACTGGGTAATTTAATTTTATTGACAATGATTATTACTATAGTAATGCATTGAAAATAAAAAAAGAAAATATTAGAGATAGAATAGGATTACGCTATGTATAATGTTAATGTATTGTTAATGATTTTACTACAGAAATGCAATAAAAATTAGGAGACAAGGGATTGTCATTGGTCAGGAATTAGTAGTACTGATATAGTTGGTGAGCTTGCAAATGAGAGAAAATACATAAGATTAAAACAAAGATCTTTGTATTATTTTATGCTTATCAAAATATTTCTAAATCAACTGAGACAAAAAAAGAATCTTGAAATTCTTATCTATATTTGATCTTAAAGTAAAGATTTTTTAAAACACAAAATACATAAATTAGAACATTATTTATTTTATTTCTCTGACGTAAATTTAAGAAACAAAAAAATTACTTCCTTGTGTCTTGATGTTCAAAACCCGAATTCGCAGCAAAATGAAAATTATCCAAGTAAACAAAATCCTACATTTCCTAACATCTTTGTAGTCTAAGGTTATACAAGCAAATTTTGAGGAAAAACTTGGATTAAAGGAGACGAGAATATTGATTGGGCAAAATATTTCTTACATAACAGATACACTTAGCATTTAATGCATACTAAAAATAAAAAATTGTATCCATCTTGAATTTTATTAGAAGCACTATTTTATATGTAAATTCACAATTTCGCCTACGTATGCTAACAACCCAACTATTTATTCCTGTCTTAATAGCCAGACTGAGTGGTTCAATAATGTCGTTTTGGCAGCTGATCTCAAAAATAAAGGTTTGAGCAGGTCTTGAATTTTATTGGAAGCACTACTTTACCTATAACATCAGAATTTCATCTATATATGCTAATAAGCCAACTATTTATTCCTGTCTTAATAGCAAGTCTGAGTGGTTCAATAATGTCATTTTGGCAGCTGATCTCAAAAATAATGTTTTGAGTTGGTCTTGAATTTAATTGAAGCACTACTTTACCAAAAACGTCAGAATTTCATCTATATATGCTAATAAGGCAACTATTTATTGCTGTCTTAATAGCCAGACTGAGTGGTTCAATAATGTCATTTTGGCAGCTGATCTCAAAATATAGGTTTCAGTTTGTCTTGAATTTTATTAAAAGCACTACTTTACCAATAACATCACAATTTAATCTACATATGCTCTGGTGGGAGGAAAAAATTTCATGTCTTCAATAATGTTACCAACATTCATACTCTGGCTTCTATCTTCATAGTTCATGAGAATGGTAAATAAGTTTAAAAATGACGGAACCGTAGAGAGGAAAATGGGATCGGGAGGTCACAACAGAAAGAGGGATCATTATTTCAATTTAGAGTTAAAGAGAAATGACCCAACTCAATCCATAAGATGTTTGGCACCTGAGAAAGGTGTTTCAGCTATGACAAAAGGGCAAGCGCATTCTTGAATAAGTTGGACAATGATCCTAAAATACACACACACACACACACACACACACACACACACACACACATACATATATATATATATATATATATATATATATATATATATATATATATATTTGGACTTTATATCAATCCTTCATATGCTTAGGATTCTTAGCTATGATTAATTAATGATGAACATGCCATTTTCGTTTATGATCGATTTCATCACGATTTTTCTGTTAAGCTTGGAGAGTAATTATACATTCTTATTGCTCAAAGTAGCGTCCAGTAGTGTTATAAAAACCTCGGAGAATTCCAGTAAGATATCTTTAATCATTTCTAAGATAAAACGTTTCAGAGCTTAATCTAAAAATTGGACAATTTTGTTGTTACAGCCAGTATGTCTTCACTTGCCTTTTACAAACACACACACACGATTCTTACTAGACAGACACACTCATGTTCACTATTACGAATACACATCTGAAATTACAAATTTACATACAAATAGAATCATCTACGGTTTTAATGCACATGTTACATGATTGACCAATGAGAATCAATCCAAACAGAATTGAAAATACCAGTTTTGTATGTTTTCTCTCAATCTTTGTCGAAACTTTAATAAAAGAGAAAGATGTTAGATTAATAACCCTTTCCTATTTGTTCATTATGTTCTTTACACACACACGTATATATATATATATATATGTATATATATATATATATATATATATATATATATGTATGTTTCATTAAAAACGGCTGACAAGATAAGTTTTTTATTTAATTCTTATAATTTTCTTATTTTCTGGACATAAATTATATAGAAATTTTTCTTTATGTCCGAGCATTTTCGGTTATACGTTTAGCCATTATCTAGGATGATTTTATTTTTCACTAAATGTATCTTTATGTATTAGACATCCGACAACATTCATATTTCTCTTACTTAAACCCCTTCCACTCACCTCTCCTAAATTTCTCTCTGTTAAATTTTAATCCCCCACCATCTCTCGTCTGTTACCCCTCTCTTTAGCTCTAACATTCGTCCCACACTCTTATACTTACACTCTCTCTAAATTTTGTTTTTATTTCCGGAGTTGTTTTTTGTTTTTTGTTGTTTTCCTTTTGAATTTGTAGGTCTGATGAATTGGATCGTATTTACGATTCCAATGGAATAAATTATGACCATGGAATATTGGTGTTTAAGCCTTTTTATTATATCCTTACTCTGTCCTGGACATTGAGTTCTACCTGGATTCTATTCTCTTGGAATTTTTATTCAAAAAATATACATGTATGTGTATGCACCTATGCATATATATTTATATATATTGCATATGTATGTGTATATTTACCACTAATATTATCAATATCTATCTATCTATCTATCTATATATATATATATATATATATATATATATATATATATTTATGAAATGAAGTAAATCTTACAATCATTTTAATATATTTATTGTTTATAAGTTATTTTTATTTAAATATTTAAGCAAATGTTCTGTTTATAATAAACAGTATTAACAACATTTACTGGCCTGAGTATACGAAAAATTTAATAGAAAATGTTTCTTCCAACAGGAATCGAACCTGTATCCTACACGGAACAGTAGCTAAACGTTATAGCACGTCAGGCTGTATGACGGCTCCGTGTTGTAAACAGGTTCGATTCCTGTCGGAGGAAACATATTTTGTATGAAATTTCTCGTCGGACATTCAGGCCCGGAAATGTTGTTAATACTATTTATTATAAACAGAGCATTTACTTAAATATTTGTACCTATAAAAATAACATAAACAAAATATATATATATATATGTGTGTGTGTCAATGGGTGTACGGGTGTGTATGTATGTATGTTTGCGTAAGTATGAGTGGCGTCACGACGACGATTTCCCACCCCCACCTCATTTCCATAATAACACCAATATACGCAACCCTACATAAATCCAATTTTTTTAAAAAATGAATCAGTTTGTCTGACAAACTCACATCAATCCAACTAAATATGTTAGCTCTATCTCTGATATTGAGCGCTTTCAATAAGTACCGCGCATATATAATACATACATACATACATATATATATATATATATATATATATATATATATATATATATATATATATATATATATATATATATATAAAAAAAAGAGAGAAACCGTAAACGTTTTTGGTTGTAATGTATATTTTTTTAAAAAATATTATGCTTTCTTTTCCATAAAAGCATAATATTTTTTTTTAATCCACATTACAATCCAAAATGTTTGCAGTTTCTCGCTTTTTAATATACACACTTTTCTCTCGTTGGAACTACTATAACCTCTTCCCTTTATATATATATATATATATATATATATATATATATATATATATATATATATATATATATATATATATATATATACAAATAAAAAAAATTTGTCACCCTCCAACTTTTTTGTAATAGTTTGGTCCACTCGTCTGGAGGTATCTACAATTGAGTGACTTTTCGTTATTTTTATATTAAGCTATAAAATTAATTATGCACTTTTTGTTGTTCTCAGGTTTATTTTTTGTTTATGTGTGTGTTTGTGTGCATATGTGTATGTATGTATTTTGAGTTCGTGTACGCGTTTGTGTGTGTGTGTGTACGCCTCTGTGTGTGCGTATGTGCACATGTGCAGAATGTCGCAGTTTGTAATATATGTATATATTTCCAAGACTTGATTAAAGATGCTAATTATGCCTGATTGCCAGCAAGAGTTTTCTCTATTTTTTGTCTTTTCTAAAGACGCCGCTGAACGTATCAATTATGCACATCTTAAGTTGAAACTCCAGAGAATTCATACTTCGCTTCCTGATTACTTCCACTGTCAAACCAATTTATATTGTTTCCATAATTCGCCTCCAAAGTCATGTGACTGTCCTGAAATTTTGGAAACTTCATTTGATTCTAAAGTTTATAAACATCAATCTGCCTTTTTTTATTTGGCAAGAACCTTTTGGTCTAACGCATTTTTATTCGGAAAATAATTGGGAGAAAAAAAGTATTTTCAATAATTTTAGGAAATTAAAAAAAAAACAAGATGGCGTTTATAAAGTATTGTAAAAAGCAAAATGTTTGGAATGATCTGTTTTGTATTTTGTTAAGATTAGAAAATAAAAGAAACCTGAAGAAGAAATTGGAAATGGTCACCAAAAAAAAAAAAATATTCGGTCGTATGAAACAAATTCTGGACAAAACAAAAGCTATAGACATTGTTGCATCTTTTGTCATATATTTGGATGGTACAATGATCTCAGGGGTCATTGTAATCGATTGCTAAGTCTTTCATGCCGTCTCAAATGAAAAAAAGGTTATCAAGAGATGCATAAAATATCAACTCATCTTGACAAAGGCTGTGGATGTACGCTTGTCGATGCCATTTGCAATGAAAGAAGTGCGCATGTCAACATTATGAAAGTGAGGCCAACTTTTTCTATTACATAAAATATAATAAAGTTTATAAGAATAACCCGAATTTATAACTTACAGGATTTGCGTATGTGAGTTCAAACCAGCATAAAGCCAGCAATTTTGATAAGCCAAACGAAAGAGTATCACAGCAGGGACAGTGCGATGCGTTGAACTGCTTGCTTTTGTTCTGGGTGAACTTTTACGTATGATTGAGATCAGCCTTTTGATTATTCGCCATTTTCATTACCCATATCCATATCTTCACTTCCTCCTCTGGCATTCATATCACACACTTCATTCAGTAACCCTCTACCTTGAGTGATTCTTGAGCCTTGTACTGGTTGAACAATAATAAAAGAAAGCAATTTCACTAAGTGCACAGATACTATACTTTGATTTCCATTTTTATAAAAATGTTTTTGTAAAATAATCAGTTAATGATTTCTACACATATTTTTCATTGATTTTACTTTCTTTAGTTAATTTTTACAATGAATATTCAGAGACATAATAAAATTAAACAATTCTGTTTTAAAACAGTTTTATTCAATAATCTAGAGAGACAAAAAGCAGAAACAAGAGACATAATGGTGACATACAGATACATGAGCAAAGGACATTTTTATTCTGAAAGAGAATTCGTTCAATTGTCTAAGCAATTCCAGACAATATTATAAGACCAATTAGAATCTCATTAAGTTACCAGTGGCAGATTTTAAATGTTTTACCTTTTCAGACATCAACTTTGTCAGATCTGTGATCTTTTCATTTGAAATATGTACAGAAAATATCATCTGATCTTGTAAAAAGACTGAGGAGTGTGCTTGTCGACGCCATTTGCAATGAGAGGTATGCACGTCACCATTTTGAAACTGAGATCAACTCTTTCTGTTGCAATGAATAGCAAAGCGTGCAAGATTAACCCGGATTTATGACTCACAGGATTAAAACCGGCGTATAGGCAGCACTTCTGACAAGCCAAATGGAAGATCACTACAAGACTGGCGAAGGTAGCGAGACAGTGCGATGCTGTGAAATGTTCCCTTGATTTTGTTCTGAGAGAATATTTGCCTATGGTTGAGATCACCCTTTTGCAAATGAAATTGTGTCGTCTTGTTTGAATTTCATCCTTTTATTCAGTTAGCACTTTTAGCGCCGCCGTAGTGGTCACCACTCCCCTCCATCTCACAGTTGTGTTTCATGGTGACATTCAAGTCAGAATAGTGCAATGGCTTGCCACTTCTTTTTGTGCCAGGGATGCTGAAGATACACCGTCCCTCCTCTCAGAGGTTCCTCCGCCCCCGGGCAAAGCCGTTGACCTCTGAGGCGCAGCTCCTACACCCAGGCTGGCGACTGGCCGATGGCCGCTTAAAACAGGTGGGTTGGGTAGAGGCGTTCACCTCGTAGTTTAGCCAGCAGTTTTAATATTCGTCCTTGTCTACCGAACGCACTTTGTGGCTGATCGGTAAGGCACGTCAGCGTAAATGACGGTTCCGTATAGGATGCAGGTTTGAATCCTGTCAAAGGACGAATATTTTCTATGAAAATTTCTCGGACATTCAGGCCGGTAAATGTTATTTAATACTGTTTATTATAAACAGAGCATTTACTTAAATACTTGTATCTATAAAAAAAGAACGTTAAACATAAAAATGTCTTTAATAAATAAATTGTCGGACTTTGTCCATTTCTTAATATATATATATATATGTACATGTGTGTGTGTGTGTGTGTGTGTGTGTTATATTCAGCACCTCGTCTCCAAAAATGTCTTCATACCATCAAAGGAGATGTGACATGAAAAAATACTAGAGGTGGCATTAAAGTCTCCATTAATGCACTGTTTTCATGTGTGGAGGGGAGAGGTAGTACACAAAGATTACTTAATGCTGTATAGAACTTCTCTCTACTGAAGGCATTTTCACACCGACACCATAATGGACATCACTAAATAGAATCTCTATGATTTTAAATAATCTAAGATGTTGAAGTATTTATTTCTAATATCCAAGGGTTTGCCAACAATGTGCCGTACGTGTATAGTAAAATTATGAATATGAAACTGAAGAAAAAAATTACTCAGATATGCATTGGCGTATTTATCACTGTTTCTCACGGAATCCCAAGTGACCTCTTGCGTAACCCTAGGGTTCCGGGGAAACACCGGTTGAGAAACACTGATTTAGAAAGTATCCCATCTTCACACATATTTACATATAGTCACAACATTGTCAATAAAAGTTCTTTGGTAATGGTTTCGAAAAGCTTAAAGTGTTCAGTAATAGAAAGTTTCTATTCAAATTTTTACTGAAAAATAGCGCGAAATATAGAAAAACAACAAAGAGAAAATCCTCAGTAAAGGCCTTTAGTCAAACATAGATAAATGAAAAATAAACAAGGACGTCTTCTAGAATTCTATGCTCAACATATACAAGCTTGGACAGCCCGCTCTAATTTTTGTCAAAGTGAACGTACCGGCCACCGCAGACACTTGGTTAAGAAGAGCACTCTTGAAGAAGGAACCGCCGACCGCGCATGCGGGCAAAACGGATACAAAGGAAGCGGAACTAGGTCAATTAAGGTCGGCAGAAAAGGAAAAACGTGCGGCGAGGGAACAGCGAGACGGAGGGACGTCAACAACAGTCCTTGCAATGACAACGACCCCAACCCACGAGACGAGATGGTATTTATCAATCCACCCACGGGGATCGAATGTGGCACAAGGCCTTTTTAATGTGGGTATCTCTGAGCCCGTAGGCCCAGCCAAAAATAAATAACCATCCAAACCCGCCGAGGCGGGCCAGTTCCGTCAACCTCCCCCAACGAAACCCTACCCTTCGGCAGAGCTTCGTCTGGGTTCCTCTCTGCAAGCAGAGAGTTCGACAGACACCCGACCCGGCAGCTCACAAAGCGCAGATACTACACTTTGATCCTAGCCACCGGGCCGAGCGGGTAACGAGACGAGATGCCACCAACAACCTCCTGCTGTCGCTTGAGACCTCATGTCAAACGCCAACGTCAACCGACACCGGCGACAATCAGAAAGCTTCCGCAAAACTTAAATTGACTTACTCCCCTGTGTAACTTCAATCAAATACATCTAATTCATATATTCAACTTTAATTTTCAGGGTTTTGAGCGATATTTATTTGTAATTTATTTACCAAATGTGGCACAAGGCCAAAATGGGGAATGGGAGAAAAGGACGGTCTTGTTCTGTCTTAACTTTAAACTTAGCTAACAGCAAACACTGACCCAAACATACAATAATATTCCTTACACCAAAACAACACATTCTTACTTACCTTTCTTACTACATTCACCATAATACCTCATTGGCTACATGAAAGTCCTAACTAAACCCCATATGTACACTACATTGTCCGTGGGGTGGGGAATAAAACGACAATTTAAAATCTAGCTCCAATGAGTATTTACAGTATGAATACAATTCTATTTACAAGACACTAAACAAAGTAATGTTAGTAATAAAAACTCCCACAATCCTTAAATGTGGCAGAACATCAGTTAACTGGACGAAATCAATGCAGGACTTTAATAATATAAAACATTCATTCATCCCAAGCACTCACACAAACACACACTCATTCAGACAAAACAACAAATACGAAAAACACGAAAGGCGCCCCACATCCACCAGAAAGCTGACGTCACTGACCACCTGACAAGGGAATGGATGGGGAATTAAACCAAAGAAAAAGGGGGACAGAAATAAAAAGGGGCCAATGAGTATACGTACCCTAGATAAGGTAACTGAAATGAAAAAAAAAGAAACAAACAAAAACAACCCTAAACTAACTTAATCCGGGCGGGATTGGACTATGGTCAACACAGGGAGAACAATATCCTGATATCTAACCGGCATCAAAGTGCCACTATAAGTCAGCCCCTTTCACTCGACACAAACGCGCAAGATTCACCTACCTTTTGCCAAATTCTAATGAAGAGAGTCGCCGCTTTTCAGTCCTAATCTTGACTTTAAGCTGATGCTTAAAATACAAGATCAGTTGAGAAGAAGTGAACTTCTTGCCACCATAGAATTCCTTCCGGCGTCCAAATCACGACTCTCATAACTTCGGGGTTTTTTAGCACACACACAAACACATATACCGACAAACACTATTCTTTTACTAAACTTCAATGCAAGGCACTCATTGTTTAAGGTTACTGAAAGAGGTGTTTAATATGAATGTAAAAGGAGGTAAAATAAAGTGAGGATTAAGAGGATAAGGAGGCTAGATATTTATTGACTGACCACTCTCCTATCATATATTAAGTTTGGGCAACCTTCCCGCTGTAAGTAGAAGGAATGGTTCCTGAGTTATATATCTGTGATTTATATTTTAATGATTCTTCGTTAGTATTTTTATTTCCCTCTTTTTACTTGATGTGCTCATATTTCTATTTTATCCTCTATTGAGCTCTGAAGAGTGAGGAGTGATAACTGATCCGCTCCATTTTTTGTTATATTTTTCAATTCAGTAATTTACAGTGAGTTACAATTTTTTATTTCTTAACCTTTTTCTTCCTCCTCCTTTGTTTTAACATATTTGTATATAAATGTTTATATATCAAGAACAATTTTAGGAAAATCTATAACAAAGTGGAAAATAAATTTTGTGTGGTGCCTGTTCTTTTAGGACTTCATCGGACTGAAGTGATGCTTACGCTGATGTGATTACACATGCTCTTGAAGGAGTAGGGGATGATGAAATTTTAAGTTTATTTTATTTATTTTTTAATTTATTTTGGGAATATGAGATTTGAGTAAATAGTCTAGCTAATTTCGTTTCTTTTTCTTTTTTTATCAGGCATCTCGACTCCAGTCACTTTCTCACAGACGTGATAAGGTTTCCTTCTGTCTTTTCTACAAATATTATCATGGCAACTACACTGACGAGCTACTTTCACTGGTACCCCAACTGCATGAATTTAAACGTGCTACTAGGTTGGCATTTCGGTCCCACCTTTTCACTGTCGAAACAGTTCTTCTACTCTAACAGCTTCTCTCGCACTTCCTGACAGTGGAACTCCCTTCCTCTTACTTGCTTTCCTGATAACTATAATCTTCAAATATTTAAATGTAATATCAATCGACATCTAGTGATTCCTTGATCTTGATCCCCGTCTTTCTCTTTATCCTTTCCTCAAACACCCCTCTTTACTCCTACTTTCATTTTCTGTAACCCCTTGCTTGCTGGTGATACTCCCGCCTTGCTTGGGGTGAAATACTTCAAAAACACCTGTTTTTAAAACTGTAATAGTCAAATATGACAAAAAATATCTACATTATTTACATGATTCGGACTATTGTCCTCATCTTTGTCGCTATATTTATTACAACGTTTCGGCCGTTGTACGCTCCGGCCTTTTTCAGATGGTTGGAATGTCGAACTTAACTCTTTATTTCGCTCACTGGGGTAGACTGTTCTAGTTCCACGTGCCATGTTTAATAGATGTCAGATATCAATTATCTCCTGCTAATTTCCCTCTGAAAGTTCTCCACTGCCTTAACCGTGTATTGAACTCACACGTTGTAATAAATATGACGACAAAGATAGGGACGGTAGTCCGAACAATGTAAATAATGTACATAATACCTCATCTCAGAAATATAGACAAAAAATTATGTTGCAAAAGAAAAAATTAAAATACCCACAATGCTGTTGCGGGTGGGATATTGGTCGGCAAACAGATATCGAATGGCGGAAAACAACAACAAACACAAGGAAGACTTGAATAAAAAATAAATCTTGCCAAGTTTATTTTTGTTAAAGAAAAATACATAAACAAAAATAATGTTAGTGCGAACTAACATTATTTAACATTTATTTATTAGATAACTGTGCAAGTTCATGTAGGGGGGGTGAGAATAGCGTTGTCCTGAAAAGGACAGTCTTGGTAGTCGCTGGAGAGTGTTGTTCTGAAAAGGACAGTTTTGTGGTTGCTAGAGAGTGATGTTCAGAAAAGGACAATTTATTGCATATCGTTGATAGATAGATAGATAGATAGATAGATAGATAGATAGATAGATAAAGAACAGACTGAGATAGATAGCTAGATGAGAACAGACTGAGATAGATAGATAGATAGATAGATAGATAGATAGATAGATAGATAGATAGATAGATAGATAACAGACTTAGAGATGAGAACAGACTGAGGTAGATAGATAGATAACAGACTTAGAAAGATGAGAACAGACTGAGATAGATAGATAGATAGATAGATAGATAGATAGATAGATAGATAGTGTTGTGGTACGATCCACCTAATTTACATATTGGAGTACCGACCATATAAATATGGGTTGGTACCGGGAAGACCCGGGAGAAGTAACAAGAGATCCAATCCAGAGACTCTGCCCGACTGCGATTAAGTCAACCCATTATACAGGAACAGTCTTCCCAAGAATATACCAAAACTAACTGTAAATATTGTGTACCTTTTCCTTGTTTCAATACATTTTGTTTACGTACATTTTGTGTTGTATTATTATTATTCCAAGCTTATCCAAGCTTCAACAGATAGATAGATAGATAGATAGATAGATAGATAGATAGATGAGAACAAACTGAGATAGATAGATGAGAAGAGACTGAGATAGATAGATAGATAGATAGATAGATGAGATGAGATGAGACTGAGATAGATAG
The DNA here is from genome assembly GCA_903632075.3 of Acanthosepion pharaonis. NCBI lineage: Eukaryota > Metazoa > Mollusca > Cephalopoda > Sepiida > Sepiidae > Acanthosepion > Acanthosepion pharaonis. Next base: position 1,343,537 of record CAHIKZ030000064.1, on the reverse strand, counting down.
ATAGATAGATAGATAGATAGATATGAACAGAGACAAAACTCTGCAAGCTCATGTTGAGGGTGAGAAGTACAGTCTTGTTTTCCTCTGCTTTGTCCGGAAAAGGATAATCTCGGCGTCGCTGGAGAGTGTTGTCTTGAAAAGAACAGAGCATTCCATATCGTTGCTGCTGGCCAGAATGGCTGGAGCGGAAATACTGTTGGTGCTAGCTGGAGCGGCAGGAGCTGGAGTTCTACTGAAGATGATGATGGCTGGAACTGCTGCTGATACAAATACTACACTTTGATCCTCGTTATCTTGACTACAGAAGGCATGAATATTTACCATGTCTCCACTGTGAGACAGGATGCGACAAAAGGCCAAGCTTAACGTGGAGAATTGGCAACCACCAATCCCTCACTAGTGCAATGAGAGACTACAGCCCCAGGCAGCTGTTCCCCAGGTTCATGCACCTCAAAGTATTATTTTCCTCAGCTGCATCTCTGTCCGTGGACAGGGCCACAACCGAGCCGCCTTCTGCTCAAAGGCGATTTACTTGACGCCCCACGGAGTCAGGTTGTGACACAAGTTCGAGTTTAACGTGGGGAACCCGAGCGCGTACATTCGGGCTAAGGACCATAATTCCCCAAGCCCCTGCAACTGTCGGTTGCACTGGCCTCGGCGCGAACACAGATCTCTCTCTCTCTCTCTCTCTCTCTCTCTCTCTCTCTCTCTCTCTCTAGTGCAATGACAGGGTGGAGCTTAGGGCATCTGTTCCCCAGGGCTGGGCACCTTACTGTATGATTTTCTTTGGCTGCGCCTCCGTCCTACGACGGAACGGCAACTGAGTCGCACTTAGCCGGAAGACACAACTGGGTATTTACTCTGTCTCTCCACTAAGACGAGTTGCGACATAAGGTCTTTTTAAAGGTAGGCACCCAAGCGCGTACACCCGGGCAAGGAACAAAAATTGCCCGCAACTCCCGCAATCGTCGATTGCGCTGGCCTCGGTGCGAGCACCGATCCGTTTCTCTGTTGCAATGAAAGGGTGCGGCCTCGGGCAGGTGTTCCCCTTAGCTAGGTTCCTCTAAGTATAATTTTCCTCAGTTGCGACTCTGTCCCTTTTCTTCGGCACATAGAAGAAGAAGAAGAAGAAGAAGAAGAAGAAGAAGAAGAAGAAGAAGAAAATGTCGTCCAAGAGAAAAACATTTCAGGAAACATTTCTGCAAACATCCAGCGAGAATACAGTCCAACTTAATCCAAGAAAAATACCCAAGAAAATGTAGCCTTGAGCTCGACAAAGTTAATTTTTTTAAATGCCTACTTGACCGTTAAGAAAATCGCCTTGTGACAGCCAGAAGCTGACTTTTAATAAATAAATAAAGGCTTCCGATATTCAAAGCACTTAAAACGATTACTTGGTTACTTATTTTAGTGCCTCGTTTTACTTATAATTATTTACACGTGACGTAAAACAATAGTCAGTACATTATTTAAACAAAATCTTTTTTAACTGTCTCTTCTTTATATTATTGCCAACGAAGACATTTATTTTTACATTTATATAAGTAGCGAAGTAATCGTTCTATGTAACGCTGTTAATCGAAACAATCAAAATTTGCAGCAATTATTAAATGATTTAGCAAAGAAAAAAAACATTTTACATTCAACTGACTCCATAGTCCATCAGTCTTGACAATAGCCTAGCTGATTAAAGCATGGAATTGGTAGAATTGTAATTTTAAGTTCAATCTCTGGGCCGAGTAGTTCAGGCTCAGTGAAAAACACGGTCGGACATAATAAAACTACTTAAAATAAGAACATGATAATATATCCCTAGATATAGAGGGTGGAATAATAAAAATCTATTACAAACAAAGTTTTGTCGAGTATGGAATTTAAGTTGTCTGTTAATGTATTGTAGGTTTGTGTGTGTGTGTGTGTGTGTGTGTGTGTGTGTGTGTTTGTGTGTGTGTGTTTGTGTGTGTGTGTGTGTGTGTGTTCATACGTAAGCAATTAAAAAAGAAGCATAATAAAAATCTTAAATTTTTACTATGGATCTTTTATTCTTTTTTATATATATAAACTATAGCGAGACAAAGTCCTCAATGCCTATTGGGTATCTTTTTTCTTTTTTTTTTCTTTTAAGTAAGCTAGAGCAAATAATGTTAAGCATGATTAAAATGGTCGAGCTTAAATCAACCTTGTGCTGAGTTGGAACGGCCAAAGTAAAGTTTGTACTTATTTCACTATTGGAAGGTCGGCAAACATGTCCGAACACTATGCGTTGGGAAATGGAAAAGTGTTCCTTTTTCTGGTCTTTTTTGGAAGTAGTGTTTCCTTTTTAGTCCAGGCGTGTGTTAAGTTACGTCATGATTAGGATAGTTATATTAGTCGAGATCAAGTCAGCCTTGCGTTGAGTTAGAACGACCAATGTACAGGTTGTGCCTACTTTATCCGTCGGTGAACTAAGGAAAGGACGTCTTCCTCTGCGTCTTGCTACATCTTGAAGCAAGAGGAATAAATGATCATTCAGTCGTCAGGCGAACGGCGAAAAAAGACGTTCACTAGCAGAGACGTCTTCGTCCACGTCCTGATACATCTTGGAGCAAGTAGAAGAAAGAGAGAGAGAATTGAAGGAAATGTTTTTCTTTTTATAGACTTAAACAGCGCCACCTTACGACGTTTGGCGAAGCCAAGTGAGGTAATAAAATCCTGATTTTTTTAACCAGCATCATGGGAAAATGTATTTCTTTTTTCCCACAAGAATATGACAATATTTAATTATAGACTCGTTCAAATTAACCGTGAACCCCATTAAAAAATTTTAAAAATTCGACCATATCTATATATATCTCGAGATTCTGTAATATAATTGATCTATGGCATCTTGACTTCAGTCACTTTCTCTCCAACTTATTGTGGCTTCGTTTTGTCTTTTCTACAAATATTTTCATGGTCTGATGAGCTTTCCTCTTTGGTACTCAACTGGATGAATTTAAACGTATTACTAGATTGGCAATTAGGTCTCAAAGTAACTACTTAGATAAAACTGTATGTTCTATTCTAATAGTTTATTTTCTCGTCAGTGGAACTCACGATTTTTTCCTTTCCTTCCTACTTCAAAAATTTAAATGCGACGCCAATTGCCATCTTCTGTTTTCTTGAATCCTGTTCTTTTATTATCCTTTCCCTTTACGAAAGTCTTCTCCCAGTAAGGCCTTGCGTCTTAATGGCATTGTCACCTTGCTTGGAGTAAATGATTAAAATATATGTTTGCCAACTTAAAATAAAACTACACAATACATACATGGATAGACAGAATAAAAAATAATACATATCATATTTAATATGTAAAATTTCAACAAAATTAAGATACAAAAAAAAAGAAAGTTAGTTTTGGCACAATTTTAAGTCGGTAGATAAAGAAAAGAAGTTTTGTGCGAAAAGTCAGATAAAAGTCAACAGGTTCGTGTAAAGAAAGACATGATTTACATACAGACGGGGAGAGAGAGAAAGGGGTTTACGCACACAGTGTTAAATTTGGCTTTGGTCGGTGGAAACGGGGTAGACGACTGAAGTTGTTCCCTTGAAGCTGCTGATAGATGGAAACGCAGTCCCGATGAAAGCGAGCGTGTTTACCCTATTTTTATTGACGACATGTGTTTATATTTCTCAACCCTTAGGATGTTTCAAAACCTGTCTGTTATTTTGGTCTGTCACGTGTTACGTTTTATGCTACATCGGCAAAGAAAAATAACTCAATAAAACTGATTTTGTAATTTTCCAATCGAAAGGCGCGGCCGTTATTTCTGGTGTGGGTACGTGTGTGTGATGGTCGCTGGTTTCTTTAGAAATTCCCTAAAGGTTACCTAGATCGATAAACAATTGAAGAACACTGACGGACACAATGGCCGAAACGTACTGATAATAATAACAATGATGAGAACATTGTAAATAATAATAATTCCTCGCCATAGAAATTCAGACAAAATAAAAAGAAAAGTATTTTCGGAAAAATAAAACATAAAACGAACATTTTGTCTGAGCATCGCTTTATTCATGAATCCGAACCAATAATTTTCTACTATGATATTGGCATTTGATTAAAGGAATAAAAAAACGCCATTGAAAAGCCAACTTGAAAGGAAAAGCGGGAAGAAAGACCTGGCCATAAGCAGATTATTAATCATAGTAAAACAAAAAGTCCTGATTGAGTTGCTATTTATCAGGCAAAGTTTGTTTGATTTATTGACTTTATTACAATATGTATTGAGTCACTACAGTTCACCGGTGTGTCAATTGAAAGGAAGATAGTGATTAAAGTCAGTGAGAAACAGTTTACACACTATTTAGTCTTAGTCCAGATATAAAAAGGAAAAAGAAAAAAAAACAAGATGGCTGTTCTTTCTCAGTTAAATCCCAGCAAGTTATTGTTATGTCTTGGACTAAGAATAGCAAAGGAATTGTTTATAGAAAAAATGATGCCCGGGAGAAAATTGAAGAACATGAAGAGCCAAAAACTCTGTCAGTTTCCATACATAGAATTACAGTGTAACCCGGATATAAGAGAGTTGTCGGGACCGGAGAAGAAGTCTCTTATATCCGGTTTTCTCTTATATCCGGGTTTGGTCTAATTTATATACATTAACACAGGCTCTAATTTGGGACCAGAGAAAATCTCTCTTATATCCGGGTTTCTCTTATATCCGGGTTTCTCTTATATCTGGGTTTCTCTTATATCCGGGTTACACTGTACATTAAAAGAAACGTTTATCCGCCAAAAGAACTTTATTGAACGCATATCCGATTTATACGTCTAGACACATGGGACGCCAGTTTTAAAAATTTAAATTTAAAGTTGTGTCTTTGCATTTTAATCGTTTCTCTCGATGTTTTATTTTAATCAATGCTTCTTAATTCTACTTTCGTTCCCTAATCAGTATTTTTTTTTTATCCAAGTCCATCTACCGGCTTGAATATTCGAGAAATCTTGCCAGAAAAATATGCGACCCCCGGGAACCGTCATTGGATCACAGGTGCCTGGCCGCTCGGCCACGTAGGAATTCCAGTCAGACAAAGCCCGAATAGTGCCTTTTGAACACACACTTCTCCGCCGATTCTCAAAACATCCACATCTGCTCTGTATTGTAACGTAAATAAAGACAATTTATTTTCCGGAAATGGATTAAATCCGACATCTCTATATGTGATACAGCCAAACAGACTGTCTGGGGATGACTATATACGCTACCGGTCGTCGGGTGAGCACTCAGGGTATTTGACAGCTGCTGCTATAATGCTAAGCTCTTCGCAATGAACAGAGCACTCTGGCAGCTGATAATGCTTATCACGCATATAATGCGTTAATAATTCCCTAATTCCGTAGCGTGCACCGATAGCCTAGGGGTAAGAGTCTCCGACTATATATATATATATATATATATATGAGGCAGAGGAACGAAATATATATTATGAAATGGACTAAGTAATACAATTATTTTAATATATTTTCTGTTTATACGTTATTTTTATAGATAAAATTATTTAAGTAAATGCTCTGTTTATAATAAACAGTATTAATTACATTTACCGGCCTGAATGTTCGAGGACACATATTTTCTACGAAATCTCTCGAAAACTGAAAATACATATATGTCTGTGTGTGTGTGTGTGTGTGTGTGTGTGTGTGTGTGTGCAATGTGGAGGGCACAAAATTGTTTTTTTTTCTTGTGACGCATTTAGACGTTTAAGTCTTCATTATTCTGATGTTTTCGTTGATGTGATTGCGCGTGAAGGAGGGGGGACGCTGAAATGTAAAATTTTAATTCTTAATTTTTTTAAGGACGAAACGCATCACATGAACAGATTTTTTTTCCATTTTGTCATAGATTTTCCTAAAGTTATTCTGGCGTATAAAAGATGTATATATCGTTTTCCCATATATATATATATATATATATATATATATATATATATATAGAGAGAGAGAGAGAGAGAGAGAGAGAATGAGAAAGCGAGAAAGAGAGAGAGGGAAAACGATATATATATATTATATCGG